>CM042236.1:2327500-2353137 GCA_023566465.1 Cottus gobio
TGATGTCGTAGGGCAGGGTACCTGGTGGGGGAGAAGAGGGGGAAGAAGAGAGGTGAAAAAAGGAAAAGAAAGTTGAGCAAATGGGTAAGGGAGTGGGAAAAGAAAGGGAGAAAAGGGTGAGTAGAAGAACGATTTAAGACGCGATTCATTGGGGAGTGACAAAGAGAATGTGAAGAGGAGGCAAAGTGTTATAAAGGACATCATGCTTTGGTAACAAAGCGAGAACATTAGAGGGGTGGGAGAGGGGAGGAAGAGGACGGTGATAATTAGGAAAAAAGGAAGTGGTAAAGGCTTGAGAGAAAAAGGACCTGTCAATCACAGTAGCCCCGCCCTAAAGCATCTCCTGCTTTATGGTCTGTTTGACTCTAAATGAGCATAATTTACTAAATGAACATCATGCTGTATTGAAGAAGACTTAAAACTAGAGATTGAGACATAAACTCATGTTTACAATGTTTACTGAGGGAATACATCAAGAGAGAAGTAGAGTCATTTATATAGACTTCTATACAACCAGAGGAGTCGCCCCCTGGTGGTCAGGAGAGAGAATGCAGGTTTAAGGCATTCACTTTTCAGAACGGAAGCTTGCCAGAAAAAGAGATGCAAATAGAAAATGCAAGGTGGAAGGAGGCATCCATGGAAGGGGAAGACCGAGAGACAGGAGATGTGGGGGGAGCAAACAAAGGAAAGAGGGTTGGCAGACGAAGTGGAGCTAAAAGAAGGAGAGTAAAAAATGAAGACGATATGAAACCCATCCCAGGCGACTTGGCTTTCGCATGCGACATGGCTCTCTCATTGTCTTCCCCCTCGATTTCTAGCAAATCTGTACATCTGTCTTAGCTTCCCTCCATCAGTCAAGGTCTCAACCCAGTGCACTGCTGTCTTCTGTCTGTGGAAGCATAGCTGAGTGCATCCGTCAGGGAGTCTTTATCTGGAGGACTGATGACGAGGGGAAAGCACAAAGCGTGATCATTTGAAGTTTACGACGCAGAATATTAAACATTTACTGGCTCTACGGCAACCGCCGCATCTTTCCCCCTTTCTTTTTCATCGTCCTCCTATAATACCAAACACCCACGCCTTCACATCAGCCTCCCTCCCCCACATTCTCCTCCTCCGTCTCAATGGCTTTAATTGGCCATTCAAAGCCTGGCACAGCGGGGCACGCGATCGATTCGTGCCCATCAAACCCAGCGGCGGCCGGCCCTTCACAAATCTACATGATGTTTTCAAAGCTCTGCTGAGGAAACAGAGGGCCAACACTGACAAACATCTGGGGGTCTGCTTCGTCAGGTAGAGAGGCTGACGGCGAGTTCTATCACAATTCTTTTTTCCGTGAAGCACATCGGTTTATGTGTTTCTGAGTGGCTTTCCCTTGCATGAGCGTGTCACGTTGGTGAAAAGGAGTAATTAAACTGAGCTTTAGAAGAGGCTGACAGCCTGGCGACGGCTCTGTCATAACAGCCAATCACAGCCCGGTGACAGAGAGAGAGGGAGGGGGGAGAGGGGAGGGGGTAGAAGAAGGAGAGAGCAACAGAAATACTTTAGGAAGCCCAAAAATCCTTGAGTGCGAAGGAGGAATAATAACAAGATGAAAGCAGCTGTCAAAGAGTGCCCGTCTCTTGCAGTCTGGGCCGGGGCCACCCCCTCTCCCCCAACACAGCGCCCATTTGTTTGGCAGGAGGGCTCGTGTTTAGTTGTCAAGCAGACACCAAAAGAGCCCCGTAAACGAGCGGCTGCACCTCCACAAAGGCACACGGACACACACGCCACCGCACAATCAAACCATGTTTTCCATCGTTGAATTCATTTTGAAGTAGTGTTTCGCTCAATTGTTTGCGGATAAACCAAGGTCGATAAACCAAGGCCCAAATAAAGAATGTGATCATTATCTTCAATCGAATCCCTATTGAAGCTCACAGGACAACTGAGCACCGGTATTTTAAAGAATCAACTAAAACTAAGTAACATGGTTGACTTGCATAAAATCCCGGCACGTTCGCTGAATGTCTAACGTTGTGTTTCTGCCCTGAGGGTCCTGAAGTTCAATACTTTTACCTCCCTTTACTTTCTTCATAGTGAGGAATGTAGGAGAGGAATTACAGAAATAGTCAAGCAAATATTATACTTTTGAAACCCCGGTGCATTTGGCAGAAGGATTTGAACAAAGTTCAGCTTTTGTGCCGCTCCGAACACACTGGCCTGGTCCTTCAGTCCTCCCTGGGGTTTTTAGGGAACAAGAACAAAGTTACACTCTTGACATATAGGCCATTATATTACAGATGATCTGTTCCACTGAGGATGTAGCATACCAGAGGAAGCCAGCACCACGAGGAGATGATTTAGACAACAACATTTTTTGTAAAAAAATTGTCCCCAACTGAGTAAAAATGGACATATATTAATTTAGATAAACTTTTAAAGAATGGAAAATTAGCATTTGTGGCTAACACCAATATGTCTTTGCCTTGTATGTCAGATGTCTGCAGCCGCTTCACAGTAAAAACCTTCCAGCTGCCGTAAATCTAACAAGAATCAATGCAGGAAACAACGAGGCTTCACTGCAAGGCTTTTACACAGAAGCAGCCGCAGGGACAAAGTTGTAGAAAACTATTTAGCCTTAGCCTCAATAAGTAAAGTACATTTTATTTCTATAGCGCCAAATCCCGATAGACTCAAGACATGTTTCATACACTCTTTACATCAACTATTCTCATTTCATTCATTAAATTTAATTAAAAAAACAGGACTTTCACACAGGGGGCCGATGTTCGTGACCCACGTGAAACAAAAGATCAACATTGACTTATTTTAAGTAGCGTTACATACTTAACTATGTATCTAATGTACTTATTCAAACTCAAACCACAATATTTTCCTCAACCAAACCATGCAGTTTCATGTGAAATAGGAAGTTTATTTTGAAAAGACAATGTGTGCATGTAAGTAGAAAAAGCATGGGGCGCTATGAAAACGTCACGATTATACAGTACTATACTATATTATTTTACTGAAATTCATCCCAGGTTTGCTTAAACTCTTAACATGGTGCTAAAACGTTGTGGAATAACTTTATCTCACATTTCTTTTACATCACAGATGGATCCTTTCAGTGCTTAAATACGGTCATAAATCATAAAGTCCCCTGCATACATAAAGGATAAATATATTTTTTTTAAATAGCAACATTGTGTGAGTTTGTTCTATGATTATGGAATTATTCAATGTATATTTGTATCAGGCTCTTTTTTCCCCTTCTTTTCCGTGATCGTAAGCTAGACAGCTTTTTCAAGTCACCCGTCATTGACGATATTCACGATCATCTTGATATTGGAAAGATCAACTTATTGTGATGTGTTTTTCCACAATCTGTGATACAATCCTTTATAGTCCCATTGCTCCTGACCAAGCTGCAGTATCTAGTTGGGAGTGAGAATGAGTTGTAAAAATATTACCAGTGCAGTTATAAAAACGAGTTGAAATTAACATGCATTCATCACACAGCCATGTCGGGTTGTTCGTTTCCAGGGTCTGTGCCTGCAGCGTGTATAAATCTTGTTTAATTGCATCTCAAACCGCCCAAAAAAAAAATGCTACAAATTTCAGACAGCATGTATTTTCTCTGCAGCCTTAATGACGACTGTGATAGCTTCTTGGGAAAAAAAATAAAGATTGCCAGGAAAGGAGCCAAGATGCTGCATTGGAGCGCAGCTTCTACCTGGAGACTCATTTAGCTTGTTGTTCCGTCTTTGAAGACCGGAGCAGCTTGAGTGGGAAGTGAGAACTGGACAGACCTGAGACTGCTCATAGCTAAAATGCAAAGTGAATATGAAAAATAAATGAGATAAGGTCTTCCGTCTAAAACCTTAAAAAAACATTTCTTTTCTACTCCGTGTCAAGTCAGGGATCTCATCTCCGGGGTGGTACATTTACATCCGGCAGTACAACCTCGTCCACCTTCATCTGCAAACGAATGTAAAGCAATGATTCAAACGGTATCATCCAAAAGACACCACGGGACGCTCAAAGACAGACAAGCTGAGGAGGAACCAAAGCTGCTTTGGATGAGAGCATCAGCTAAACGCCTCAAAACACATCAGAGAAGAGGGAAGGGGGCTGGACGTACGTGTACGTGCATGTGTGTCTGAGGACGACGGACAGCGAGGCAACAGCAAAGACAGCGAGGCAACATGCCTACAAATAAACACGATCTGTGTCTCCTTAGAAATTCTGCAAGATGAGCAAATTTTCACCCATGAAGTTTGACGGCCAACTGTAAACTGAGAGAAATAAATCACGGGGAGAAATATAAAACTCCACCAGCTGGACACAAATACCCCAACCTTCCTCCTTCACACACACACACACACACACACACACACACACACACACACACACACACACACACACACACACACACACACACACACACACACACACACACACACACACACACACACACACACACACACAGCGTTTTTACTGAGCAGAATTCAATTTCAATTTCATGGATGATTTTTTAGGAAAGTTTCCCCCAGTAAAAGAAAAAGAAAAGCTGCAAAATGACGAGGTATGAATACCAACCAGCTGAACTTTACAGAGCGGTGATTCTGACGAACAGCAGCCAGTGTGTGCGCACGTCTGTTTATTGTAGGAACTCAACTGCGGTCAATATGAGAATATTAACAATAGAAAAAAGAAAGAAAGAAATTCAACAATACAGTCTCTCATTGTGCGTGTCCACAAAGAAAAAATCAATCCCAGAAAGACGATTTCTGCATCAAATAAGAATGTGTTGCTTCTGTTACAAAAGACGGAGAAGAAAAGGGAAGAGGATGTGGGTGAAAGTCAGCAGTGTGTGTGTGTGTGTATGTGTGTGTGTGTGTGTGTGTGTTGGGGGGGGCATCTAAACATTTGGGCCCCGACATTCCCTCACAACATGCGGGCCGCTCTTTGTCGCCCCGCCATCTTTTGTCTTTGAATTCAAAAGGCTGCTTTTTAAGCAACAAACAGTTTTAATTTGTCTGCGAGGGAATCGTCGGCAGTGCACGTAGGACGGCCACCTTGTGTTCCGCCGCATCGAGAAGATAACAAAAGAGGAAGAAAAAAAAAGAACACACACAAAGTGAGGGGGGGGTAAAGATTGAGTGAAAACATAGGACTATAGCGCAGGCTGGAAGTGAGGCTGCTTTCAGGAGTGGAAACAGCTGGACTTCAGGCTCTCCTTCTGCCCCTTCATCCTTTTATTCCTCTCTGGTTCTGTTTCAATCCCTCCTCGGCCAGCGTTTTGCTCTTTGGTCTCCAGTCAGACACGTCCCAGATCTGCGGGTCGCCACAAAAAAACCTCCATCCTATCATGCCCGCAGGTACGTGATCCCGAGTGTCTGGATATAATATATAGATATTTTATTTATATATAAATGCTTATATTAAAAATAATATAAGCATATTGTTTATGTATTTTGACATGTAATTGTGTGTGTCTACAGTATGTGTGTGTGTGTGTGTGTGTGTGTGTGTGTGTGTGTGTGTCCCACCCCCACCACAGGAAATCTTCCGGAGTTCGGCCACCATTGTTCCGAGGCTGCGATGGGGTGGTCTGCTCTTTGAAGAGGAAAATCCCTGCTCTGCCCGAAGCTCTGGCATGTAGGGGGATTACTGCCCATTGTGTGTGCATGTGTGTGTGTGCTTATGCTCTTGTATGTGTTTTTGTGTACATGCAGGGGTAAAAAAGCCAGAGATGTCCTGCCTGCCAAGACAAAGTTAATTCCTAAGTGTGTGTGTCTGCATAGATACCAAAGACTAGTAGCCAAAACATCCTGCCAAATAACTTAATACCAAAGTGTGTGTGCGTGTGTGGAACATCAATTAGTGTGTGTGCAGTTGCGGAAAACAGGGGGCCAAATATATCCTGCCAACCCCAAAATGATTAGATTAATACCAGTGTGTGTGTGTGTCAGTATGAGTGAATGCATGTGTACTTCGAGCAGCAGCCAAAACCTTCTGCTAAAATTACCATAAAAGGAAAGTCCAGTTTATACAGCTTTGGTCTTAGTTTGCCTGGCGCTGAAGCGTTTAATGTGCGTGCAGTTAAAGTGATTACAAAATGATATTTTGTTGTTTTTAAAGGACCGTATCAGACCACATCTGGAGCTTAAGTCACATAGACTGTGTAACAGTAGTCTCTATTCCACTTCACCCATCTGTTTGTGGACCGTTCTAAACCTCGAGTTTGGCCTTTTGGCCCTCAGCCTCGGCCTCTTGGTCTTTTGCAACTGCAAGTGACACAAAAGGTCCCACTGTACGCTGAATAAGACATTGTTGGGTGACACAAATGTTACAATTACATATAATCACTTGTACTTAAATATTATTTATGTATTACATACATATATTTTGTTACATTTCACCCTAAGGTACAAATAAGCAACAGACTTGGTTCAACTTTGACTTGCCAGCATTTTAGACACTCATATTGAAAGTTAGCCCATTAAATGGTCCTTAAATGGATCAGTTGTTATTGCCACCATTATAATGTCTCAGACCAGACAAAACTGCGCATTGTGAAACGGTCGCAGTTTTAAACACTTTATAAGTTCAAGCAATACTTGGTTAGGTTCAATAAAAGAGCATGGTTTGCTTTACAATAAGTATGTTTATTATGCAACTTAAGTTATGTATGTAAATTCAGTAGATTAAAAAATGTCAAACATGGTGAACTTTGGTTTCACACAGGACACAAACAAGGGTCTCCTGTGTGAAAGTCCTGTGTTTATTGGACCCGAACATTCACCCAGACCTCCTCCCAAACAGGACTCTGATGTTCTTTATACTATATATAGAAATAAGAAGGGGATTGTTGTGGATTCAACAGCCCGTCCACAGTCCGGGTACACGGAGGCACCCGAGACATCAGCGCGCGCGGCCAGGGAGCTGCGCGCCAGGCGAAGGGAACGAGCAAGGCGCGTGCCGGCGCACACCTGAAGCCAATCGGAGTGTCTCGCAGCTGAAGCAGATCAGCGGATCGCAGAGGATAAGAGCAGGAGAGCAGATAGCGTCCGACGTGGGTTCGTGCCTTGAGTTCACGCTACAGACGGAGCTGTCAGGAGACAGAGAGGCGGAGCTATGCTTAGGAGTGAGTCACGCTGCAATTACGTGAGCAGAGGTGCGGAAGAGGAGGGATTGGATTAGCTGTCGCTGTCAGTTTTAAGACAGTTGTTTTTTGTTTGTGGTTTTGGACTTTGCATTTTCTGTTGGTAAATAAACAACGCTAGTTCTCTAGCTAAAGAAGTACACTGTCTAGTGTCGTGCTCTTGGGGTCGGATCACAACCCGTAACAGTACGAACCCACCAAATGGAGACCTCAGCCGACACAGACTCAACGTACCGGACCGTTCTAGAACATCAGTTGGTGGTGACGGAGGGCCATTCTCACCAGTTGGAGGCAGCAGCAACCGCCATCCAGGAGCTCCAGGAACAGGTCCAGAGTCTCAACAGGTCAGTGGAGAAGATGGCGCGACTCCAGGCAGCGTCGGCTGTCCAGCATACGGAGTTACTAGCTCAGCTTCGGGCGCTGACTGTGGTCCGTTCCACTCCACCACCGGAGCCACCCGCACCGGTGCCGACGTCTGGGCTACGAGCGGCATCTGCTGAACCTTGTTTGGCCAGCCCGCAGCTGTTCGGGGGAGATTTCGAGACCTGTGAGGTTTTTTTGATGCAGTGTGAGCTGGTTTTCACTCACCAACCCAGCCGGTTCGTGTCGGACGCTTCCAGGATCGCCTATATCACGAACTTGCTCACGGGTCGGGCGGCACAGTGGGCGGCGGCGGCGTGGACCAGAGGAGTCGGATTCCGACACACCTACAAGGAGTTTGTGGCGGAGCTCCGGTGGCTTTTCCACCATCCCTCCCGAGGCCCAGAACCCGGAGCCCAACTGGCCACCATTCGGCAGGGGAATGGCCGAGTGACGGACTATGTAGTGGAGTTCCGACTGGCCGCCGCGGAGAGCGGGTGGAATGATCCGGCGCTGCGAGTTACCTTCCGGGCGGGGCTTAGCGAGGCTGTTCGGGATCAGCTCGCAACCAGAGAGGAGCCCACTTCATTTGACGAGCTCGTGGCGCTCGCCCTGCGTATTGACGAGCGGTTCGAGGAACGGAGGCGGGAGCGGAATCCCAGAGGGCGGGGCTCGAGTCCTCAGCGTTCCAGAGCCTGGGAATGGGTCCCCGGGGCGTTCCAACCGGTCCCTCCAAGCCGGGAGGGCCCCGTCTCGAGCCAGGGAACAGAAGGGGAGGAGCCGATGCAGCTGGGACGCACACGCCTCGGTCCGGAGGAGCGGGAGGCCCGTTTTCGGGCAGGACAGTGTTTTTTGTGTGGCCAGAAGGGTCACCTACGCCGTAACTGCCCCGCCCACCCAAAAGCCCAGGCTCACTTGAACCACGGGGGGTTCTAGTGAGCCGCCTCGCCGACTCCCGTTCTGCACCGCCGGGCCGGCATATGAGGGTCAGTCTGGCCTGGGCGGACCAACGAATTGAGGTGGGGGCTCTCGTCGACTCCGGAGCGGACGCCTGCTTCATGGACGTCGCGTTCGCTGCAAAGGCCGGGATCCCGACCATGGAGTTGGAGGAGCCACGGGAGGCATTCGGCCTGGATGATCGCCGGTTGGCCCAGGTCACTTGGTGTACTCATCCAGTGGTCCTCACGGTGGCAGGGAACCACGTCGAGAGTCGCCAGTTCTACCTGCTCCAGTCTCCAGCGGCTCCGGTGGTGTTGGGACATTCCTGGTTGTTAGAGCACGAGCCTCGCATCTCCTGGGCATCCGGGACCATACTGGAGTGGGGAGCTGCATGTCACGCCCAGTGCCTCCGGTCCGCCCCGGGAAGGGCTTCCCAGGTTGCTTTGCGGGGTCCACTCCCGGACTTGACATCGGTGCCAGCGGTCTACCAGGACCTGGGGGAGGTTTTCAGCAAGGTCCGAGCACAGTCTCTTCCTCCACACCGACCGTACGATTGTGCCATCGACCTTCGCGCTGGGGCTACTCTACCCAGCAGCCGGCTGTACAGTTTGTCCCTACCAGAGAAGGCGGCCATGGAGTCCTACATCATAGAATCACTGGCAGCAGGGTTGATTCGTCCCTCATCTTCACCCGTGGCCGCTGGGTTTTTTTTTGTCAAGAAGAAGGATGGTAGCCTCCGTCCGTGTATAGACTACCGACAGCTGAATGAGATCACGGTGAAGAATCGGTACCCTCTCCCCCTCATGGGTTCCACCATGGAGCCTCTTACCCAGGCGACCATCTTCACTAAACTGGATCTCAGAAACGCCTACCATCTGGTGCGTATTCGGGAGGGCGACGAGTGGAAGACCGCCTTCAAGACGCCTCGGGGGCACTACGAGTACCGGGTGATGCAGTTCGGATTGACCAACGCCCCGGGGGTCTTCCAGGCGTTAATGAACGACGTGCTCCGGGACATGCTGGAGGAGTTCGTGGTGGTGTACCTGGATGACATCTTGATCTTCTCCCGGACCCTCGAGGAGCACATCCAGCACGTGCGACAGGTACTACGACGTCTTCTCCAGAACCAGCTATATGTGAAGGCGGAGAAGTGCCTCTTTCACGCCGACTCAGTGGAATATCTGGGTTTTATCGTCGAGAGGGGGCAGGTTCGGGCCGACCCACGGAAGGTCCAGGCAGTGGTGGAGTGGCCCACGCCGAGTTCCCGGAGGGAGCTGCAGGTGTTCCTGGGGTTCGCCAACTTCTAAAGGCGGTTTGTCCGCAATTATAGTGCGGTGGCGCTGCCGCTGACCAGCCTGACGTCTCCCGCACAGCCATTCACCTGGACCCCCGAGGCGGAGGGGGCGTTTCTGGAGCTGAAGCGGCGGTTCACCAGTGCTCCTGTGTTGCTGCACCCTGACCCAACGAGACAGTTCATCGTGGAGGTGGACGCGTCGGACGCCGGGCTGGGGGCAGTCCTGTCCCAACGAGCACTGGAGGACCAGAAGGTACATCCCTGCGCTTTCTTCTCCCGACGTCTCCTGCCCGCGGAGAGGAACTACGATATTGGGAATCGGGAGCTGCTGGCAGTGGTGGCGGCTCTGGAGGAGTGGCGCCATTGGTTGGAGGGGGCTGAGCAACCGTTTGTGGTATGGACCGACCACAGGAACCTCACCTACATTCGGTCAACCAGGCGACTCAACGGGCGACAGGTGCGGTGGGCCGGGTTTCTCAGCCGATTCGACTTCTCCCTGACTTATCGGCCGGGGTCCCGGAACACGAAGGCGGACGCGTTATCCCGACGGTACCAGGAGGAGGGACCGACGGAGGAGGTGCCGGCGCCCATCGTTCCGGAGGGCCTGGTGATTGGTCGGGTCGCCTGGGGGGTAGAGACGGCGGTGCGGAGGGCCCTGCGTGATCATCCAGCCCCGAGCGGCGTGCCCACTGGTCGTCTGTTCGTCCCGGAGGTGGTCCGGAGTCGGGTCCTCAAGTGGGGTCATGCCAGTCGGTTGACCTGCCATCCTGGGGTCCACCGGTCCTTCTCTTTCCTGGCCCGGCACTTCTGGTGGCCGGGCATGAGAGGCGACGTGAGGGAGTACGTCCAGGCATGTTCTGTGTGTGCCCGCAGCAAGTCGGGTCATCAGGCGCCTGCGGGATTGCTGCAGCCTCTTCCCGTTCCGAGCCGTCCGTGGTCCCACATCGCCGTTGACTTTGTGACCGGGCTGCCGGCCTCCCAGGGGATGAGCGTGTTGCTGACGGTGGTGGACCGGTTCAGTAAGGGGGTCCACCTGGTGGCTCTTCCCAAGCTTCTTTCGGCGGCGGTGACGGCGGAGCTGCTGATGGCCCAGGTGTTCCGGCTCCATGGCCTCCCACAGGACATCGTCTCGGACCGTGGGCCCCAGTTTACATCACAGGTATGGCGGGCGTTCGGCAAGGGGTTGGGGTTTTCGGTCAGTCTCTCTTCTGGTTATCACCCTCAGACGAACGGGCAGACGGAGCGGACCAATCAGAGCGTGGAGGCAGCGCTCCGTTGCATGACCGCGAGGAATCCGTCCGCCTGGAGCCGGTTCCTTCCCTGGGTGGAGTACTCCATCAACTCCCTGGTGAGCTCGGCTACGGGCGTCTCTCCGTTCGAGGCGGCCTTGGGGTACCAGCCGCCTCTGTTTCCAGCACACCATCCGGAAGTGGCGGTCCCGTCCGTGCAGTCCCACCTGGAGAGGTGTCGCCGCGTTTGGGCAACCACCAGGGCCGCCCTACTCCGGGCGACGGATCGGAGCAGCCGGGGGGCCAACCGTCGACGCGTTCCAGCCCCAGTGTACCACCCGGGGCAGAAGGTCTGGCTATCCACCAAGGACCTCCCCGCGCTGCCAGACGCCAAGAAGTTGGGTCCACGGTTCGTGGGGCCCTACGAAGTGACGAGGGTGCTGAATCCAGCGGCGGTAAGGTTGAGACTGCCGGCCTCTATGCCAGTTCACCCTGTGTTCCATGTGTCCAAGGTCAAGCCTGTCATCCGCAGTCCACTGATGCCGTCGGACCCGGATCCACCGCCTCCCACGTTTGTGGAGGGTCACCCCCAATGGGAGGTTCGTCGAGTGCTGGACGTTCGACGACGTGGGCGGGGGTACCAATTCTTGGTGGATTGGAAGGGGTATGGTCCGGAGGACCGGAGCTGGTTGCCACGTCGGCAGATCATGGACCCTGGTCTGCTAGAGGCATTCTACCGGGCCCACCCTGAGAAACCGGGCAAGTCGCCAGGGGTCTCCCGTAGACGGGGGGGTACTGTTGTGGATTCAACAGCCCGTCCACAGTCCGGGTACACGGAGGCACCCGAGACATCAGCGCGCGCGGCCAGGGAGCTGCGCGCCAGGCGAAGGGAACGAGCAAGGCGCGTGCCGGCGCACACCTGAAGCCAATCGGAGTGTCTCGCAGCTGAAGCAGATCAGCGGATCGCAGAGGATAAGAGCAGGAGAGCAGATAGCGTCCGACGTGGGTTCGTGCCTTGAGTTCACGCTACAGACGGAGCTGTCAGGAGACAGAGAGGCGGAGCTATGCTTAGGAGTGAGTCACGCTGCAATTACGTGAGCAGAGGTGCGGAAGAGGAGGGATTGGATTAGCTGTCGCTGTCAGTTTTAAGACAGTTGTTTTTTGTTTGTGGTTTTGGACTTTGCATTTTCTGTTGGTAAATAAACAACGCTAGTTCTCTAGCTAAAGAAGTACACTGTCTAGTGTCGTGCTCTTGGGGTCGGATCACAACCCGTAACAGGGATGTCACCTATTGGTTTGTGGACGTTCCGAAGCCTTGAGTTCGGCAATTTGGCAGTCGCCATCTTGTTTTCTTTGGCAACCAGCGAATAAAAGAGACCATAGCTGCTCCAGAGGAGTGTTGCCATGGTAGAGACGCCGTATACGGTTCTGGTAGCAACCTGTTAATCACTAGGTAGCCCCGCCCTAAAGCATACTTGCTTTATGGTCTACTAAATGACCATAATTTACTAAATGAACATCATGCTGTATTGAAGAAGACTTGAAACTAGAGATTGAAACATAAACTCATGTTTTCAATGTTTACTGAGGGAATACATCAAGTAATTTTCTCGTAGACTTCTATACAACCAGAGGAGCCGCCCCCTAAAGGAACATTTGTTTCAGTTTTCAGAACCGGATGTTGCCTCCTGATACTAGGTCACCTACCTTCGTCCTTTGCTTCTCGTCATGACTACGATGGCCACTAGAGGTTGCCGTCTAAAACATTTGAACCTCCCTGTCGCGATCCAGCTTACCAATAGATGATAAAGGCCTGATCCAATAATATAATAGAGTAATAGAGTAGGCAATGCGATCTCAAATAAATGCTCCCAATGACAACTGATGACAGCCATTTAATGGACTGATCACATTCAAAGTGGGTCTTGAAGATGAGCTTTGGGTTTAGATAATCTGAATAAACTGCTTACTTGTTTTCAACCGGTCTGATCGCCTCCGGTTTGAGGTCATGTCGGCCCCTGCGGTGAAAGCAGGATGGCAAGAACTCTTTAATACCAAAACGCTGAGTCCGTGTTTACTTTATTGTTATCACATATTCCTGCACGCCTTTGTGCGCATACACCCAAAGGCTTCTGTACATCTTCTTTATGTATAGAACACAGTGAGATTACAGCCAAACAGTGGCGCTTCGGCCGGCCTTTATCTGTGTGTGCATGAACACAAACACTATAATTCAAAGGAGGGGCTTCAAAAGCAACGGCACTGATGTTCAAAGACAGACAAGCTAAAGACTCAGCTCGGATCAGGCGTAATTCCTCCCACAGCATATGTGTGTGTGTGCGGGTGTACTCGTCAGAGACAGGGGAGGGAAGACTGGATGAGAGAAGAGCGTCACATGTCAGATGGAGAGGAAAAGAGAGAGGTGAGTAAGGGATAGACGTGCAACAAGGTACAGATGGAGGACGGAAGGGAGAGCATCAGCGAGGCTTCAGCCTTCTCACCTCGGCTTAAACTTAATACTCACGCGTTTCATTTAACTCACCGCCCACACACACACACACACCATTGTATACACACACACACACACACACACACACACACACACACACACAATCACATATGCAGACGCAAAACAAAGACAGCCAGCAATTATGAGGCGGCGTACACAAACACCACCTACTGAGCCGCGCATCCAAAACACACATTTTATCAGAGTACAGCAGCACCTCCTAACACTTCACAATGTCCTCGCCCAAACATAATGCGCCGCACACAAACGCACAAAAACACACACGCGCGCGCGGAGAAGTGACAAAGACGGATACAGCGCATCAACAAGCGGCCTCGTAGGTGGTCTCCCTCCTCTCTCTCTCTCTCTCTCCCCCACTCCATCTCTGTCTCTTTCATCCTGTCTGCTCCACTTCCACGTTCAGCGTGACGGCGTCGCCTCCAGGATAATGCGGTTTGAAGATTAAGCTGCAACTTTTACGGGAACGCTCGCCGTGGGCCCCTGATGAATGCTGATGATTCCGATGGCCACTCGCCATCTGTCCTGTGTCTGTTTTGAAACTGGATCTCTATTGACGCAACATTTAGCCGCCTGATAAAGTGCAACTCTCAAACAGTTTTTGGTTTTTGGTCAAAGCATTTATGATTTATTTAGGTCTGGAACCTGTCGATATGCTCAAGGGTACTCAAGCTTTAAGTACTTTTATTTTTCCTTTTTCTTTCAGTTTTGTTTTTTTGCTGTTCCATGAGGGGACACTCTGATGAACACTCAGATGAACTAGCATCATCAACCGAATGAGGTCACAGAGCTGACGTCATGTCGGCCACGTCAGTGTATTCTGAGATATCTACTGAAGCGGACATGCTAACCAGCCAGCCTCCTGTGCTGTAATACCACTTGTACCCTGGGAGGCGATAGTGAGTCGCTGTGGTGTCCAGTCTGTCCTCAGTCAACAAGAGAGAGGGGGACTCACCGAAGCTTTGTGATGCTGCCGTACTCAGGGGAGACCCAGTTCATGTGAGGTGCTGCAGCTAACCGCTAACTGTAGGTCCGCCTCCAGAGCAACCCGCTCTCCTCCCAGTGAACAGTCTTGTGGTAACAGGACAGGACGGACAGCAGGAGCTCTCAGAGTGTCCTCGGAAGACTTTTCATTCTGTTCATGATGACAATGTAACTTTGACAAAATGTGGCAGGAGGTCAAGTGAGGTCAACGCAATCAAAACCAACAGGAACCAGCCCTGGCTGTTTCCACTGACATAACCTTGTGACACATGTGCCTTACTAATCACAACTGCTATTGCTCCTTTTTGTATTCCATAGCACGTAGAATGAACTGTGTTTGATGCCAACATCAGTACACAGACCGACTCCCCTCCGCTCCGTGTTTGACTCCCTAACAGCTTGGCCTCTGTTTGTTTGCTATCTGCTTCTGCTTGAAACGGCTAATGCAAATTCAGCAACAGTTTGCGTACAGCAAATTACATGCACCAACGCTGACCCAGAAAACAAATCTGAGACAGAGAGAAAGGGAAAATTATGAGAAAGACTTCCATCATTTCATAAGTGATATCCACAGAGGCTTCACTCGCTTCCAAGTGATTTCTGAACTTGGAGGAAATGAAAGAAAAGAACTTGTTTGAAAGAAAAAGTGGGGATGTGTCTGAGACCAGTTTCCCATCCCGGCGCTTTTTGTGCACACACGCACACACACTCACACACACACACACACACACACACACACACACACACATACACTCACACACACACACACTCACACACACACACACTCACACACATACAAGAATCACAGTCTTTCATGTGTGCAAATAGACGACACAAAAGCAGTGAGGGACAGATGGGAAGCAGTTTGCTTAAATTTACAGTCACTTGAAATTCTGTCGAGTCTCCCCCATGTTAAAACCCATAAAGGAGTGTCAAACCTCCTCGTTATGCTCTCCTCCAGCAGCACTCACTGCTGGGTAAACACAGGAGAGGGGGAAGAAGAAAAAAACGTAGGAAGGAAGGAGCGTGGGGAGAGCGAGAGAATGAAGGAAAATACAGGCTTGGTGGAGGAAGGAGAATCGAGAGAAGGAGGAAAGTTGCGAGAGAAGAAATGAGGGAAACAGGGAAGGAAGAGAGGGAGCGAGGGAGGAGAGAAGAAGAGCGTGCTAGAAAAAGACAGCAGTGATGAAAGTTTAATGCCCTCGCTGTTACCAAGCTAAAGGGAGCAAGCCGGGAGGAGAGCGAGGGAAGCTGAGGTGAAGATGAGGTCCGAAAGGGGGTGGGGGAGGGTAACACCTGACAGAGGATGAAGACGGAGGGCCAAGAATCCCACACACACACACACACACACACACACTCACGGCTGCAGAGGTAGTTGCGGAGCAGGGGAGACACACTCTCCCTCTCCCGGGC
Source organism: Cottus gobio (assembly GCA_023566465.1). Taxonomy (NCBI): domain Eukaryota; kingdom Metazoa; phylum Chordata; class Actinopteri; order Perciformes; family Cottidae; genus Cottus; species Cottus gobio. The sequence continues at coordinate 2,343,400 of CM042236.1, forward strand.
GAAGAAGAAAAAACACACACTCGCATTCAAAGTGCCTACACGGCAATCGCATCATGGTCGTCACTTATCTATTATTCAGCAGTTGAGGGGAAAAGAGTAGAGCAGGCGCTAAATAAAGAGTTGTAGCAGAGATGCTAAAGGCTGCAGACCTCACAGCCCAGAGATAGAGAGGTCGAGGGGGAGAGAGGGGGGGGGGGGGGAGAGAGAGAGAGAGAGAGAGAGGCCTGTGAGGGTTTTACTATGGGGGCACTGACACTTACAGTTTTTTTTGATTGCTAAACGACAGTGGACACAACTGGAGTCACATGTGCAAAACTCTAACTACAGTCTGCACAGCAGCAGTTCATGTGGACCAAACTCTAGTTCGTTTTTCATTGCTTGAACACAGTTTTCAAAACTCTACACACTTATCCCATGACTTTAACCACAACCTGCACAACACTGTGGATTTACAGCACTTTGTTCAAATGCTAACACACTGCTGTCAAAACTGTGAACCACACATTCAAAACGGAATAGATTTCAGCCTTGTGCCTTTCAAACACTGCTGATTGCAATTTCAGCTGAAAGGCTAAGCAGGTGTCTTGTTTTAGACTTGTTAGTGAACACACACACATATATATATATATACATATATAGGTAGAGCTCAGAAAGACTCATTTTGGAAATGGAACAAGGAAGACGGGTTCATGGAGGGAGAAGGGTGGCAGGGAGAGGGCGGATGCGTGGAGGAAGACAAAGAAGACAAAGAGCTGTTATTTCAGATGAAATAAGGGCTACACTTATAGACCATGTCGTGAACCATGGTCTCTCATTGAGAGAGGCAGGGTTGAGGGTGCAACCCAATCTGCAAAGATCCACAGTGGCATCTGTAATGCGAATTTTCCATCATACAAACAGGTGAGAGTTACATCCTTACAGTAAATGAAAACATTACAGGAATCTATTTTGTATTGCAATTATAGAATATTTACACAGATATATATTACAGTAAGTTTGACTGTAAAATATATTTTTACAACAGGACCCAAAGGCTGCCCCCAACAGGGGGAAGAGGAAAAATATTTTCAGATGCGCAGGAAAATGCTATTGTTGACATGGTTGTTGTCAACAATGCAATAAAACTGCGGGAGATTCAAGATAAAGTGCTGGCTGATAATGATATATTTGAAAATGTTAATTCTGTCAGCACAACAACTATTGCTCGAGTCCTAAAGAAACACCAAGTTACAATGAAACAGTTATACACTGTACCGTTCGAGAGAAACAGTGAACGGGTAAAAGAGCAAAGATACCAATATGTCTGGACATATTGGTATCTTTGCTCTTCTTGCTCTATCTTTGTAAGACGTCTGAGGTTACGTACACAGCTATAAAAAATATTTACAGTAAAAAAAAACACTAGCATTTCTACAGTAAAACTGTGCACTTACTGTTTTTCAGAGAGTAATGGAGGTGGAAGCACTGGAAAGACCACATTCATTTGTATTTATCGATGAAGCTGGATTTAACCTTGCCAAAACACGTCGCAGAGGAAGGAATGTTATAGGTCAAAGGGCCACTGTGGAGGTTCCAGGCCAAAGGGGGGGAAATATCACCATGTGTGCTGCAATGGCCAATGATGGTTTGCTTCTCAACACACCACTCATTGGCCCATACAACACAGAAAGGCGTATAGCTTTCCTAGAACAGCTCTATGCTCAGCTAGTGCCAGCAGAACAGGGGGAGCCAGTAAGAAACCCCCAAGTTTTTGTCATAGTTTGCGATAACGTTGCTTTTCACCACTCTGCAGCTGTCACAGATTGGTTTGCAGCACATCACAGATTTATGGTTTTGTACCTGCCTGCATATTCACCTTTCCTCAACCCAATAGAGGAGTTTTTCTCTGCCTGGAGGTGGAAAGTGTTTGGTCACCACCCACATGACCAAATGTCTCTTTTGGAAGCCATGCGTGCCGGATGTGAGGACACGAGTCCAGAGGACTGCCAGGGATGGATAAGGCACTCCAGAAGGTTCTTCCCCAGGTGCATGGCAAGAGAAAACATTAGATGTGATGTTGAAGAAAACCTGTGGCCTGATGCTAGAGAGAGGCAGGATTAGTCCCTCAATTATTTGTTTGAATTACAGTATGTACTTTTAGTTTCTACCTTTTTTTTCTCATTACTGTAATTCCGTAAATTACTACAGACTATTGAAGCAAACTGCTAATTTTCATTTACCTTAAATAATTGTTATGTTCTAAAAAATTTAATAAATCATGTGAAAGAATGTCACTCTTTTCTTTGAAGAAAATATTACTTTGTATGAAGTAACTGAAATTGTTCAAACTGTAAAGATGAAAAGTTTGTATTTTCTGTATTGGTGTTTGATGCTAGTGTTTTTACTCTCAGTGTGTTCTGAGTGACAGTGTGTGTTATCTCAGTGAGGGTTGTGCATAGTGTTTGGCTGCACTGAGCGTGTTTTGAGCCATGTGTTAAGAGTTGTGTTGCTTGGAATGAGTTTTGCAGGTGATGTGAACTGTTTAGCTCAGGTGACTGTTGGTAGTGCAGACTGTAGTTAGAGTTTTGCACATGTGACTCCAGTTGTGCCCACTGTCGTTTAGCAATCGAAAAAAACTGTAATATCAATACCATGACTGAAATTACTTTTGCTCCAACCATAGATGTAAGAAGTGGACATAGTCATTGTGATGTCACCATTTGGTTTGTGGACCGCTATTTTGAAACCTTGAGTTCAGTGTCGCCACCTTGGATTTCCGATTAGAGACACTGTATATGTCTCTGGTAGCGATGGTGACCTGTCAATCAAGCCTGCCCTAAATGGACCCTCATTTACTAAATGAACATCATGCTGTTTTGAAGAAGACTTGAAACTAGGAAAGGAAAAGGAAGTCGAGCAAATGGGTAGGGGAGTGGGAAAAGATAGGGAGAAAACAATTTAAGATGCGATTCATTGGGGAGTGACAAAGAGAATGCAAAGAGGAGGCAAAATGTTATAAAGGACATCATGCTTTGGTAACAAAGCGAGAACATTAGAGGGGTGGGAGAGGGGAGGAAGAGGACGGTGATAATTAGGAAAAAAGGAAGTGGTAAAGGCTTGAGAGAAAAAGGACCTGTCAATCACAGTAGCCCCACCCCTAAAGCATCCCCTGCTTTATGGTCTGTTTAGCGTCATTTATATAGACTTCTATACAACCAGGGGAGTCGCCCCCTGGTGGTCAGGAGAGAGAACCGGAGGCTGCTGCCTGGTTCCAACACGCTCTCTTCTTGTAACAATTATTATGCATGTGTCGTTCACAAATTCACTTATGCAACAATTCATATTTTGCAAATCAAGAATGCATGGGGATTATCTCCCGTCTCTGCAGCTTCAGTCAGATTTACAAAGCTTTTATACGCCCGCTGTTTTTGCTTTCTGAAAAATTGCATAAAACCTTCTTGGAGCTGTAGCAGCAACAATAAGTTTTCAGCAGGAATGCTCCGAAAAGTTGAACACTAGCAGCAGACACATTTACCAACTAGCTGATATATGCAGCTAGTTAGATATATACCGATATATATTTATAGAGCTGCTAATGATCCCAATGTTTTCCTCAGCAGTTGGAGGAGACCAAAACGGAGCTAAAATGAGAGTGAATCTTTGACTTTACGTTCATCAGTTGGCCAGAAACACAACTCAGAGTAAATGCTGATGTGGCTCCGTGTCTGCTGGGTGAGTTACTTTTTAAACATGTTTGCTAATGTTTTTAGCATGGCAAAGGGTCAAGAATAGTTTTGGTTTTAGTTATTCTGCCCAAAAGTGGCCAAATAAATATCTAACAATGCAGTTTTAATATCTTATTATCCCTGGGGCAGTTTCAACACTGTATCAAAATGATCTCAAGCATATTTTGGCATTAGTTGTTACTTATCAGCCGACATACTGTATGCACTGATACCAGTTAAGTGACTCTGTCTCAAGCCAAATTCTGGCAATGAGATTCATAAAAACAAATGTTTTAAACTTCTCAAGCGCCATTATCCACTTTTCCTTTGTTGACCATGTGATGAGTACCAACACTTGTGTGTCGCTCTGAAAAGCTTTTCTATGCACATTCAAAAACATTTTGACACGTTGTGTGTCAAGACTTTGGTCACCATTGGAAACCACTAGCTGTAAATTGTAAAGCATGACATCATTGACAGCTCTACAGAGGAGCAGGCTAAAGATTTGAGCCCAGAGACGGTGGATATTTAATGGAGCATTGCAGTATTCCTTTAAAGAGCCTCTGTTACGTGAAACAAACAAGGGATGAGGTGTTTATTTTTTTACCTGAGTCAAGTTCATAAAAGAAAAGAATCCTTGAATATTCCTTGAATGTGTCATACATCCTGTTGATGGAAATGATCCTGAAACAAAGACAGGAATAAACACTGCAAATAGCCAGTTTGTAGTAAGTTGACCTGTTCCCAGTGTTCCAAGTATTTTGCTCTGTGTGTGATGCTGCTAAAGCAGCGCACTGAACTGAGGTCAGACACACAAGCGAGTACAAAGCCTTTAAGAATTAAAGCTGCTCGTCTCTTGACCTCGAGTCAACTCCCAGGCTCAATGAGATCCATATTTAAACAGCATTCGCTGCAGCGTATTCCCGCTCCGCTCCGCCAGCTCACGCCATCGCTGGGCATGAATCAAGACGTCACTCAAGTCCACGGCGAGCGGGCAGCGCGCAAACAAACACGCAAACACAGAGAGAAGCTTTGGCTCGGCTTACCAAATCCACGCGGATGCCTTGTGTGTGTGTGTGTGTGTGTGTGTGTGTGTGTGTGTGTGTGCTCACAGCCACGAGTAGTGATCAAAGAGGCCATTATTGGAGACAATTGGACTGAAGTGCTGCTGCTCGCGAGCCCGAGGTCTGCCCCTCGCTCTCAATAACCCTTTTCTTTCTCCTCTCTTCCTCTCTCTCAATCTCTCTCCTCTCACCTGTCCCGCCTAATCAGCCTCCAACTCCAACAATCCAACACTGGCTTCTGCACAAACGGAGGCTTTTCAACACCGCTTACAGTCGTCCTTTTTATCTATCATAGCCCCTCAGGCTGTACAATGTGCTTGTGTAATTTGTGTTTTCACACCTTTAAAACACACACACACACACACACACACACACACACACACACACACACACACACACACTACATTCCTATATTATCAACAGTGGACCATAATTCTACACTACTAAGTGTGGACCTCTGTTTCTAGTAAGTTTGAAAATACAATAATAGAGTGGAACATTGATTTGTAAGGTATGTTTCCATAAAATCACTGCAAATCTTGTTTTAAATTTGATACATTTGCAAAAGGGGACTTGACCTCGATATACATGGGTTTATGAAGATAGAATCAACCATTATGAAGAACACAACCACCAACTTACAAAAAAAGGATCATGCAGTTGGATGGCAAGTTTTCGCTCCTTATCTACAAAATACTGTATGTATACTTCTATTTACATTTTTGTGTAATACAGTTTTGGATTTTAGGATGCTCCAGGAATATTAGCTCTGTAAAGTATAAAAATCCCCTTCGCAGACTCTTGAATTCCTGCTGACTCGTGTAATCTCACAGTCAATTGAGGTCTGCATTCATGTGTGTTAGATTATCATTGCATGGCAATACCGTTAAAATGCAGATGGATACAAATCTGCATTGCAATACAAGACAATGGTAATTTAAAAAACAAACTAAAGCAGAATGGATGTTCAATGTGGTTTACACAACTTAAAGGGCCACTTAAATAAAGTTGTGTTAGTTTATATGTACATTCCCTTTGTCTCATTAATTCTAATAGCGGGTCTATAGACACTGAGAAAAGGATGAACAGAGACGGAGCATTAGGTTTCAATTGTATGCTATTTGATTTTCATACAGTACGTAAATTGATAAAATCAATGAATGCCTGGAAAAAGAACATTCATATATTTAAAACACGCTAGACTTTAAGTAGCAGTGTACAGGTCATTATTTTACTGCTCCCTCTAGAGAGCAGGGAGAGTTTTCAGTCGTAATCCTAAACAAACCTTCAGTCATAAATCTTATTGAACTCCTTACGGTTTCATACATGTTGTTCCCAGGTTTCATACTGATGGAGGGTTTTTTCTCTCCCGACGAGCAGCTGATTTATCGCACATTCAGAATAACAAGACTGAATTGCATTGCACGCGAGTATTATACCAATAAAGTTGAATTGATTTGTATATCATGTGACCTGAAAAGGGTGCAGATCCTCTAGATTTATTTATCTGGTTTGTCACATGTGACTGAAATAATGTTTACTCTCCGTTAGAGGTAGAATAGGAGGAGAAGAAATATGTTTTAGGAAACAGGGATTTGCAACGAGAAGCAGGGAATGATTCTGTTCGGCCTCTAACCAACAATTACTTCCATTATTAATTAATGTTGTGATAATTTTATTCTATAAACCTCACGGTTTCACAGAGCGATATTTATTATGTTTGAAGAAATTTAATTTAAACTGCATAAAACCAAGAAAAGCAGCAAGTCAAAAGATGATGCGATATTGTTAAATGACAATTAGCTGTTAGCAGAATTATGAATGACTACGAATACTACTTATATCCAATGGTTTTTAAAATACATGAGTAAAATCTTAAAAAGGTAAAGTGACTCTAGAAATACACACACACACACACACACACACACACACACAGTCCCCATACAGTGACTGACAGCTGGACACATGGATCACTATGACAACAGAGGGCAGATGTTTGGCATCAGTCTCCAGGGCTGTGAGTTTACCCAGGTAAGGCAGCCTTCCTCTGGGGAGAAGTCTCCTCCTCCTCCTCCTCCTCCTCCTCCTCCTCCTCCTCCTCCTCCTCCTCCTCCTCCTCCTCCTCCTCCTCCCTAGTTCTTCTAAACCTCCTCCTCCTCCTCCTCCTCCTCCTCCCTAGTTCTTCTAAACCTCCTCCTCCGCCTCCTTCCCTGCCATCCCATCATTTTCCAACTTCCTTTTTTTTGCTACTCTGCATGAATTTCATCTTCTGCCTCCTCAGTCCTCCCCTCCGTTCCTCTCTTCTCCTCGCCTCTCCTGCAGCCTTTGCCGTACCTGACAAAGCCTTGAGCGGCTGCCAGCGGCCCCCGGGAGCCGACTGACTTCCTGCTAAAAATACGAGCTGAGAGAAAAATCGCAGAGAGCTGCCACCAAGGGCTGAAATTGGGGAGATGTTTGGAGAATGTGAAAAAGAGGGAGGGAGAGAAAGAGAGAGAGATGGAAAGGGAAAATCCGTACAGAAAAAAAGAGGTAATATGGAATGAGTTTGGAGAACGCTAGAGGGAGAGAAAAGGAGAGAACGAGGTGAAACAAACAAACTGAAGGAGATGCGCTACACAAAGTAAAAGAAGAGATGAAGAAAAGATTGAGGAGACTCCATCGGAGGGGAGATGAAAGAGGAGGAAGTTTGGGAGCAGATAGCGTTACCTGACCGCAGCTCAGCTTGAACCGGATAATGAATACGCTCAACCTGATCTCCCTGTAGATCTGCTCTGCACACACTGAACAGCAGGAGTTACATTCATCTAGTGTGTGTGGTGTGTATGTGTGTGTGTGTGTGTGTGTGTGTGTGTGTGTGTGTGTGTGTGTGTGTGTGTGTGTGTGTGTGTGTGACAGACACGGGGGAGCAGGTGGGAATGAAATAGAGAGAGAAAGAATAGGAATAGCCGGATTATAAATATTTATACAAGCAGACGAGGAAGAAGAGGAAGAGCTGGCAGAGTTGCAGGGGGAGAAGGAGACGACAATGGAGGAGGAGGAGAGGAGAGGAGGACAGGATGAAGAGAGGAGAGAGAGAGGGTGACTTCAGAGGCAGCAGCAGGCGCGCTTGGCTCGGTTTATCTTTTCTTTCCCCGTCTCTCCCGTTGCCTCTCTCGCCGCTGGAGTGCGGGGCGAGCGGATTTGCAGCTCGTGCTCCCTGCAGCTTGCACGTGTGTGTGTGTGTGTGTGTGTGTGTGTGTGTGTGTGTGTGTGTGTGTGTGTGTGTGTGAAGAGGAGGGGAAGGACAGCAACTTCTCCCCTTGTCTTCCCCTCCCCAACTCCCTCAGAGAAAGAGACGAATGCACAAAGGCGCCCGCTAACAGGCTTCCTCCGCTCTCGGGAGGTTTGAGGAGGTGTTGATGACGCTGGCGACAGTGACGATGATGATGGAGACGATAGCGTGGACCGCTCTGCTGTACCTACACTGTTGGAGATTCACCGATTCAACAGTTTGTGCCCAGCACGCTGGCTTCATACCGGGTCATTTCATTCCGGTTGCCGGCAGATATCAGCAGCAATGATAAGACCTACACTTGCTCCCAAACTCAGCACAGAGATAAGATGCTTCTGGAAAAGTCTGAGCCCATCAAAGCTCCTGCAAAAGGAAATCTCAACAGCACTCTCTAATAAACGGGGAATAAGTTGTCCTTGTTATATGTCACTTTGTAGTGATTCAACACACTCCTAATGATCAAAGTATATGGTCAGACTTTTCTATGCAACTGGACATCTAAAAAACATAACTATTTTCCAGGGCCCTTTACTGCACTCACTGTCACAATTGTCCCCATGACATTTGGGCTTGATGCTGTGTGTGTGTGTGTGTGTGTGTGTGTGTGTGTGTGTGTGTGTGTGTGTGTGTGTGTGTGTGTGTGTGTGTGTGTGTCACACTATGAGCCGCAGAAGCAACATATGGACCAAGCTGATGAGGTGTCGCTCAAGCATGCGTTGACACATGTCGTTAAATAGCACTGAGAACTGGCCAGCGACGTTTGGTTTAAGACGGAACGGAACAGGCTGAAACAAAAGCACATGATTGGTTGGCGCTTAAGTGCTGAACTTCGCTTTGTAGCATGTCACCTCCGTCACGCAGCGGCACGTCACTTTGTAGCTCCGTGGCACCGTCTTCCATTAAAAATGACAAGGAAAGTTGCTAATAGGGATAGATAAAGTGATGACTACTGAGGCATCATTACAGCTGATCCCCATTGGCTGATGAGAATAAACTAGTCAGCTTATGTTAAAACAGCTATGTATAAATAGCTACAACTACACATTAGCCTAAACAAAGAAATGGGTTCTTTAGAGAAGCAGTCAGAGAATGAAAATAAGTTAAATGTCTGTTTATAAATAGTGCCAAATATTAAAAGTGTGACGTAGATATTCAAAATGTGAGGATTATCCGCTGCATCCTTTAGGCTTTTTGAAAATGAACTTCAGCAGCCTGCTCTGTTTCAGTGGTGTCAGTGTTCCACTACAGGGATATGAGGTCTGTCAGGGCGGAGACAGCGTAACACAACCCAGACCCCGCACACCACATCAACTTAAAGGACCATGCTGCGGGTTTTTGCATGTTTCACACAAAACACACACTGTGGTGTGTTTTCCAAAGCACTGCATCAGCTTTCAGTTAGTAGAGAACATCTACTTGCCGAGGCCTCCTGTACGTCACATTGAACACTCAGTCTACTTCCTCCTTTTGTCAAAGTTCTCATTGTGTGGAAGTGCACTTATGAGCACGGAACCTTTTTTTTTTTTTTTTAAGAAAAACTCCTTTGTGGTGTGTTCAAGGAAGGCCGCCACAAAGCGATGCATTCATGAGCTCTGTTGTTCCAAAATTGAACACAGAGGACTAAAAGGAAGCAGACTGGGAAATTGTGTTACTTGTTACATTTAAGATATGTGCTGTTCATAAGTTGACTCAAAGCTTT
>CM042236.1:2353337-2748337 GCA_023566465.1 Cottus gobio
CAAATTACGTGACGGTTTCTGTTTATGTTCATCTATTCTCAAATGAATTCCCGTTTCTTTCACTTCGGACCCCGATCACACCGAGACGCCAGCAAAACCATCGTCTTCCTCTGGTACGAGGCAACCTGCTCCTTCTCTCATACGTCCACATTTTCTAGCGTTTTTTTAAGAGGCGCCGCATGAAGGGGGCGACTGTGGCTCAGTGGTTAGCAAGTCAGTCTTTCAATCAGAGGGTCGGTGGTTCAAACCCCGGCTCAGCCAGTCCATGTCGTTGTGTCCTTGAACAAGACACTTAACCCTCATTGCTCACCGTTGCTGTGTCTACTGTATATCATGTAAGTCGCTTTGGATAAAAGCGTCAGCTAAATGAAATGTAATAATGAAGGTTTTAACATCTGCAACTTCTCAGCAGAAGACAGTAAGTCAAGGTCACGCTGGAATGGAGCAAGAGGTGGGCTTTGTGCTGCCTTCCTGTTTTGATGCCATGCTAGTTAGCCTAGAACACTGTTCGCTTGCTAGTTAGCTTACTAGCTAGTTTAACGTGGCGATTGTCTTGCTGTTTTTGTTTTTGGTCATGACAAGTAAAGACGTTCTGAAATCCATTTCAGAAATGCTGTTATTTTTAATATTTTTACTATTCTCTTTGTGTAAAAAAATCTAATGAATCTGATCAGATGTGATAGATAAGGTGATTTAGAGGTGTTGGTAGCAATTTTGTCTCCATACCAAAATGACTTCTTGATTCAGATAATACAAAATTAATCAATTATTATAGTATAGTATTTATTAGTATAGTAATTATTATTCAGTAATTATATCCAGGATGCACATGGACTCTAAGGTTAACTGACGGCTGTATGCTCCTTTAAGTAGCCGCCTGCTTCCTGTACTCACATGTGGACGTGTGGCGGCTGGAAGCGTCCCTGGTTGATGTTGTAGAAGGTGAAGGCCTGAGTGGGGTTGGTGCTGTATTCGTCCACTTCCACCACGGTCCTGTTGCCTCGCTGGGCCTGTGACTGAGCCTGCTGCGACTGCTGCCGTCTCGCTGCCATGATCTCTGACAAGGTAAAGGCCATGGCACAGGGGACCGGAGCCGAGCGGGTGGAGGGGGGCCAGGGGTCGGGTGGGGAAGTCTAGCTGCTTGTGGTTTTGGGTTTAGGACAGCGGGCAGATAGTCCGGCCCGAGGAGAGGCTGCTGTGAGGCGTCCAGGCGGGATCAAACCCTCGCTGAGTAAACAGTCACGTTGAGGACATCACCTCCTTCCTCCTCTTCTTCACCGCAACTCCTTCGGCACCTGAGAGGGAAAACCACAGAGCAGAGCTGATAAAGAATGTGTGGTAAAGACAGGAATTCAGAGAAGTGGTGGAACGAAAGGAATGCATTTCACAGTTGAAGTCATCTATGAAGCCAAATATGTTCTTCTTCAGTCAGAAGTTTAGATGCTATTTAGTTTTTTTGTTTCATTGTAAAATGAATATTTGGGGGTTTGGGACTGTCGCCTCTTCTGGTACCTTTCCTACAGTCTCCTGACAATTTATGGGCTATACAAAAATCCAACTTCACTAATTAAATATTAAAGACAACAGGTTCCAAATCATCTGATTTCTAAGGATCATTTATGTCTCATGCCACCAAATTCAGTTTCAATGTTTGACCTTCTCTTTATTGTACAGTGCTCTAACGTTGGAGCTACTTTTTGGAAAGAGTTTGGCAACACTGGGCTGTTTTTCTGTTGGATCACTTTTAAAAGTTATTGTACTCTTGCTGTTTTTCTCAATTACCAACACTGGCATCAATCTGCTTATTCTTTTCTTTATTAATTGATTAATCGTTTGGTCTATATAAAATGTTAAAGAAATATGAAAAAATGCCCTCAACAATATCCCAAAGTCACAAAATATTATTAGGCATCTTGTTTTATCCAGTGAGTCCAAAACCCAAATATGTTCTATTTACCATCAAAGAAGAAGCAGCAAGTAGTTATCTTTGAAAGTGTCTGCTGGTCGACTAATTAATGAATCATCAGATCAGTTTTGGGGCTACAATAAAAGGTATATATTCTCAATGAATATGTAAATTTTTTTCATTTTTTTTAATACACTTGTGATTCATATAAAAAGCAAGAAAGCGTGATAGTTCAAATGTCTTGTCTGTCTGACCACTGGCCCCGGCAAACAGGGGAAATAAAGCAGAGAGAAGCAGTAAATGCTCACATTGAGAAGCTGGAAGCAGAGAGTATTTGAGCTCAAAAACAACTTCAACAAAGTTCTTGCACATAAAGACGTCTTACCGACGGTGTGTGACTTTGGTTTTCTTCTTTTATTTGCTCTTTTTCTGTTGATTTGCATGTGGCGGGCCTCCCCAACAACCACCTGATAAACAATTATTCATGCACAGCCTGGCAGGAAATACAGATGGAAACCGGCTATAAAGGACAAAGACATGCAACCCCTTGAATTAAGAACCCGGATGCTTCAACACTTAATTGTTGGCGACGCAATCTATTCAATGCTAGATCTGTGGTGAAAGCTGCAGGCGTGTTCTGCATCCCTTCCAGCTACTATACAAGTGCATCTGTTAGTGCAGCTTGAATCTGATAATTAAATTCATGAAAAACGGTTATGACTGCAAACTGTATTTATCATAGATGCATTATTTAAGTATTAGTTTCTTGTTTCCTGCATGTGTACAGCATGTTCTCTTTGCTCCTGAGATCTAAAGAACCCACTGAATTGATGAGCTCCTTTAAATCCCTGTCCCCCGGTGCGGGAGGCCATCCACAATGGACTCAGCTGTGCGGCTCATTTTCCGGAGGCTCTGGGCTGCTGGGAGCGGAGCCGCTGAGCGGGCGGGATGCTGCAGACGGAGGTGATAATTTGGGGACAGGCGTCTTTGGCAAAGTCCGCCTGGGATGTCGGCGCGCCATCTCGGATTCCTCATTCACTGCAACCTCACACGCTGACAGCACGCCGACGTGACAGATACACACTTCACACTTCACACCGCGGTGGTTTTGTCGAGGGCAAATCCCAGCGTGCTGGGTGGATGTGTGCTTCAGGAGCGCATACATTGCGTGCACGCGGGGCGATGTGTATGCGGGCCTGCGTATGCATATTGAAATGTGTTGCTGTTGTCATGAATTTGACAGTGACGGCCCCCTCACACTGCCAGTGTGAGACAGAAAGATGCATTAGCAGATGCTAACACAGTGGGCCCGAATGCAGCTGCATGGACCGTGCAGCGCCGCACAGGACGACTGATGCTCAGCTCCCCAGATGGGTCTAAAGGCACAAGTTAGGGCTCGATCCATTTAGAGTCAGCTTTCAACAAGTGGAACACAAGTTTGAATTAACGGACATTTCTCTGCACATCTGCTCCATGCGGTGATGGGATGCCCTCACCAGGAAGTCACCGAGACAAGCGCACCTGCAGACCGAGAATCAGTGAATGTTAGCCACTCATCTCTCCTTCATGCTTTCACACGTGATTGGATCCTCTTTGTTGTTGTTTTGTGTCTCTTTGTGGTCATTTTGCATCTCTTTGTGTTTCTTTGTGGTTGTTTTACGTCTTTTTGTGGTTGTTTAGCATCTCGTTGTGGTCATTATGTTTCTTTTTGGTCGTTCTATATCTTTTTGGCATCATTTGGCATCTCTTTGTGATCATTTTGCATTTCTTTGTTTTTGTTTTGTGTCTCCCTTTGCTTGTTCTGTGTCTCTTTTATGGTTGTTTTGCTCCTCTGTGGGGCTTATTATAGTTGTTTGATTGACTTTCATAATTTAATTTATTATGAGAGCATGACTTTCTGCTCCAACTTATTTTCATGTGAATCATTCTGAACTGTTAATAACTGCACTTTTATGCAATTTAGAATTCCCATGAGAAGATAAGAGGCGTGTGAATTTGCATTTTTTTTTTGCTGTATTTTGAAATATGTTCTTGTAAACACCAGTATCATGACGGGCATTACAAACCAGAGAATACTAATGAGCCTTCACACGCTTCTTAAAAGAGAAACTAACACTTAACAGAATTCAAAAGAAATATCCATTTAATTTGAGAATATGTAATACATTCAGAAGCTTTTTGGTCATTGACCTTCTTGACACTCTTTTCTATAGAGTAAAAAAGTCCCCTTAGTCGAGGCTTTTTAAGAGCCTGACATACACATATGTATCAATGCAGGAATGACAGCTTCTTAAAATCATATCAAGAGATAAACAGTTGGTAACAACAAAGAAGAACGGACAGAGCACATCGTCCAGATATCTTTTGAAATGACATTAAAACTAAATTATATTTTCATGATTAAATACAATGCACACAGCAGCCAACGTATAGATTCCCAGCCATGGTCATGTTCTAACTCAGCTGAAATAGATTCAATTATGCTACGAGATGCAGAATAATTATTTTTCCAGGTCAGGAATTTGTTTTCATTCAGGCAAAACAATTAAATAAAACATGTACAAATGTTATCTCAGTAGAAGGATAAGTGTTAACTGTTAGTGAAGATGCACGACTACAGACTTAATAGACAATGATCTTTCAGGTGGACCTTTTGGAGCTCTGCTACACGACTCAGTTCTTCTCTGCAACGAGAGATGTTAAAGCTCACAGAGGCTCCGGTTCAGGTTCAGCCTTGTTCCATGAAAAGAGAGGAGAGGAGAGGAGAATCAGGAGAGGAGGAACAAAGCAGAGCAGAGAGGAGTCCTGTACTGTACATAATGCTGTCGAGGCTCTAACAAAGATTAAAGTTAATAAATGCAGAAAGAGAAGAGAGGCTGTCTGATGGATGCTCTCTCATCTTGGGCACATTCTCCCATTTAACCGTTACATTAGACCGTGTGGCCGTTCCCTTCGCTTATTCTTATTAGCTTGTTTGTTCTGCTATGGACACACACAGAAAATTAAAGTGCATCTGAGTGTTATCTAATTTCATGCACCTGATTTACAGCTCTGTGAAATACGTTCAGAACCGTTGAGGAGAATTCCCTCGAAAAAAAGAAAAAAACTAGATGGATTCAACCGAGATGGAAAAATTAGGAAAGTATAATAAGACCATTTCTCTCTTGTACTCTTGTACAACTGTTATTATTTTTAACATGAATTCCCTCACACAGTATGTGTTTGAATGGCTTTGCTTTGAAGGCAGAATGTTGGACGCCTTAATTAAAATCATGGAATCCCCTTCAAGAGAAGTTTCCCTCCACTCTGCAACCTGAGCCTCTGGCCACCTGAACTCAAGTCAAACTTTGGCCTCACGGGTCCACCCGGCCCTCCTGAGCCTGGAGGCTCCAGAGCTCCCCGCTGTCCCGTCCTCGGACACCTCCGATGCGGCGCAACTGAAGCCCGATCCAGCATGAGAGCGTTCTGGTGCTGGAATGCGTGATATCTGGTAACGGGAATGCGTCCCGTTTATTAAAAGCCAGGCTACTCGGGAGACCGCAGAGTCCCGGTCACATGTGAGGGGGTGTGGTACAACACATGGGGGTCCCGAGCAGAGATGAACCGGGGAACACGCCGCGCTTTGCAAGTCTCTGCTCCGGGCTCGCATGCGTGAAAATAAGACAGATCTGCGTAAATGCACCGAAAAGATGATGAAGAGGAATCAACCTACCGGCTCCGGTGGTCCGCTGCAGTGAAGCTGCTGGGGTCGGTGTGGAGAGGACGGGGCTGCGCTCACTGACAGGAGACGCGCTGGGCAGTTTGAATGCGGACCCCGTGGTGCACTGGTGGAGCGTCTCTCTCTCTCTCTCTCTCTCTCTCTCTTTCTCTCTCTCTCTCTCTCTCTCTCTCTCTCTCTCTCTATCCCGGATCAGTCCCTCCCACCGTATTTCCCGGTGAGCGTATACTTCGAGGAGGGAGGAAGGACGGTGAGCTGCTGCGCGGCTCTACAGAGCTCATCCCCGGTCACATTACTCTGAGGCTCCCGCTGATGGGGTCACGCGGGGCCACCAGGGTCCAGGGTTTAAAGACTATGAGGTCATGAGTCCCTTACTCCCCAACACATATCCCTGTAAAAGTTACATGTTTATCATCAAAATTACCAAATGTGTTTCTTAAGCATGAAGGTGTAAAGGCTGTTCACTGACGACAATATCATTTAATCAGGAAAAATAATCCTAATGCAATTATATATGTTTTAGTTTATGTATTTGTTTTGCTGTGGAATAAGTATTCAGATCTACAACATACTCTGGAACAAGTAAAGGTCTTTTGTGCAGATACAAGTACAGTACGAGGAGGTTAAAATAAATCAAAAGCAAAAACTGTATTTTTACATATTGTTATTATTGATACATTTCTGTATATGTTTCTTCTCTTTTTTCCCTGTGAAAGGGAGTTTTTCCTGATCCGATGTGAGGTCCTGGGACAGGGATGTCGTATGTGTACAGATTGTGATTTTGGGCTATACAAAATAAACTGAATTGAAACTGAATTATATGTTGTAGCTACTTTATACAAATACGTTCATACTTTGTTGTTGGTTTGTTTATTCTTTATTATTGCATCATATTTGATAAATGCTTCTTAATCTTTGATGTAATTGATGTGAAGTATTGATTGTGCTTGTGAACAGCCTTCGTTTGTTTTATTAAATGTCATAGAAAGGATCTTCAGTAGCTCCAGTTGACACGTTCCGAGTGTTTGTCAGAGAACGATGAACATACCGCCATGTCTGAGCAGCAGGACCCAGGGACACTGTTTCTCTGAAATGATTCTAAAATTGCCAAATTGATGATGCAAGGTTGATGTCATCCCAGTGATATCAGTGCAGAGACCAATATGCATCTCTTTTCTAGACTCATGTGTTCATGGGCGTTCGAGCAGGAATCTGATTCTTCTGGCTCTCATTTCTCAAAAGCAACACATAAAGGGCGCCGCCTGCTCCTTTGTCCATGTATGATTATGATCTATTGTATGTTCATAAAGACAGACTAAATGTTGTCTGATTACACACTGACACACCTCCAGTGCTGGAACAGCTATTCAGATCCATTATACTTTGTATAAGAACCAGTAGAAAAAACAACCACTCACAACACCTTCTAAGTACTTAGTACTTAAAGTTCTCACACTGCAGAATATTGCTTTGACTGATAAATTATTGTATTTGACATTATCAAACAGTTATTACTAATGCATCAATATGTAAGCAGTATTTTACTTTTGAAGCCGCTCAAGGTGGAGCTATTTAATTAATGTTTTACGGTCATCATGTGATAAATCTGAGTGGATGGGGGCAGATAACTCGCCCATTTCAAACATTATCATCCCATTAACATAGGCGCATCACCTGCACCTCAACAGGATTTACAAAAATGCAAAGTTAAAATCAGCGACTTTGTGCAGAGGCTCTTGCTTCGGGGCCCCTGGGCAGCGGGGCCCGGTCGGGTCCACCCAGTTATCGGTCGTTATCACTCCATTGTAATGCTTCAGACGGGGCAAAGCGCCACCATTGTTGTTTTGGTTGTTTCATTTGATTTAATTAAAACAAAACTCCTTAGTTAGGTTAATAAAGAGGGTTCACATAATTATGTTTTTCACAAAACTAAAGTAGTGAATTCCCACGTCAATGAATTAAGAACCATAAAATCCACATGGACGACAGGACACAAACAGAGGTTTCCTGGGTGAAAGTCCTGTGTGTGTTTGACTCATCCGTCTTTGACACTCTTTATAGTACGTCACCTGACTTCCTTCTTCGCCTTCGTCTTGATTACTAGGCCCACTGGAGGTTGCAGCCGGAACCCCCCTGATGATCCGGTTCACCATGAGAAAGGCCTACTGAGTGAATTAGGAGGTAGAGTAACAAAAGAGCCTTTAACAACTGTAACGGACATTTAATGAGCTAATTACATTCTCCTTTTTTGAGGAATATTGGATCATTTAAAACAGTTATTAACAGTATGTGTTGAAAGGGGAATGTCTCACTGGTGGAACTGGTAACAATTCATTGGCATCTGAAACAACAAGACACAAACAAAAACAACATTTGAAAAAATAAATGTGTGGATAAAAAGCACGATGTTTCGCTCTGAATTGTGGTGGAATAGAAGTATACAGTACTTTAAAATGTAAGATTTAATACGTCAACATTGGTCAGATACCTTCCACCCACCCACCAATGACACACATTGTTGGTGAAATATATAATTGTTGATCAGGACACAGCATCTTGTAGATCAAAAATAAATTATATTTTATTAGAAAATTCTCTTAAATCTTTGCATTTGTGCTGAAATGAGCAAGCGATTCACTCCACACCCGATTGTCCGTGTAAGGGTTAATCAGCCAAATTACAGCATTACTCCGTCTCACCACCTCTGCTCCTGTTTATCCGCAGGTAATTGGACTGGGATTTAGGATGGTAATGAGCTAAACAAATAGACCACAATCTGGAGCTCAAACATGCGTCCATTACCACCCGTTTAGGTGGAAGCCTCCAGTCTCAGGTTGGAGTGAGTCCGCCATCTGCTGGCCATATGTGGAGGATTTGTCAATGAATTAGAATCCACTGAGAATCCCTGGGCTCTTCCCCCTCTATGCTTTACCTGCTGCGATGGGGAGGTATGCAGATGTAAAGGTGAACCGTGACAACGTTTATTTATACAATTCCTAAAAGAACTGCCACATTCTTTCATGTCGGGAAAATTATTCTGGACGTTGGAATATCCAGAATAATGTCCAGAAGCATTGTTGAGTGTCATATCTATGAATGACATCAGCTCAATTCCTTACAAAACATAATTTGGACTTAAGGAAACCAAAAGGTTTTCAAATCAACTTGCAGCCATTTGTTTCTGTGGCACATAAAACGCAGGCGCTGCCAGTATTTAACGTGCAGTTGTTGTATTGCAAAAGCAGGGGCTCTCATGGAAAACCCTGTCAGTGAACATTCTACGATGTGTTCAGTATCAACATTTTGCAACTTCCTCATAACATTGATCAAAAACTTAAACGTGTAAGGTGTTGTCTGAGAAAGATCTACTAGTCACTCCCTTTTTGCTCTGTTTTTGGTCTCCACCAACTCCCTCAACTCATTTAGCTCCTAAAAGCTCCACTCTCGTCAGTAATATGTTTACCTTTTCTAGAGGTGGCGTGCACATTACTTAATAGTTAACACGCTCCCACACACACACACACACACCATTTGGCATGTATACATTTTAACATAGTTACTTAGGCTATTGTAAATTCTTTGGAAAGGGATCTCTCTCAGCGGTATGACCAGGAGGAATATTAATGTCCACATGGGCATTCTTTTAAGACGTATCCTTTAATTAATTTGTCGTGCTTTCTCTGATTCATTATACTAGTTGGCCGTCAAATTTGCACATTTTGTACTTTATTTTTAGATATATATATACATGTGGTCTTATAATGGAGTTAATAAAAGTGTGTTGATGGGGTATTAGCTTTGGCAACTCAACCCTCGGATCCATTATCCAATAGATTTAACAGCCTGTTCAGTCGACCGTCCAATGATAGATGTACGCCGAGTCGAGGTTGACCACATATGTATTTGCACTATGACATTGTCATTGTTTGCATTCGTGAGCTGCAGATCAATCAGTGTTCCCCTCCTTTCTGTCTGATGCGAATACATTTAGTAAACAAAACACAACACCATTGCATTTTGCAGGTTTGTAGCATAGTCACTGCCCAGATCCATCTGCTAATTAGACCAATCAGCGATTCTGCCACATTCTTGTCACTCAAGCGGCCGCGTGTCGCCTTTATCGCTTCATATCCAGTGAACTTTGAGCGGAGCGACTGATGGAAGAAAGTCAACAAGATAGCAAAGGGAGAGTAATCTCAGCATCTGGCACGGTTGCATTTGCCCGCAGATGCCGGCTGCTGATTGGACGTCCTGGAAAGAACACGTAGGAAATATCAAATCTGCCTGTCAAATATGATTAATGACCAACAGAGAAGCAGATGAGGACTCAACCAAAAAACAGACTGTGAACTCCATCATTACAGGACTGGCTCTGTCAGTCGGAGTTATAGGCCATTTACATCTGGGTAAACACCCGGATCGTTCTGTCGCCCTGCAGGCTATTCTTTGTGTCTGAAAGAAGCTCTAAGAAGGAAGACGGCAGTAAAGAAGAGGACATAGATGCAGCACTAAGGTTTGTAAGGTGACATGTTTGTTCCCTGGAGGAAACTCTCTCTTCTTCTGGAGCCAGCTGATTGACAGGGAGCAGAGTGAGGGGTAATACAGTGTGATGTGAAAACACAGTTCAGCTCAGACACAATGAAAAAAGATTTTGATCGAAACAAATGACGGTGTCTCTCGCTCTGATGGACTATCTCATTCTGTGGAAGCTGTTTTATACTTTCCAGGAACAAACAACAGCAATATGGCTGCTCATGACGGAGGAAAGATAGTCTTACTGTAACCAGTCCACTCAGTCTCTCTGTCCCACTATAACCAGTCCACTCAGTCTCTCTGTCCCACTATAACCAGTCCACTCAGTCTCTCTGTCCCACTATAACCAGTCCACTCAGTCTCTCTGTCCCACTATAACCAGTCCACTCAGTCTCTCTGTCCCACTATAACCAGTCCACTCAGTCTCTCTGTCCCACTATAACCAGTCCACTCAGTCTCTCTGTCCCACTGTAACCAGTCCACTCAGTCTCTCTGTCCCACTGTAACCAGTCCACTCAGCCTCTCTGTCCCACTATAACCAGTCCACTCAGTCTCTCTGTCCCACTATAACCAGTCCACTCAGTCTCTCTGTCCCACTATAACCAGTCCACTCAGTCTCTCTGTCCCACTGTAACCAGTCCACTCAGTCTCTCTGTCCCACTATAACCAGTCCACTCAGTCTCTCTGTCCCACTGTAACCAGTCCACTCAGTCTCTCTGTCCCACTATAACCAGTCCACTCAGTCTCTCTGTCCCACTGTAACCAGTCCACTCAGTCTCTCTGTCCCACTAAAACCAGTCCACTCAGTCTCTCTGTCCCACTATAACCAGTCCACTCAGTCTCTCTGTCCCACTATAACCAGTCCACTCAGTCTCTCTGTCCCACTATAACCAGTCCACTCAGTCTCTCTGTCCCACTATAACCAGTCCACTCAGTCTCTCTGTCCCACTGTAACCAGTCCACTCAGTCTCTCTGTCCCACTATAACCAGTCCACTCAGTCTCTCTGTCCCACTGTAACCAGTCCACTCAGTCTCTCTGTCCCACTGTAACCAGTCCACTCAGTCTCTCTGTCCCACTGTAACCAGTCCACTCAGTCTCTCTGTCCCACTATAACCAGTCCACTCAGTCTCTCTGTCCCACTATAACCAGTCCACTCAGTCTCTCTGTCCCACTGTAACCAGTCCACTCAGTCTCTCTGTCCCACTGTAACCAGTCCACTCAGTCTCTCTGTCCCACTGTAACCAGTCCACTCAGTCTCTCTGTCCCACTATAACCAGTCCACTCAGTCTTTATGTCCCACTATAACCAGTTGTCTCAGCTTCTCTGTCCCAGTAAAACCAGTAACATATGTACAGTGAATAAACAAATTCTCTCTTTACTTTGATGAAGGTGAGCAAGGAGATGTCCTGACAGCTTCTTCACCTCCTCTTTCCCTCCCAGACCAAGCAAGAGAACGTCAATGGAAGAGAACGTCAATGGAAGAGAACGTCAATGGAAGAGGAAAACATCCTCCCTGTGAGGATGCAGCTTCCAGATCGGCCCACTGATTGTGTCGCTTGAAGATAAGCAACATTAGCAGCGTCAGCTACATTTTTGGAAGCGTACTTTAGGGGCCGGTTGTGTGTGTGACGGCACGCGGAGCCACATCTGAGGAAAGATAAGAGATATAATGAGCAGATACGAGCCGCTCTGAGGGCTCCTCGCTCCACGGGGACACACAAAAGACACAAGACTGTTTTCTGCTACTGTTTTATTTTAATTTGTTCAGTACTGGAGTTTCATGGACCAAACAATGGCACAACACTGCGTTACAGTTTCTCTCTTTGGGTACAACGACTAACACAAACGTTAAAATTATTCCTCTACAAATTGGACTAAAGTACACACACACACACACACACACACACACACACACACACACACTCAAACACATGTCCTGGACACACTCATTTTCAGAATCTCTCACACAGACACACACACACACACACACAATAGAATACATTCTCAGGAAGAAGAAAAAACAAACAGTCAATTATAACTTTTAGAGCATTTCATATCATTTTTTTCATAACACTCATATTGAACAGTGCCCACCTCAAACAGGAAGTAGGCCGTACCGTGACTTGTCTGTGTGGCAGCTACTTGGCAAGGCCTGGAACTACGCCTGACGACAGTATGCTTTTATCTGGGGACCTATGTGATGATCCAGTGACCTCACTCACATTTGGGGTTACAGCTAGAGAGCTCATTGACTTTAAGGGGGTGATTATCAGTCAATGGATGGAAAAATACGTCTTCAAAATGATTTCACATTTTGTGATTGGTTCTCCACATTTAATAGGCTATCTTATTTTGGAATAAAACCCCTAACTGGGACCGGCTCAGTCAGTGCCATGTAGGACCACATGTAGGAGTTTTGCCTCCTTCAGCCCATTTATTACATATATATTTAACACAACCTCAGTTCCATTAATGTCGTATTGGTTTCATTTCAGTGCACTATGAAAAACCTTATAAAACACAATCAAATATTATTAAAATGTGATAGGCCCCACACATAACGCATCGTACATTTCTGAAAACCACCAACACTTTGAAAGCCCA
The DNA here is from genome assembly GCA_023566465.1 of Cottus gobio. Lineage (NCBI taxonomy): Eukaryota > Metazoa > Chordata > Actinopteri > Perciformes > Cottidae > Cottus > Cottus gobio. The sequence continues at coordinate 2,366,100 of CM042236.1, forward strand.
ATTGTTTAAAAAATGTTATGAGGGCGTTTTTGCATTTGTGCAGAAGTGATGTGGTGTAGATGTGCGGCTAGATTGCATCCGTTGTTGAAAGTTAATGTGTTAATGTGCTGAATTGAATCAAATTGAATAATAACTAGTGAGCAAGTTGACTTGGAAATAGAGGGAGTGTTGGATGGGTCAAACAAACACAGGACTTTCACCCACAACAGTTATCGTCCTGTGTGAAATGGAAAATAAATCTGGTGTTTAGGTTTATCATGTTGTGTTATGTTGTTACGTTATCTTCTTCTAACCTGAACTAAATAGTTCTGCTGCCTCAACCCAACCAATCATTGGACAACGTTACCCATGAGGCATTGTGTGTTTCTGCACAGACTTCCTACGTATACAGTACGTCCCCTGAGCAGCCTGCACGTCCTGGCTCATGATTACATGAGTTATATACTTTTGTACGTTTGGCCGGTAGAAGTATGTGGATGTCATGGACAGGATGACGTGATTCTATTTCCCTAAATATCAAAAAAATATTGCACATTGATTATCACAGTGTACTGAAATGAACTGAAACCAATAACCGACTGGAAAGTTTAAGATCCTATGCTTTAAAAAAACAAACATAGCAGGATACAAGATTTGTAGTAAATGAGCTTAAACATACAAAATGTCCAGGATGGTCCTTTAAAAGTCGAATCTCTGGGCTTTGATAAAACTCTAGATGAGCACTCGGTTTAGTTTCTAGAGCTTCAACACCAACGAGGATTGTTGCGTGTGCATTTTTTTTAAATCATCTGTCGGGCGAGGCTTGCTTCTTAATGAACAACACACAGATACAGTTCACTGGTTTACAGTTGAGAGCTGCGAGTGAGAGGATTTCCTCTTATCTCCCACTGCCACTACATTCACCTCCAGACCGACGCTCCGGTCACACATACATGTTTCCCAACTCCAGTCGCATTGTGCAGGTATAAAGCCCATCTTCAATACATGGTATAGGATTTCATAGACATATAAGTACCATCGGGAATGACACAGAAACATTTAGTTGGGTTATAAAAGTAAAGCATAGCATACACACTATACTTCCTGTTTAATGGAAAGAGATGCATCTGGGTGGATGCGGATATTGTAAGTATTTTTTTTTAGAAACAGACATATAGTGTATGTATGTAAGTAGTGCCATCATACAAGAAGCTTTTATGATGCAGCTTCTTCTCTGGCAGCTAGAGGACAAGTTGACGGGGTGAAGCAGGACTGGGCAGTGAAAACAGACTGTAGTGGTGGTTTGAGTGATCCGATAACAACACTCTTCTCGTACGAGAAGCTGGAGCTTCAACAGAAAAGGTTGTTCTCACTGTGTGTGAATGGGGCTTGGAGCTCGGCTGTAACTGGGATGTTGGGGTCACTGCAAGCTCCAGAGTGCGGGAGACGCCGATGTCTTTCTCTCTCGACATTTCAAAACAACACACACACAAAAAGTAACAAATACGTAACTTAGATCTTTTTTTTTTCCTACAGTTTAAAATATAAAATTCAAGTGCAATTAAAGTTCCAAATATTAGTTACATCACATACATTTCTCTCTAAAGTAACAAGCTGTCACTTGCAGGTAGTTTATCTCATCTTGTTATATATCTTTTTTTTTTATTATTTAAAAAAAATTACAATATAGACTTTCTGATTCACCCCATTTGATCTTCCGCCCTCCGAAAGGCAGAACGTTTTCCCCACTTTCACATTTCTTTCAAATCATTTCTGTGTTAAAAATAGGTTTTAAGTGCACCGATTGTTTTTTCTCATCTCTGTCTCGTGCACATCTGGGCCAATGACGCAATCACAGAATACATCCATGTACACTGTGTGGGCCGATACGTCTCAACGCGCCGCGCATGGACACCCGCATGGCGGCTGCGATGTGGGCTTCTGCAAGTTCTGACATGTTCGGTATAAATATTACAAAAATAAAAACAACAACATGGAAAACCAAGCGGAGTGGGAAAAAATGAGAGGAGGAGAGAAGTTGTTGATGAAGGTGCAGAAATCTGTGGGGGGAGAGGAGGCTAGAGGAGTTTATGATGTGCTGAAATAGGGTTTGACCGACAGTGGGTTGCTGGAACTGGCCATTTACTAACTAGCACTTTACGTGTACTTGCTGACTTAAGGAATAATAATAATGAATGGCATTTCATGCTTTAGATATACTAAAACACATGGTCCGACAGAATTAAATGAGAAGATCAATAACCGTCCATCACATATGGAGCTAAATCCAGCACTACGTTAGCTTTGCTTAGCATGAAGACCAGGACCAGTAAGGACCAGTAAGATCCAGTAAGGGCCGGTAAGGGCCAGTAAGGACCAGTAAGATCCAGTAAGGGCCAGGGCGTCCTGATCAATCAAACAAGATATGAAATGTTAGTTACTGAGCTCCAGCTGGTGAGCAGATTTAGTTCCCTTTGGGCAGAGATATGCTAGCTGTTTCCCTCTGTGACCAGTCTTTATGCTAAGCTGAGATGTGTGTTGCTTCTTATTTACCACACACACATGAGAGGGCAGCTTGATTGGCCTTTTTATCTTTTGACCTGGTCAGTACCAAATGTGTTGGCATCATAACATCAAATATACAGGTTTCCTTTCAGCTGCTTGAAGGGTGTGTATCCTCAGTGGCAGCAATCCAAACAATGGATGCGTGTTTCCATAACTAGACTCAGACAAAGGATGTGAAGGTTAGACCATGTCCCAATATATACACACAATGTATATTAGGTATCTTATGCTACGTTATAAAAAATATTAATACTGGCCTGAAAAAACCCATATCGGTCAAACCTTATACGAAAAGTTATCCTAATATCAGACTCGGTACACTTCGGTTCCATCGTCAGTCGGACATCGCCTCCACTGAAAGCTATTTTCCGAGGTGATTTGACTTTCCCGAACCATTCACGAGGTATCCGGCAACGTATCTGCCTGAACGGCCTCAGTTGACACTGGTGCGCCGCCATGCCAACAGACTGGTTTTGTATGTAAGAGAGGGGCGGAGCGAGGTATGAACAAACTAGGATGTGGGGCGAAGGCATGCTGTGTGTCGGAGGCATGTTGCCTTCGACACACAGCATGACAACAGTTTGACAATGGCGTTGGTCCCGCCCATGGCGCTGATTGGCTCAATTGCTAAACATAGTAATCACCTCGGTGGAGTGGGCGGATCCAAAGGTCTGGAGGCGGGCGAACGAGGCGCTGCACTAACCGGAGGGAAGGGTGTCAGTTAATAATCTGTTAAAGTGATTTAAAGGCTCAAAGATGAGGAAAGGCATCATGTGACTAACTGGATCGAGGGGGGAAACTGGAAATGAAGATGTTTAGTCATAGAACGGGCACATTAATGTTTGGACCCAGGCAGGGGAGAAGTAGACAGGTAAGGGGAAGGATTACATTTCGGCTGCTGGGTTTGGAATCTATTTGTACGGCCTGAGAAACCTGGTGACTTTGGAGCGCAGCAGCTTGATGAAGGAGCGGGGGAACATCTCTTTGGACTCCTGTGCTGTGTACCTGAAGTAGTTCTGGGGGTGGGCCAGCACGTCAAACAGGGCCTTTATCAGCTTCTTGTCCTGTAGGGAGGACACACGGACAGAGAGCGTCATCCCAATGGACCCATCATATGAGGTGGGCTAAAGATGGGTACTGTACCCGTCAGTACCTTCAGTATCTCCTGGTGGTTCTCGGAGGCGTAGAGTCGGCCATCTCTCACTATGTCCTCTATCAGCTGCTGGTAGTCCTCTGGAACAGAACAGGGTGTCATGAGAGAGTATATAGAGGGGAAGGTGATGGCAGCATTCAGATTTGTAACAATGAAGATGATTCACAAGGGAATTTGCAGCCTGTATATGAGGTTGGATCCAACTGTCTGCGCTGTGTTGAAGGCGACTCACCATCGTAGGTGACGTATGGGACTTGGAAGCCTTTGCCACTGTTGCCCTCGTTGGACTTAAACTGAATCCAGAGCTTGCGGGAGCGAGAGGTGAAGGCGATAGGCCGCTCATAGGTCTGACACGTCTCATAGGTGGTGATGGAGGTTGGAAGGGCTGGAGGAATGGTACAAACAGGTTAATATAGTACTTCTACACAGCCTTGTGGTATTACAGGACCTAAAGGCTGTTTTTAAACCTTTAGTAGATATATTCAGTTTCTTTTCACATGAAAATAAGGCCCAATTAATCTCATCAAAAGGGGAACCAGTCTGGACTAAACAACCCAGGTTGCTGTCCCCGAGGGACAGCTTCAGCTGGTAGTTTGTCCCAAAATCAGAGGCAGGTTGTCCAAAAAATATGAACATTTTGCAAATCTGCCTGCACCTGTGCCCACCTGTAGGAGCTGAGATTGATTTGTTAACTGCTGTTTCCAAGGTCTAAAATGATATGCCCCACTTTTAGGCCAACACAGATGAAAAGTCCTCGAGGTGCTCAGAATCTATAATGCCATGGTAACCAAGCAAAATGTATCTGCTGATGACGATGAAGACCATGTGATGTGGCCAACAACTCATGTAACAAACAACAACAGTCAGGGGAATGTGAGTTGGGATTGTTTTATCAAATGGTCTGTTTGACAACATAAAGTGTGTGTGTGTGTGTGTGTGTGTGTGTGTGTGTGTGTGTGTCATGATAGCACTATCAGTGTAATTCTTACATGGCTGATCATGTGCAGCAGAGGACATAAAGACATAAAACAGCTGACACTGAACATAGAAAGTCAACGGACATTGACCTGTTGGCCGTGGTCGTTTTTTTTTTTTTTTACTGCTATTCTGTTTCTATGGATATTAACAGTCATATTTTGAGTTTTGAATCAACTAATTAATCAGTAGCATGCAGACTATGACCACTCAGCCCATAAATCGGTCTGATCAGTTATGTTTGCCTAAAATAATCAGAATCATCACTTATTTCTTTACCACTCTTCCTCATGACTAGCACGTCTCCACACTCGTCCTCGATGGGAAGGAAGATCTCTGGTACCACGATGAGAATCCGCCTCTTGTGAGGCGGGTTGATGGTCCAGACACAGTCCACGTTGGACGGGTAATCTCCAGGGTAGTTGGGAGACTCGATGTAGCCTGTGTATTCTCCCAGCTCACCTCCACACACCTGGTCTGAGGGCAAAACACCAGAAACTCTGAGCACTAAATCTCCTTCAATACAACGGCACCATTATCTGAAAAATCTACTGCTTTACCCGAAGCCTATTGTCTATTATCATTTGGCACTTATTACCAATCCTGCCATTAAATACTTTGCAGCAGGGCTGAATGTATATGTTGAGCAGCGTTACTTTTGCAGTGGGAGACGTTGGTGGCTCCGTCAAAGTCAGTGGTGGTGTTCCCCGGGCAGGTGATGCAGTAGTTCTGCCCAAAGTCCGACTGGTAGGTTCCTCCTGGGCAGCGGATGCAGCGGTGGGTAGTGAAGTTGTAGTAATGTCCAGGAGCGCAGTGCACTGGGGAGGAACAGGAGGCAGTCAGTGTACATCCCACAGCTGGATGGGATGCATGGCGAAATTACAAAGCACTAAAGCCTAAATAGATGACTTCATCATCGACATGCAAAGCTGAACACTGTTTGTTGCTCATTCTGTACACATGACATCTATTGCGATCCTGATAGAGGATCCTCCTCTGTTGCTCTCCATAAGGTTTCTTCCCATTGTCTCTGTTTGCCTCTGAGAAGCACTACCACTTTAATTCGGCGACTGTGGGTCAGTGGTTAGCAGGTCCATCTTTCAATCAGAGGGTCGGTGGTTCGATCCCCGGCTCCGCTAGTCCATGTCGTTGTGTCCTTGAGCAAGACACTTAACCCTAATTGTTCACCGTTGCTGTGTCTACGGTCTACTGTATAGCATGTAAGTCGCTTTGGATAAAAGCGTCAGCTAAATGTAATGTAATGTAATGTAACGTAACTCTTATTCCACTTCAGCTTGTTTTAACGTTCTGTTCTCTTGGCTCTTAAGTGGATGTTGTAATTATATTTGAATGTCCTTTTTATGGTGCGTTTCTTTTGCACTTTGTCTGAATGCTTCTGATGTTTTGTGTAAAGCACTCTGAATAACCTTGATGCGGAAATATGTAATTTAAATAAACTTGGCAAAGTGCTGATTACTGCGTTGCAACACAGTATAAACAGACATACGGGTTCTATGCAGCGATGCACCCTGTCTGACACGCAGACACAGAGCCTCACCTTTGGCCTCACAGTCCCTGAAGGACACCGACCCCTCATACTTGGTCATGAGACCTCCTCCGCAGAGGAAGCAGAGGACACGGCCCGGTTCCGGCTGGTAGGAGCCCAGCTGGCAGAGCTGGCATGGACGGAACCCGTCGGAGGAGAAGTGACCCGCTGGACACTGACCTGAGGGAAGGACAAGAAAAAGTCTTTGTTCTCTCCGTTATTCTCTTCATGCACCGGTGAGCTTTACGTCTCTCTAAGACACAGTTAGAAGGCGTGAACTGTACAATGTCAAGAGTTTCTCAGCTGGTTAATATTTTTCTAATCTCAGCTCCCAGCAAACAGCCCTGTGCCTGGATACACTAACGCTGGTCTGTGGCGCTCTCTTGTGGCTTCAGCTCAGATTCACTGTGCCTTAATGGCCACTAGGGGGTGCCAACCCAACACATGTGTCCATCCACATTGTATGTATGTGTCGTCCATGAAGAGAAGACTTCTTTTATTGCACACCTGCAACACACCTGCACTTTTGGATGAATTCAAATGTCACAATTTCCAGCAACGACAAAGATAAAAAGAGGGAAGCTAGGAGAAACCTCTGAGGACCTTTGAGGGCTGGACACTCAGAAGGGACCAGCTCCTGTGTCTCCATATGATTAGAACAGCATTTGTTTCAGTGCTGTTGGAGGAGGAATGAAAGATCTGACTGTAATGATGTGAGTGAGTTACCTCCACACTGAGACACGTTCCTGGCACCAGCGATGCCCTGTCCTTCAGTGCTGGGGCACGGCTCACAGGACAGCTGGCCCACCGTGTCCTGGTAGGTCCCGGGTGGGCACTGGACACACTGCTCCTGCTCCCCGCTGTAGAATGTCCCCAAGCCGCAGCTCGCTGAGGAGGGGGACACAGGTGCACGTTTGAAGGAATACGTCCTGTGAGCTTCGTCATCGCCGACCCGCAACCGGCAAAAACTCTAGACTCACCACACTTGCCCTCTCGGAGGACTTGTCCCGTGCTGCAGGCCTCGGCTCCCTCCGGTAGCCGGGACGGTTTCTGGGCCACCTCGTACTCCGTACCGGAGAACTGGATGTAAAACTGCTGTTTGTTGATGGACTTCCTGAGCGTCCGCATGGCGCTCTGCAGCTTCTGCTTCACCCTTTCCCGCACGCAGTCCACATTGCACGCATCTGAGGCAAACATTGGTGTCATCAGAACAAACAAAGTGGCACATTGATTCTTTCTCTTTCCGAATGCTGTTATGCATGTACTGTAATGTGTTCACTCCAAGTGGAGTGAGACAACCAGGGTCAGACGGAACACACCTGAGGCTTCCTCCTCCTTCATCTCCATCTCAAACTCTGCTGTGATGTGGGAAACTTCTTTCGCGGGCGATTTGCGTCCTCGGCGGCGCTTCTTAGACGAGTCGCACTTGAGGTTGACAAAAGTTACCTGGCAGTTGTCGGTGCAGGGGAACTGGCCTCCTGCCAGGTGAAAACACAGAGGTTAAAACACGGGTGATAAACGATAGAGTGTAAAACACTTGCTAAGCCGGTACAAGCGGTACCTTGCAGGTTCTGCCTGGATGAATCTCTGTGTTTCTCCTTGTTGCGAGGCCGCAGGTGACACTTGGCGTCTTTGATCTTAAACCTGGCCTTCTGTTTGATGGGCGGGGCCAACGTGTCTGGATTCATACACAGCAGAGCAAACAAAAGACTGTTAATCGTCATATAGTAGGACTACAGGAGTTGACTGTGTGGGGACCAAACGAGGCAGAAGGCATTGGCCCAAATGCGATATGGGATCACACTGGCTATTGTCCGACAAAAATGTAGCTTTTTATTGGCTTAAGTTGTGCTTAAAAACTGTCTACTTGTGAAACAATCTGGTCGTACACAACGTCTTCTAACTGTCATCTTGAGTTGCTAACAATATGCAGCACACTTGGCTACGCGTCATCCGGATATCCGCTGGCGACCCTGGAAGCCAGATGACATATCCTGCTCTAACTCTGACGAGGACTCATCGTCGTCAGACTGACAGTGGACGGATTCCTAGCTTGAGGCTTATCTGTGAAAAGGCATATCTAGTGTATTTCACCATGATGAAGTGTAAAATCACTGCAGGCTGCAATTAAACAATCCCCGTGTTTGTTCAGGAATTGGTGTGAAAATGAGTGTATAACCCTCACTCCACCTACACCTTGTTGTCTCACTTCCTCTTCTTGTATTTACCATTTTGATCACCTCCTAATGAATTACTAATTACATACAGTACTGTGCAAAAGTTTTAGGCAGGTGTGAAAAAATGTTGTAACACCTGCCTAAAACTTTTGCACAGTACTGTATATGCTTAATATTTAGAGTGTTTCTCAGGCCTTCCGTACCAGCACAGGTGGGTAAGGCCACGGTGATGTTCCTCTTCTGAGGAGCTTTCCCAGGCTGGACGGGCACTCCGCAGCTCAGTGTATAGCTGTTCTCTGAGTCTGTTAGAAACACACACACACACACACACACACATTAGACTACAGCGAGATAAGAGAAATCGGACGTGGCGATGAGAGTCTTGATGTGGTCTGAAGGACCGTGTGACGTGGTCCTCCTGTGTGTTGCACTTGGCTTGGCCGGGCCTCGCACAGTTCTGAGGATTAACAAGAAGGTCATAAATGTTGCATTCAGAAACGACCCAGAGGAGTTGATGGATTAAAGCACAAATGAAAGATCTATGAATCCTGTGTCAATCTCGATGCGCACAAACACAGAAAGATGCTTTTCGGGTGAGGAATGAGGGACAAAGTCATAAAAGCGAGATGATTAAATAAGAGCCCCGGCTGCATCGAGCCACAGGAATTTACATGGCTCTCTCCCCCTGAACTTAAGACGCTCTCCAAAAAGACAGAAAGACTAATATTTCACTGCGTGGCTGAGAGCTATCCATCATTCTTACACTGTGGCGGCCAAGTGAAACGGGGTGAAGGCCTCGCCGTGGAAAAAAGATGGCGCGATCAAAGAATGTCATCGATTTACAGATGTTTGTTAAGTGCTATAGCAGGAGGAGAGGCCGGGGGTGCCAGCCAAAGTGTCGGGACGGGAGAAGCCAAGAGGACCTCGCAGAGAGAAAAACACATCAGTCCCCCCAGGACTCAACACATACAGCGATAGAGAGAGAGAGCGCCCTCGTCAAGCATTTGTGGCTCCAAGAGCAAAGGATGGTAAAGCTGCGACTGCGAGCTGTCACCACCAGAGGGAAGCAGCACACGACAGAACCGACCTTCTAGAGGGATGTACAGGAGACGAATAGATTTCATCTGCTCCAATTTATCCAAAATATTGCAAATCATTTTTATTTTTTAAGTAATCTCCTTTACACCCAGACTGCTTCCAGACACCTATACTCATAGGGTCCTGTTCCTGATCTAAACATCAAGCTCCCAAATGTGAAAAAACTATTAAAAACATTTAACAAAAAAGTACTACATACTGTTCATGGCGACAAGAAGGGTGTGGCGTCTCAGTGATGCTAGCGACCAATAACTAGCATGAAACACAACGTGCAGCTGGTTTTGCAGGTTTTATGGTCATAAACCAAACATCATGGAGTTGTAGAGATATTTCAATACCAAATAGAAATGTTGGCGCTCGATGAACAGTCCTCAGGACCCAGGGTCCATGAGTCCCAGACGTTTGTGTTGAAGTTGACATTGAATAAGTCAAAGCTTTGATGCTCCACCACCATTAATGTCCGGTTGTAAATGTTGTACTTGGTAGGCAACACATAAGGCTGAAATCTAAGACTACAACAGGTGAATGTTTGATATTTTTCCTTAAATCATTTCCATAAATAATCAACCTTACAATTCCATGGTATGTTGAGTCAGCACTAATGCTTCATGGTTCATACTGTAGATCCATAGATGCGTGTGTGTGTTTGTGTGTGTGCATGCGTGTGTGTACCTGCGAGGAAGAGGGCATTGGAGGGGCAGGAGAGCGAGCAGACCTCCGCCCCTCCGCTCTTGGTGCATGTCAGCTGGGCTCTGGGTGCTGGCTTCCCATTGGGCAGACACTTCACCGCCTCTGAGGAACACACAGAGTCACATCACCTTGACAACCACCTGGACACACACACGTGCACTTGTGCTCAGGTCTGCTGCGAGGAATCCACCACGCTTAAAAAAAGCGGACACACACACACACACACACACACAGAGAATAGGTGCTTACCGATGCAATCTTTCTTGTTCCAGTGGAGCTTCTGTCCAGGCGGACACACACACTCGTAGCTGCCCTGAGTGTTTATGCAGCCGTACTCACAGCTCCCGTTGCTGATGCTGCACTCATCAATGTCTGAGGCACAACCACAGGGAGCGTTATGGTCAGTGTGTGTATATGAATCATGAAAGATTGTAATCACAATCATAAGACACAAGAGGACAAAAGATCTATTATGTAAAATATTTATTATGTAAAATATAATCTGTCAGTGTTTTATTACATTTTAAGAAACAATAAATGTTTTGTCTGTACAAAGGGAGCTTGTTGGTCATTTTGGAGGCTGCGGTTTTTGGCATTAAATTGTATTGCATTGTAATTACAGGTGTTTCTATTATTTTGTCCCTTTTATATCAGTGAGGGAAGGCTAAATAACAGAGAAACCTCTTGGCAATGGTGATCCAGAACTTTTTTCTCTCCTGTGTTTTTGATTTAAGAACAGGTGGGGAAAAAGGCTTTTCAAAGTTAATCTTTCTAAATTCATTAATTTTGTATCATCTGTGAAACGAAAAGTTTTTTTATCAGGATGATTTAGACTAAAATAATTCATGTTTTCTTTCAGGTGAGTTTCCATCAGTGACGTCAGGACACACACAACTGACAACTGAATTGTGTGTCTGACCTGCAGACTAACCAACACACACACACACACACACACACACACACACACACACACACACACACACACACACACACACACACACACACACACACACACACACACACACACACACACACACACACACACACACACACACACACACACACACACACACACACACACACACACACGCGGTGACAGATCTGAGCTCTCTCACCTCCACAGTGAGTGAGGCCGTACAGGATGTAGCCCTTCTGGCACAGGCACTCAAAGCTGCCGGGGTAGTTGATGCAGGTGTGGTCACAGGTTCTCTCAAAGGAGCATTCGTCGATGTCTGAGGGAGACCGGAGAGACACACGACTGGTGAGAAACACTGGAGACATCATCATCAGGGACTCATCGAATTAGGCTTAATTTACTGATAGAGGGTTTCCTGTTCATATCCATACAGCTGGCCATTCTCATCCACAGTGCGTACTTAAAAAAACCTACAAAACAGTAACACACTGTAGTTTGTATACAACCCATGTCATGGTGAGCCAGGGCGTGCGGGCCGCAAAGAGTACAAAGAGCAACAAAGGCATGAGAACATATTGATTGGATTGATGGTCGGAAGACATGGTCGGCTATATCCTACGTTAGCAAGCGTTGACTCAAGTGTCCCACAATGCATTGTGCGTGGGTGCCTTGAGATAAGCCGTCCGTCTTGTGAGATTTTGAACCAGGCTAAAAGCTGTTAATATTTGTTTTCATATGAGAAAGTAACAGTTTAGATTCCCAATATGTGGTCAGTTTATCTAAATATTGCCGCAGCGACATGCCGGAGCCACTGGAGGAGGGGTGCCTTGAGACCGGCCGGCTGTTGCTTCAGCATACTTCAGTGTGAGCATGTAATACGTTAGCATATTTAGAATACAGCCAAAGTCTGGATATGGCCAAGGTTGGGACGGATGGACGGGTGAGACAAAGGACTTTCATCAAGGAGACCGCTGTTCATGTCCTCTGGGAAACAAAAAGCGTAATTACATACTTAACTAACACCTTCTACATAAATTAAACAAACAATCTAGTTTGATCCGCTCGTGCCCCAAGATTGTTCACATTAATGTCAGTTGACAATGTCAGTCTTTTCTTCCTTTTTTTGTTACCGCCCCAAAAAGTGACATAACGATTTGAAAAATAAAACTACAGTCTTTGCTATAAAAGGTCGATCAAAACAGTGTCAAATGCATAACGATCAAACACACCTGAGGGTTACTGCTAGGGATGCACCGATACGGTGGTCGATACTGCGTTAAATACTCGTACTCGCATCGGTTTCAATGGCCGATACCAAGAACCGATACTCACTCAACAGTATTTCACTACAACAAACTGGTCGCGCTTTGTGGAGAAGCAACCCCGTGGCGGAGCCGGAGACACTCTTCTCTGTCTCAACTGTCTCAACAGTCTCAACTTCTGAGCAGCCAATCACGCTATCCAAGGTTTTGCCGTCCAATCAGATGGCCAGTTTGTCTCAACAGCAGAATCTGGAGCCGCCATCTTGGATCCTCGCTACGCAGCGCTCACTTCTTTCAATAGACAGGAGAAAAGTGAGACGCGAGTACAATACAAGACTTTATCGATATTGTGCTTATTAACCGGTGTTGCATACGTGTGTATGACATATTAGTGCTCTTGTTAGTGGCTGACAGCCCCGGAGTTACTTGTAATCAGTCCGTCCCAACGCGACGCAAATGTTTCGCGCGACCAGATTACATGTAAAGTCTATGCACAGACGCGTGTGGTTGCGACAGACGCAAATTTACGCCGGCGGCACGTTAGACGCGAGAGTTGAAATTTTCCATATTTAATACATCTATAATTGAGAAGCTCTGCGCGTCATCACCGCCGTCCTGCCGGTTTGAATCAAACTGTTGCTGATCCACCTGAAGTAGCGCTGGCAGCGGCCTCATTCAGACGCTGTTGTGCGGCTACGGATGATATTATTGTAGCCGAGTGTCTGTTGTGTGTCTATATTTGTAATTCTAATAAAATGAAAACACGCTGCAGGGTAACTTGAACCACTTTTTTATCTCCTTCACACACGTATATCCCACAATTCCACTCTTTTCCTTTCCGTTTCTCCCTCCACAATAAAAGCACCGGAAACATAACTTGCAACACAGCTTCCTATATAATTGCTCATCCCTAATATTATCGCTTACATTATGAACCCGGACACGGGGCGTTTTATGGTCCGACATTAGAGGGACTTCCACAAGAAGTTTAAAGCTTGGGATAGCCTTCTGTTAATTTTGTACTATAGGCTTGACATAATCTGCAGAGGATAAAATAAAATCTGCCTCCAAATTAATTGCACTTTCATGGAGACCAAATCTAAGAAGTATCGGTATCGGTACTCGGTATCGGCAAGTACACAAATAAAAATATCGGTATCGTATCGGTTTGTAAAAAATGGTATCGTTGCATCCCTAGTTACTGCATCAGTTCAGATGATTATTTAACCTCACAAACCTGCCGCTGTTGTTGGATTCACATCACGTTAATGGAATCAGGACCTGATGCAGTCATGGTTTAATTCAGCCCAGTGAGAGCTCTCGGGTTTTGTCCCGCTGCAAAGGTCAGCAGGACGAGTGGTTTACAGATATGTAATCTCAATGACTCATTTATGGAGAAACACAGGCTGCTCAGCGCAGACTAAAGAGGCCTCCTATTAATCACAGTGGACAGTATAGTCAACAAATACATGAGTTCCACACTAAACTAGGACAAGACCTCATTCTAATAAACCAGTCTGGAAAAACTTCCCTGGACTGAGGTTGAGCCGGCTCACATTCACCCTTACTCAGTGTCTGTGTGTGTGTGTGTGTGTGTGTGTGTGTGTGTGTGTGTGTGTGTGTGTGTGTGTGTGTATGTATACTGGTCCAGCGCTGAATATTATTAACCAATCAGGAACACAGGCCAGCATTTTTTCAGCTCACCTGGTTTATTTCAGGCTGTTCTGCGAGGCTTTACAGGGGCTAAAAATACAACATGTCATAATGGAGTTTGTCATGCGGAGGAAGTTGTTAAGGCTCTGGATGTTGGCTGGGTAAATATTCCAGGCATCTGCCCGTGTGGGGACTCAGGAATAGGTCGCCTGTTTGGAGTTGGCCCACGAGCAGAGTTCATACATGAACGAATCTCTGCAGCTAGGTAAAAGGAACCGATATGAAATACATGTTGTTTTGGCTGATGTGATCCTCTGTGAGGTCCCTATGAGGTGATTTAACAGTGATTGCTGACATTTATATAACTGCGGACACTCTCTCTAAACCTTTAGAAGAGAAGATATAATTTGTGGAAATTGCAAATATGGCAAACACTTTTCTGCCTTTGATTTCTGCGCCACTTCTGGCAAAATACACTGACATGTATAACCAGGAGCAATTTTCCCTGGAAAAACTGAACCGGCACAGAAGGAGCTGGCAGATCAAACATAATATTTCATTTTAAGGTCATGTTGAAGCAGAGCGGTCCAGATGTCGGTGGATGTGACCAAACTTGGCAGCTACTAGCTGGCGTGGTGCAGTGGCAATGGTGTGTCAGAAACAGGCGCTGACGCGATGATGTGGCTAACAACACTCAACACCACGTTATTAAAGACTTCAAACGCACCGCCGTAGACGCGCAGTTTATCCGACACATATGCACACGTGTGCACGCTGCTGGCAGTTTTGGGTTTTTGTTTTTCACAAAAGTAATATTGTGTTTCTCTGCTCTCGCTTGCTGCGACTTGTAACCAGGAATCCGCCTTTGGATGAACAAACATCCCCGCTGATCCCATGAGGCTCCTACATGTGCACTGCACCCAGCTGAGGACGTCAGACTGTAGATTCACAGACATTTTCTCTTTTAAGCATTTAAGTGAATACACTGCAGGTGAATCGGGCAAAACCATTAACTAAAAGATTCCCATACAACGCCACCATACGCCAGTACTGACATTAAGATAAGTATTTTTTGTCTTAAATGTTTTTGTGGTGGTGGGAGCGTGGTTGGGATCAGCTACAGAGGGGTGTGGTTGTGGGTGGTTTAGGGGACGGGGCCTGGAAGAGGCCCGATTGGCCTCAGCTGTACTAATTGTGTTTTGTCCCCAACATAAGGAGGAGTAGGAAAGATGCTTGAGAGAGCGAGGTAACAGACGCATGATGGTCCATTAGAGCCGGAACCAATAAAACGGTTACGAACCTTGAAACCTGGAGTGCTGGCGTCATTGTGCTGAGGGGAATCTCACAGGGGTAACGGGAGATCGTTACAGTTTTCTAAAATGTTATGTTTGAATATGCAAACAGCATTGTTTATGCAATGTTCAATTGCATATTTGCATTACTGTAACTGTTAGATAAAGTGGAGGCTTTTAAGCATTAAGTGGAATGTGACAACCAAGCCAATACAATATTCTATACGTTCATGAAGAAACGGAATAAATGTAAATCAAGCATTTATGTTGAGTTTAAATGTTTAAATCTAAATGTATTGTTGTTTTTTAGAGGATCCATCGGCTCAATGAGAAAAGAGACAGCTTCACGTGGGACTCAGACAGTGTTCTCCTTGGTGGGAGTCCAGTGTTTGTTCAAACATCCACTGCCCCATCCCTTACCTTGACTTTTTTGCCGTGACTGGCCTCGGCTGTTGGATAGAGTGTGTTTGCTTTTCTAATTACATTTGTATCACTGTCATCTATAGATGGAGTAAAAGTTAAGTGCACTTTGCTGGACAACAACATTGCTGTCGCACCACCAGCCACCACTGATGTGCGTCTTTGAGTTTTGTCAAAAGAAACCAAAGAGATGAAAATTATAATGATTGCCTCTGAGTGTGTTTAGACCTGACTGCTGGGTGACACTCTGAGCCCGGTGACACAGTGAGAATCTGTGGGATGGACAGCTGTCGATCACTGACCTTGGCATGTCCGTTCATCGGTGAGCAGTTTGTGGCCTTTCTGGCAGCTGCATTCGAAGGAGCCCACTGTGTTCCTGCAGAAGTGATCGCAGCCTCCGTTGTTCTCCTGGCATTCGTCGATGTCTGGGTGGAGAAACAGAAAGGGCCGTCGGCGAAGGCACAGGTTTGTGTAAAAGCTCATCTAAGCTCATCTTAGACCCTGTGTACCCACAATACCGACTCGGTAGTGTAGACAGAATGAGTACCGTCACGTTTTCAGAATATTGTCGATGAGGTATCTGTTTTTGCGTGACATCCCTGGAACACCAAACAGTTAATGTACTCGGGTCATGTGACATGCAGACTTTGCTGACTCTATTCATCATGTTCACTGTGATTCAATGTTTTAATGTATTTCTCTCTCCTTTAATCTTTTTACTGGCTTTTCCAAATTAGCCTTAGTGTTTCATTATGGTGTGTGTACTGGAATGGAACATTTTGTGTTTTTATGGTTTAACGGGGCTCCAGTGGGTCTTTGGAGGTTGAGCTTGCTCATAGGGATCCCTGTCTCATCCCATGATACGCTAGTTACCTGGAACTAATGGAGTCAGGCTGCTGGGAGTGAGAAAGAGAGAGACCTATTAGTGGAGGGTGGCCGGTGGCCAAGAAAAGGGGTGACTGTGACCTCTTTATATCTTTCATCAACAAAGTTGGTACTGGACATACCTGCAAAATGTTTACTGAGAACATATGTCATTTATATTTTTCTGAAAATATCTGCTTATATCAACTAAAGCATCGTTTTAATCGTTTTGTGGTTATCGTTAGGCAACTCACAGCAATTGGTTAACGTTGGGGAATAACTGTGGTCTTCATCAAATAAAAATAAAATGTTGTTTGTGAACAAAAATAGCAATTCTGTTGCTGCAAAACTTATTTGACACACACAAATTAATAATATACAACTGTAATTTTGAAGAAATAGGTTTGCTTTTATGTACTACAGTTTTGACTTTCTGATTGATTTTGGCATTTCTTTCCATTTAGTAAGTTAAAAGAGCAGAAAGACCTGATCGACTTTATGTGAAACCCCAACGCTGGATGGTTAGGGTTTGCCACAATGAACCCAAACTGCTAGCTTTTACCCATAAATACATTTTGCTGCGTTCTTATCTCTATTTCAAAGAAAGTGTTCCCTATCCAGTTAAGATTATTTTCCATTAGTCACTGGAAAAACTTTGTTTCTCAAGGAGGAGAGATGAGGCTGGAAAGATTTCTAATGTGTAGAGGGTGAGGGTGGAGGAGGATGAGGAAAGGAGCAGGAGCAAAGAAGGAGCGAGAGGGGACAATAGTCTGGTAGATTACACATGCTAAGCCCTTTTTGATTGGTGCTCTAAGTGATGAAAACAGTGAGGGGTTAACACCTAAGCCCTTGAGCCAGGGAATAAATCCAGCAAGACACCAAAGAGACATATAAGAGGAGTAGAGAGACAGGAGGGAGAGAAACACAAGGAACTAAAATTGCCTCCACCATCCAGTCAAATTGTTCTGGTGTACAAACGAGAAAAAGAGTCACATTTGTGTTCACAAGCTGATTCTGATACAACACAGTTTTCAGTTGAAGAAATGACAGTAAACAATGCTTCAAATATGAATGTTGTCACAAAGAAACTACAAACTCTAAGACATGGATCCTTCACACACATCTCCAACCCGGCATCACAGAAGGTCGAGACAGTCACTAAAGATGAGTAAAATGCCAATTGTGAAATATGGTCACAATCTCCCAATCGGTTCCTGAGTTATGACAGTTAACAGTAGTCTGACAAGTGCTTTTGCAGAGTATTATGAAGTCAGAGTGAAGTTGAACTTTGACCTTTTGAAGATAAGGTGTCCTTGAGTCCAAATGGAGGTTTCTACCAGTCTTAATGAAATTCCCTCTAGGCATTCCTGAGATATCACATTCATTAGAATGGACCTGAGGTCACGGTCAGCTTTGACAACCAAATTCAAATCAGTTAATTCTTGAGTTCAAGTGGACATTTGCCGGAATTGGACCGGCCCAACCCCGTCGGCCTCATGGGGATTTCCCCGGTATCCCCTATGGCCAGCCCACCCCTGTCCATAATTATTAGACATTCATAGCAACTGACAGAATACAGAGAGAGAATGTCCTTATAGGGAGGTGGGAGAGGAAGTCGGATTAGTCAAACTAACACAGGACTTTTACCTAGGTGACTCTTGTTTGTGTCTTGTGTGAAAAACTAAGTCAACGTTGAGATTTTACCTTAAGTTTTGTTAGTTTTACGTACTTTATTAACTCCAGAAAGGTACTGAGCATAGTTATCTTACGTAATAAACATACCTATTTCAACCCAAAGCACAATCTTTTCATAAACCTAAAAACAAAGTGAGCGGAAACTGACATGCCATCTTTGACACTGTAGGGGTTACAAGAGCACCATAAGGCCACTGACCGGTCAGTATTTGGCGAGTCAGGACTGATCAATTCATGCTATTAGCAGGGTCAAGAGAAGGTGGTGAGAGGACTGAGAGGTCCAGTCAACACACACTCTCAAATGGCCCTCAGTGTAGCGTGATAGTAGCCCTTATAAACCAGCCAGTAACTAAGCCGCTGTGTTTTTCCACTAGGGTAGACTCTGGCCTCCCTGGCCTGATCCTCTCACTCTGTATTCTCAGGGAGCTTCAGCTGAATGAACTCTTCATCTAAATATGGAGCCGAGACAGGAATCCACGAGCCGGCTGCTCACCGTGGTTAAAAATGTAGTAAACTGTGTGTCCCGCTGTGCCCTGTCAGCGGCCTTTTAGAGGGATTGTCCCTCCATCTGGCTCGGCTGAAACGGATATCCCCGTGGCTGGTGGGAAGGAAATGAGGCTCTGTTTGTTTTTAAGGAGAGTGGGACAGGTAAGGGTGTTCAAGTACACTTAAGTGTCCGCCTAATGTCCCGTTATGTGATGTCATATAAAGAAAAAAGCTTTTAGATCTACTCTCAACTGGCAGTTTATGACCTCCTCTTGACTATTCAATCAGTCATGGTCATCTTCTTGTTCTTTTCTTTGACATGCTGACAGTAGCTGGTAAGGGTGATCTCTATCTGTGAGACAGTAGGAGGGATGGCTCCTCCCCCACCTTCAGATTACATTTTAACTTGATCTTTTCCCAAATTTTCTGATTTTTCAAGGAATCAGATAAGAAGAAATGCCACAGAAACCACAAGAAGAACGGCTTCAGGAGTTGAGGAAATGTGGATTCTCAAATCAGGCGTGTTGGCAAGTAAGCAAGTCCACAACATTCCCCCTCTGCCCACAACGTCTCCGCTCTAATGCCTATGTAAAAACAGTGGATACCAACCGGGGTCTACCCAATGCAGACAGACACAGCTTCGTAATTATTCTGGCAGCCACAAACACTGGCAGAGCGGCCGCAGCTACCCACACTTAATGGCCACTCTGGGGATGACTGATCCTCATAACAGGGTCTATAATTACCTTTAATGGAGCTTAAATAAGCTTTGAGCTTAAATAAATACATTAAGCCTCCACACATCTTGAAATGATAAAGTTCAGTGAGCGGAGAGAGAGAGCACGGGTGAAGGGAGAATGAAGGGTGGCAGTTGTCCCTCCGGTGTTTAACCTTCATCAACAGGGCTTTCATCAATGTTTACCACTGTAACCATCGTAGTTTGTCATGTTAACATGCTAGTATTGGCTTATTAGCACAATATTGATCAGAAGTGTTTGTCCAAAGCGAAGAACGAATGAGGTACAAAGGAGATGCCTTTGAGAATAATGCCTCAACAATCAGTTTGCCCGACTTTTCAATGACAGTCCAGTTGGTGGTGTTTGCAGCTCTAGCTGGTTTGCCAAGAGGAGGAAGAAGAAGAAGAAGATCACAAAGTGGATACTTGTTTTGAAGAGAAGTTGTGTGAGATCCACAGGTAACTGAAATAATTTGTTCTTAAAGAAATACAATGACAGTCAAATGGGGTTGAACTTCTGGCCCACAACAGTCTTGTTGCATTACTGCAAATAACTGGAATGGGAAGTGGATCGGGGAAATGAGCAGACCCTCAATGAATGGAAGCGTCTGCCGAATGCTTTACATGTTCTGCACACAAGGCCACAAGGCTGATGGCGACACTGATTGGAATGTCATTAATTACAGGTCATACACGTGGTACACTAGATGAGAAGTTAGAGAATCAAAATGTGGCCAATCCATCTGGTAGCTGTTGAGATTTGGATTGGATGGATCGGAAGTAAAATCTTTGAATAGTTGTTGGTGGACGATGAAAATTCAAGGGATACCTGAAGTCATTGGGATTTAACCTCTGGAAATAAATGTCATGGGAATCCATCCCATAGTTGTTGAGATATTTGTCTGGATCAAAGTGGACCAAACTACAGAGTGAAAGACGTCCATAGAGCCATGTCACTAGCATGGCTACACATGAATAAATGCTACAATGGCTTTATATGTATAAGAGCAGAAGAATAAAATTGTGAATACAATTCGTTCACATGTACATATTAATGGGCAGCTTGATTTCTTCATGCACAAACATCTGGGGTGCCAGAAGCCATCTGGCCTGAGGCGTTTGGTAACGAGGACGCTCCTAATGAACTAATTAGTGCTTCACAGAGGACTGCACATGGACTAAGAAAAAAAAGAAGGTTCAATTGTCTCTGCTTTTTTCTAACAGTCTTACAAAAGGGTAAAAAGCAGACACACACACATGTTATGTCTGGTGATGATATGTCACTCACTTCAATGTTTTCCTCCACAAACTTGTTCCATCTCTGCCTGTCCTTGTGGGAGAGGAGTCATTCTTTACTTCACAATACGAGGATCCACACACACACACACACACACACACACACACACACACACACACACACACACGCGCACACGCACGTGCACGCGGTCTCCTGGGATCCATCTCTGACATTTACTCTAGATGATCAATATCTTCTCCGGCCTTCAATCAATACTTCCCCCTTTGCTGTTGGCTGTTGGCCTCTCTGAATATCACACAGCTCTGACAGGCTTTTCAAGTCTCTGCTGACAGACCTGCTGCTGCTGCAGGTTTCAGACGGCCAATTGTGGTTCTTTTACAACTTTTTTAAAGCTGGATTTAAGAGCAATTTAACGACCAAAATAAAGAAATAAAAAGACTGGCAAAAGCCCTCTATTTCCAATTGAACATAGCTAATGAAAAGTTGTGAGACTATAAATGGAAAGTTAAAAAAACAACAACATTACTCTGAAAGGATTTAAGAACATGTTCTGAAACATGTTCTGTTAAAGGCAATTCCATGAGAATATAACAACATATTGTATTAACCCTGTTCTATATGTATACCTTTATTGCCGTTATTTTGTTTAATATGAAATACAATACAAATGTAGAATGAAAAGTAGAGACCATCTTGTGATGGGATCACACCAGACGGGGGGAGTCGTCCTGTCAGGTTTGACAGGTTCCACAACAACAACAAACTGATGCAGATGTCTGCAACTGTGCAACTGGTAGTTGGAAGCATCGACATAAAGAGTTGTTGGTTCTAATAATTCAAGTTGGGTGCCATTAAACACTGAAATGACATTTCATTGCACCCTCTTCTTCTGTCACCTTCCTCTCTGCCTCCTCATTGCTCCACACAGATTGGATGTTTTCAACTCTTCATCGGAGCGGAAGCTTGAGTGACATTTACGTTGCACGCTTCACTGCACTTTGTCACATTTTATTTTCATCAATACACAAACTGTTCTACCTCAGCAAAGCATTAAAGCTTCTTGCAATATTTCAACTTTTTTCTTTCTAGTCTTCGATGTGCAAATTCAATATGCAGATAAAAACAGGTGGATGTAAACGAACTTAACGAGTCTTGGCTGTCAAGTTAAACGGTCATACTATCAAAGAAAGCTCCATGTTTTGTAATGCATTGTCCTCGTAGTTAACTGTTTACATGCTGAAGCAACGCTTTCCGTCAGACCAAGTACGCCAGACTGAAAACAATATGGACGCCACGGCCATGACGTCACCCATAGGTTTCTGAAGCTAGCAGTGGCCAATCAAGGAACTGCAGTTCACACCTGGCATTATAATAAGTGGCAGTGACCACTTGTGATTGGATCTTAGTTCCCCGCTCTATATGC
This sequence comes from Cottus gobio, assembly GCA_023566465.1. Lineage (NCBI taxonomy): Eukaryota > Metazoa > Chordata > Actinopteri > Perciformes > Cottidae > Cottus > Cottus gobio. Next base: position 2,388,288 of record CM042236.1, read on the forward strand.
AAATCAACATGTTCACCATTTCCATTTGTGTTATTTTTAACCTGCAGGAGGCAGCAATGCGCTTCTTGTGACCAGGCCGCCGGAAATTAAAAGAAGAAATCAAACAGTACAGACTGTGTTGTGTGAATTCCTGGGCGCCTTCCAGGGAACACAAATTGCCAAAGATGTTTGACGCACTGGTGATATATCTCTATGGCTTATTTTCAGACCATGTGGAGCAATAGCTTACGCAATTTGATATAACTGAATGAGAACGTTCTTCTGTTTAGAGGTCGTCTGAGTAGGCGGTCCTCCATGTGGACCAGGACTCATCCATGTACACACTGCTAAAAGAATGTGGCCATATGCGGCCCAGACCACCACCTGTGATCAGATCACCCGAGACTCGTTGATGCCAGGTATGAACAGGGCCAAAGTCATTGGGCTGAAAAGTTTGATTGGAAATAAATTGAGCCTGTGTTGGTTGTAAATTATATATTATATATTCAGGCACTTTTTAAAGCAATATCTCAGTAATCCAAACGACAGGCCTCCTACACTATGAGCACTTGAAGTGAATCCACTGGTAGTGGAACAGTGACCTTGAGGGGATTCATTTCTCTTCCAGGTTAGATGTTTTGGATGTGAACACATACACTGCTCTGGCTGAAAAGGTGGCTGAGGACCAAATGAGAAGGCTCGCTAACATCCACCTGGGCCAAATGAAACAAGTCCTCTCCCCCTGCCTGCTTCTCTGTAAGCCCCGGGGCTGTGTTGGAGAAGTCCAGTGTTTGGAATGAGAAACCCGACTCCAGAAGGGACCTTGATGCTGGTGGGATCAGCTGCCTGATAAAGACCCCCCCCCCACCCGGTTGGCCTGATTGATCAGCGCTGAAGCCTAAACCGACTGCCACCAATAAGGGTGGAGTGACTAACCCTAACTCCTCACCTCTGACCCCTGCACTCTACAGGTCAAGCCCAGGGTCAGGCTGTTATGTAAGAGGCTTGTCTGGTTACCATGTTCATAAGAGAAAGACTGAGATAGAAACCACCGACGAGGGATACAACTTGCATTGTCACTTAAAGTTTTACCAAATATTTGCAGTAAAAGGCAATTAAATGGAATTAATTTCCAGAAACCCAAACCTCTGCAAATAAATATGGACCGCTCTTGCAGAGCGCTGGTCTTCTTCTCTGGGTCATGCTGGCAGAGAGGACGGACATGAGGCCGGGAGGTAGCGTGTATTTATTCAGGTATTAAACGACCTCAGCACTTGATTCTGGTTAATAGCAAACACTCCGCGGGGGCATGTGGGCCAAGGGAAACTCTCAGTTTTACATAACAATAAAACAGCCAGTGATCTGGGCCTGGCTGGGCCGGCGCGAGGGCTGCCATTCCGGGCTACAGTCATGTAAGGTGATGAAGGAGATTTATGACTTGATTAGTAAAGCTTGCATTCTCTCTCCTGACCAGCAGGGGGCGACTCCTCTACTTGTATAAAAGTCTATGCTTCATGTGTTAAAGCTGTATTCTCTCTCCTGACCACCAGGGGGCGACTCCTCTGGTTGTATAGAAGTCTATATAAATGACTCTACTTCTCTCTTGATGTATTCCCTCAGTAAACATTGTAAACATGAGTTTGTGTCTCAATCTCTAGTTTCAAGTCTTCTTCAATACAGCATGATGTTCATTTAGTACATTATGGTCATTTAGAGTCAAACAGACCATAAAGCAGGGGATGCTTTAGGGCGGGGCTACCTAGTGAACCTAGGTTGTTACCAGAACCGTATACGGCGTCTCTACCATGGCGTCACTCCTCTGGAGCAGCTATGGTCTCTTTTATTCGCTGGTTGTCAAAGAAAACAAGATGGCGACTGCCAAATTGCCGAACTCAAGGCTTCGAAATGTCCACAAACCAATAGGTGACATCACAATGGCGACAAGGTGATTGACAGGATTGAACCTCCTCAACAGTCCAAATGAAGTCACTTCCATTCACTGTTTGCAAAAAGCGACGGCCAAAACGTTGAACTTTAAAACGTGATGTCACAACAACTACGTCCACTTCTTACATACAGTCTATGAGATAACTATGACAACTAGAATTTCTAAAATGGTCCAGGCGCTGTCCCCATGTATAAACAACCAAATGTCATATTTCAATCATGTTTTCTACATTGTTTTCCACTGATAAGAGGGGATTGGAGTGCTGCGTCTTCTTGATGTGCCCTCTTCTGGTTTAACACCACCGCCTGAAGAATTGACACCATCAACTCTTCATCTAAATGCACTAAACTAAATAATATAGTAATAATCCACATTTACTTTGCAGGTTGGAAGTTGTAATCTGTAATTATTGAAGTATTACAACTTGTTCTAATCTGTGATGGAAACCTGACCACTGTGACAAAGTGCATGTTTAGATACATAACGTGTTAATGATGTTCCTTTGTTTAAGGCTATTAGCTTCTAGGTGGATGTGATCGAGTCCCTGTCTTAGTTTGATCTGATTGTGTGTGTGTGTGTGTGTGTGTGTGTGATTGTGTGTGTGTGTCTTTCCAGGTAGAGGAGGAATGCAGGCCAGTGGGGACGTGTCTCAGGTGGCAATACACACTGCATGCTGTACATCACAGTGCGCCGACCACACGCTATCCACACGCAACCGCAAGCACACACATCCAGCCTGCAATGAGCTCGTAAGTGTACAAAAACATTGACTGACACGCAACCTCATTGTGTGTTAATTGACCCACAGAAACAGACACACACACACACACACACACACAAACACTAACTCATCCTTCCTCCAGTGTGCACCTTCTAATCAAACATCTGGAAAGGGTTCAAAAAAGAAAAACATCTTCCTCCGCTCTCTCCCTCCGTCTATGTCTTTCTCACCCAGTTGTCGGCACGAGAGCCCCGTGATGAACCGCCTCCTCGGGTTGGCGTGTCTGTCATCGTGAGAGGCTGAACCGGCTCGTCTGTCAGCGCAGTTGAAAGGGCGTTTATCGGACTGGTGGGTTTTAAACATGCCCTACATAGTTTATATTGAAATGATTATGATAGACAGGCACGACGGGGCACATCCCCTGGCTTTAGAGCGAGGTTGATGCAGAATAGGAGAGAGAGGGAGAGAGAGAGCAATGCAGTGGCACATTAGACGAGACCACCTCACAGTGTGGCACTTATCTTGCCTCTAACTACTATGTTTGGTAAACTACTAAATGCCAGCAATTATACTCCTGTCTGCGCACTACGATACACAGCTCACACGACTGGGATTACATGTGCCACCGGAGTGGACACGCCCACACACACACACACACACACACACACACACACACACACACACACACACACACACACACACACACACACACACACACACACACACACACACACACACACACACACACACACACACACACACACACACACACACACACACACACACACACTATACACATATATAGGCTTCAGCAGGAGATTGATTGATTCGCTAACAGCAACCTCTCTGTGGCTACAGGAAGCCCAGTGTCACACTGGAGCATTTCTAAATGCTCTTCAGGCCTCGTCAATGAATGCACAGTCACCTACAGCAAAAGTTTGAATGTGGCAGCTTCCTTCCAAGTCCAAAGACATGCAGTTTAAGAATGGGAAACCTGCCTTGTGTCAAGTGCATGCTGGGAAAGGCTGCGACCTGGCAAGGAGCAGTTTCAGATGGTGTATAGATGGAAGCATCCTTCTGGCCAAGGGGTTTAAGAAGCGGACCATGTCCCTGCAACATCCCAAACGGGGACCTTTTCTCACTTGTCTTCCACCGTTCACTCATTTCTGCCTGCCTCTTCATTGCTGACTATCAGATGAAAAACAAAATCCTTAAATCTAGATTGTATTAAAGGGCGAGACGGCCCAAACTACAAAAATACAGTCACAAACCTCTAGCCATGCAGATAATATTTCAGATTTCTGCCTCCGTTCCAACACAATAGGAGTGAACTGCTAAATGACACTTAAAGTTTAAAAGACCCTATGTACCCTATGTCCTGTTGGATAATCCACTGCACAGGCTCTCAACAATTTTCTTAGCAACTAACAATGGACTTTTGGGTTCACACCTGACATGCCGGACTCCTGCGTGAAAGTCCTGTGTTCGCTTGGCCTGTCCATCCCACTCAACCTCCTCCCTCGGCGGACTTGATTAGCAAATCGTCAAAAGCAAACAAGAACCTTCGAAACTTGATTGACAATTCAGGCTCATTGTTCGGGAACACAATTTTCCAGGAGACCAGGCCCGTTCTAGGGACTATTTGTTCAGTAGAAAATAGTACCAAGAAAAACTGTTCATAGTCTGTTGATTACTCAGAGTAATGGCAGAAAAACAATTGACAAATGACAAAAAACAATTCCATTCACCTCCCTATCTCCAAGGACAGATATCTCAAAACCTGGACTAATAAGTCCAAAGCCTTAACGTTTGAGGGAGGACAGAAAGTGTATCTTTGGTCATTTGGGTGAATCTTAACGGTGAATTGGAGGTATTTTGCCAAACAAAAGCGAAAGTTCAAATCCTGAGAAGCCTTTCAGCCTTGAAGTACATCACATTTGTACACGTGAAAGCCACTTGTACGTTCTCCCTCTGCTCCAGAATGTGTGTTTCTTTAAAAGATTCGGATTTGCAAAGCTCCCCTCAGAGACCTGATGTCCCTTGTCATCCTATGAGTCCTGCACATCGTGGTCTGGGTCTAGCTGACGTACAAACAGCAGCATCGATGTGTGTGTTGAGAAGTGTGTGTCTTCCTGCCCGGTGCCCGGGTGATAGATACTGATCGATGTGCGCCGCCTGCTCTGTGTCTCTCAGCTCCCCTCAACACTGATCCCCGCTCAGGGATTTATGAAGCTCGGGGGGCTGATCCACAGCCAAATTATGTGGGCGGGGCACAGCTGGACTGCACTCCTATCCATCTTCTCCACTCAACTCCCGGCCGATCACAAGAGGGGGGGACTTTTTATTTTTCCACCACTGTAAATGCCGGGTCCTGTCAGGACCACAAATCCCCGCGGGGTGACAGAGTGGAAGTGTTCGCACTAGCTGCTGGGCTTGAACTTGACATCAGAGCGGCGAACGGGATGTTCTCCCAGCATGCAACTGCAGTGTATGTCTGTCAGCAGAGGATACTGCTGGAGGAGCTTCTCGAGCCGAACAGCTGGCCTCATGAACGGGCTTTTAGTGTTCAGTATGTTTTGTCCCCCGATGTAAAACACCATCAACGTTTTTAGAACTTTTTTTACGACCAGCTTTAAATATTTTTAACTGTGTATTTGAACAGGGTGATGAATTTTAGTCATCGGAAGTTATCACGACTCGTAGCCAATCTGGGACTGAACAGCGTCGGAGAAAACACCGATTTGGAACGTGAAACTGCTGTATTCAGTGTTTTTACCACTTTAGAGGAGACCTCTGTGGCAAAAACCTCCAGAGTGATACAACTGAGTCCTAACGGGGAGAAGCTGACTGCAGGGACAACAACTCAGTGCACAAAACTCCATTGTTTGTGATTGTTTTAATTGAGAGACTACTAGCGGCAGAAAATTACATCAGGAGAGACCGTCGAGGGTGGAGGAGAGAGAGAGAGAGACAGTGGGCAGCATGGGCCTCACTGTTCAAACATCTCAAAGTTTGCCGACGCATCGTCTGCCTGCCAGCCCTGAGACCGCTCCGGCTCCAGGATTTCACACACCTACATGTCACATTCTCGAGAGCCAGACGCTCAGCACTCTCTCTCACACACACACACACACACACACACACACACACACACACACACACACACACACACACACAATCCAGAACACACACGCACACACACACACAATCCAGAACACACATGTACACATACACTACTATACAATTGAATAGAGCCAGCTCACATCGCACGATGCTCACATAATTCTGAGCGCAAAAGAGTCATGCCGCTGTCACATGACCTGCCCCTTGTTGCTGTGACGACTTTTATATTTCCTTGACCAAGTCTGTCATCTGTGGGGTTGTACGCGCCCGATCCATCTATATCGGTACTCTTCTCACAATACAGGTAGTTTTGCCTAAGAGACCTGAGACTGGGTAATATTTTCAATAATGATACAATATATCAACATCATATCAATATCTGGATATGAGATCTTAGGTTTTGGATAATGCAATGTAGCAAAAGTGTCTTTTCCTGGTTATAGCTGTTCTATTTTTTTATCTTTACACACTTAGTCATTATATCCACATTACTGTTGATAATTTATCGTAAATGTCATTGTGTAAATATTTTGTGAAAGCACCAAAACTCAAACCTTCAATATCGTTGCTATATCTATATGGAGGTATTCGGTCAAAAATATTGTTTAAGTTTCTACATATCGCCCCACTGAAGAATATCTTATTCTTTTTTTTTCTAATTTTTTTTTCTAATTTTTTTCCGATTAATCAATGAATTGGATACAAAAACCAATAAGCATTAATTTCCAACCCTTTATTCAAAAACAGATCCGACAGTGCAAAAATCTTCAGAAAGTGCACAAACCGGTTCCTTGAACATCCCTGAGCTGTTAAAGTAATAATTTAAAAAATAAATAAAAAAATGGACTAACACAAAAACATGTATGCTTTACATCTGCCAAATATATAGGCTTTTTTAAATAAAGTACCTGAGCTGTCAGAACAATAAATAATTTATAAAAAATAAAGAAAAATACAAATCAGAAAACTTAACAGGATTTGTTTGAACGTCAGAACTGGTTCTCTACACTACACTCAGACGCACACACTCCAGGGTTCAAACGGTCATGGAAAACCTGGAAAAGTCATGAAATTTTAACATGGTTAATTCCAGACCTGGAAAAGTCCATCCATCCATCCATCCATTTTCCACCGCTTATCCGGGGTCGGGTCGCGGAGGCAGCAGGTCAAGCAGGCTGACCCAGACTTCTCTCTCACCCGCAACATCTACCAGCTCATTCTGGGGGATCCCGAGGCGTTCCCAGGCCAGCTGGGAGATATAATCCCTCCAGCGTGTCCTGGGTCTTCCCCGGGGCCTCCTACCAGTTGGACGTGCCTGGAAAACCTCTAAAGGGAGGCGTCCTGGAGGCATCCTAATTAGATGCCCGAACCACCTCAGCTGACTCCTTTCGACACGAAGGAGTAGCGGCTCAACTTCAAGCTCCCTCCTGATGTCCGAGCTCCTTACCCTATCTCTAAGGCTGAGCCCGGCCACTCTACGGAGGAAACACATTTCGGCCGCTTGTATCCGCGACCTCGTTCTTTCAGACACGATCCAAAGCTCGTGACCATAGGTGAGGGTTGGGACGTAGACCGACCAGTAAATTGAGAGCTTTGCCTTTCGGCTCAGCTCCTTCTTCACCAAGACGGCCCGGTGCAACGCCTGTTTTACTGCTGCAGCCGCACCGATACGCCTGTCGATCTCCCGCTCCATTTTACCCTCACTCGTGAACAAGACCCCGAGATACTTGAACTCCTTCGCTTGTGGTAGGCACTCTGTCCCCACCCGGAGGGAGCAATCCACCGGTTTCCGGCAGAGCACCATGGCCTCAGATTTCGTGGTGCTGACTCTCATCCCCGCCGCTTCACACTCGGCTGCAAAACGCCCCAGTGAATGCTGGAGGTCATGGTCCGAGGAGGCAAACAGGACCACATCATCTGCAAACAGCAGAGAGGCTATCCTGAGATCCCCGAACCTGACATTCTCCGCCCCATGGCTGCGCCTAGATATCCTGTCCATGAAAGTCACGAACAGGACCGGTGATAAAGGGCAGCCCTGGCGGAGGCCAACACCCACCGGGAACGTATCTGACTTACTGCCGAGGATACGAACACAGCTCCTACTGCAGGCGTACAGAGACCGGATGGCCCGTTGCAACGGGTCCGGCACACCATACTCCCGCAGCACCCCCCACAAAAAGCCCCGAGGGACCCGGTCCTTCGCGAATCGCCACCCTCCTTCGCGAATCGCCACCTTAACGCGGTGAAGGAGTTTGAGTGGCTCAATGATCCTGGGAGCTATGTTGTCCGGGGCATCTGCCCCTGGTAGGGTCTCCCAAGGCAAACAGGTCTCGGGGGAGAGCCCAGACTAAGAGCGGTTCAAAAAACCCTGATGATAAGCAGCCCTAGGACTGAAGTTACCTCGCCCGGACCAGGGAAACCGGGGCACCCTCCCGGAGCCAGACCCGGGAGGCGAGCTCGTCGGCGAGCGTCTGGTGGCCGGGCTTTCGCCCATGGGGCCCGGTCGGGCTCAGCCCGAAGAAACACCATGGTGCAGCCACCCTGTGGACCCACCACCCGCAGGGACAGACATCGGGGTCGGGTGCTATGTAGACCGGGCGGCGGGCCGGGCAGGGGGCCTGGGCGAGCCGATCGCCGGCGACATAGACTAGCTCTAGGGACGTGGAACGTCACCTCGCTAGCGGGGAAGGAGCCGGAGCTGGTGAGGGAGGTGGAGCGTTACCAGCTAGATATAGTTGGGCTCACCTCCACGCACAGCACTGGCTCTGGAACCAAACTCCTGGAGAAGGGTTGGACTTTGTTCTTTTCTGGAGTCGCCCAGGGTGAGAGGCGCCGGGCGGGAGTGGGGATACTCACGAGTCCCCGGCTGAGCGCCGCCGTGTTGGAGTTTTCCCCGGAGAACGAGAGGGTCGCCTCCCTGCGCCTACAAGTTGCGGGGAGTAAGGCTCTGACTGTTGTTTGTGCTTATGCACCAAACAGCATTTCGGAGTATCCGGCCTTCTTGGAGTTGGTGGGAGGGGTCCTGGAAAGGGCGCCGCCTGCCGACTCCATAGTTCTCCTGGGAGACTTCAACGCTCACGTGGGCGACGACAGAGAAACCTGGCGGGGAGTGATTGGGAGGAACGGCTTGCCTGATCTGAACCCGAGCGGTGTTTCGTTGTTGGACTTCTGTGCTAGCCACAGTTTGTCCATAACAAACACCATGTTTGAACATAAGGTGGCTCATAAGTGTACCTGGTACCAGAACACCTTAGGCCGGAGATCAATGATCGACTTCGTAATCGTATCATCTGATCTGCGGCCGTATGTTTTGGACACTCGGGTGAAGAGAGGAGCAGAGCTGTCAACTGATCACCACCTGGTGGTGAGTTGGATCAGATGGCGGGGGAGTCGGCCAGAAAGACCTGGCAAGCCCAAACGTGTAGTGAGGGTGAACTGGGAACGTCTGGCGGAGGATCCTGTCCGGGAGGTCTTCAACTCCCACCTCCGGAAGGACTTCTCACACATCCCGAGGGAGGTTGGGGACATGGAATCTGAGTGGATCATGTTCAAAGCCTCTATTGTGGACGCGGCCGCTAGGAGCTGTGGTCGGAAGGTCATCGGTGCCTGTCGTGGCGGCAACCCGAGAACCCGGTGGTGGACACCGGGGGTGAGGGAAGCCGTCAAGCTGAAGAAGGAGGCCTTTCGGGCTTGGTTGGCCCAGGGGTCTCCTGAAGCAGCTGACAGGTACAGGCAGGCCAGAAGGACTGCAGCTGCGGTGGTCACGGATGCTAAAACTCGGGCATGGGAGGAGTTCGGGGAGGCCATGGAGAAGGACTTTCGGTTGGCCTCAAGGAGGTTCTGGCAAACCATCCGACGACTCAGGAAGGGAAAGCAGGGCCTTCCCCAGGCTGTTATCAGCGGGGGAGGGGGGCTGCTGACCCAGACAGAGGATATCGTCGGGCGGTGGAAGGAGCACTTTGAGGAACTCCTAAACCCGGTCAACATGTCCCCTGAACAGGGGGCAGCGCCTGAAGACTTGGGGTTGGATGAACCCATATCCCTGGCAGAGGCCACTAAGGTAGTCAAAAAGCTCCTTGGTGGCAAGGCGCCGGGGGTGGATGAAATCCGCCCTGAGATGCTGAAGGCGCTGGACTTTGTTGGGCTGTCTTGGCTGACACGCCTCTTCAATGTCGCATGGGGGTCGGGCACAGTGCCCATGGACTGGCAGACCGGGGTGGTGGTTCCCATCTTCAAGAAGGGGGACCGGAGAGTGTGCTCGAATTATCGGGGTATCACACTACTCAGCCTCCCGGGAAAAGCTTATGCCAGGGTGCTGGAACGGAGGCTCCGACCGTTTGTCGAACCTCGGATTCAAGAAGAACAGTGCGGGTTTCGTCCTGGTCGTGGAACAGTGGACCAGCTCTTTACCCTTGCAAGGAAAAGTCTTTGAAAAAAATAAAATCCCAAACGTTTTGGAAAAGTCATGGAAATGTGTTATATTCATGTGTTCATGTCGTTCATTTACGCTGAGTTTTAAATAATTAATATGCTTTTTAAAAAAGACGCTCTAAATATAAGCAGGCATATGCTGAGTATATCTATAAATGTCTTTTAATCAAACTATTGTCTCTCATTCATGTGTGTCATTGAAGAATATACTGTATGCTTTGGAATCCTTATTGTTAGTTTAAATACTACATTCTATCACTTTTTCACCAAGATTTAGTGATTTAGTTTTACCAGATTTCACTCAGACACACACTCACAAACACACACACTCACAGATGCACGCACAATTTTATCGATTTGTTGTTGCAGACCTAAATTATTACATCTTCACTTTGGTTAAAGGACAGATTCTCTCTGAAAACAATAGCCAACATATGTGTTGAAGTGAACGCTGCAATAAATTAAGCTGGCTGCAAAAGGGCAGTCAAAAGTTTATATGAAACTAATAGGAGGCTTCAGCATTTATTCCAATCAAGTGGGTATCATATAGAGTTAATGTATTTTTAGTATACAATTGCCACTCTAACTCCTGAACAGTGTTTCCTTAACACAAAGAGATAACACAAAGAGCAAATGTAAGAACTAACATTGTGCAACGTAGACGGGCTTGTGTGTCTACAGGGAACAACGGTGTCCAGCCCAGGAGAATGAGACCCCACACAGCCTGTCGAGACCACTGTTTGAACCCACAGGTCAGCCACATTCAGCAGGGAGTTGCTTTACACGAGAGACACTAGAATAATATGTTGGGGATGCTCAGGCCCACGCTGCGGCAGCCTTCTCCTCGGACCACTGTCATTGACGTCAGTGGCAGGCTGGCGGAGGAGGGGAAATGCCCATAGGCAAAGTCAACAACAACAAGCAGCGGCAGCAACCGCGACAGGAGCTCTGTGCGGTTGGAAGTGAAGCGGATGGCGTGGGCGCCGGTCTGGCTCTGGATCACTCAGATACCAGTCATAGCAGGTGGACTCGGCCCCCTCTGCATACGAATCCCACTGCATTTCTTGGCAAAGGCCCGCTCTGCATAGCTGGTTGAGGTCAGGATCAGGATAGCTTATTGGTCAGGGTATAGGACCTGAACAAATCAGGGTACTGGTACTGCAAGAGCATCCTAGCACTTGAGTGCAGGGCGGGTCTTGTCAAAAGACAGCCCAGTACAATGGCAGGTCAATAATCATTACAAAATCTATTGGTTTTCTCTACAGGGACACAAATTGTCCTACTTTTCCGTGTCACTCTGCACAGAAATCAAGCCAATTGAAAATCAGCTAGGGTTGTTTTCCATGGTGGACACAAATTAAACGCATTCATGTGACTATGCAGCGATCTGAGCTAGTGATGTAGTGTCAAGTATAGACAAAGAGCACTTAGCGTGGGCGTGATGTAAGGTGGATGGGTAAGCACAGGACTTTCAACCACGAGTGTCCCCAAGTGTTCGTGACGTTTTTCCTAAAACAACTGTGTGTACTGACCTTTGCAGGTTTTGCCATCAGGCTGCAGAGTGAACCCCACGGGGCAGCTGCAGCGCACCCCTGTGGCCGTGTCTTTACACGTCCTGTCGCAGCCACCGTTGTTCACGGCACAGGTCTCTGCAGGAGGGCGGGACAGAGATGGAGAGAGGGAGAGAGGACAGGGGGGTTGTTAACATGTGACCCCCGCTTTTCGGAAGCAGCATGAAAAAGAAACGGGAGGGTGATGTGGGTTAAGACAAAGCTTCATGCGGTTGAAAAATACACAAACAGCAGAACAATAGGATGTAATGTATTCTCATGTTTTCTCATGTAGCTTTGTCAACAAACAGATGAGGACATGACATCACAACACTCCAGTTTTCATGAGTAGAGCCTTTTTTTTACATAGAGGCGAATACAGTGTTCATAAACATAGAAAGTCAGAAACAAGATGTGTTTATCATTGGCAGCTGTGCGTCACTACAAGAACACAAAAAACACATGACACTGCTGAGAAGGGTGGGCTCAAAGGCTGGTCCTGGATCCAAATAAAAAAGAAGGGTTAATGTAATTAGACTTTAAAATTAAAGTTAGTGCAAGGCCGAGTGCTGTAAGTCTACAAGGCACTCGGCAGAAAAAATGTTCTTGTTCGTGGCGCTATATAAGGTTATAGATATAAGGTTTGCTGGGACTTGTGAATATCGCCCGAGCTGATCCCAAAACAAACACCAGCTCATGGTAACTTTAGCTCACCTGCTCAGCCGCTGTTGCTTTAGCAAAGCTCAGCACACACTTTCCCGATGGGGCCCGAGAAGTGCTGAGGAGGCTGAAATATGACGTTGACTCGTGTTTGTTGAAAAGGATTCAATAAGACTACACCTAATAAGGACGTTTCACTTGGTAGCTGTTCACCTTTTGGAGGGTCTGACTTCAGTTTCCCCAGAGGGTCTGTGTTTTAACCCACATGGTTCAATTTAAATATCAAAATTAAGTTGTACATTTTCTACAAGGTTGACACTTGGAATTCAAAGGCTTTTGCTGGACAGCTGCATCAAGTAAATCGCAGATGCCCCCCTCCTTTTTGGCAGCTTTTCCCAATTTAATTAAAACGCCAGGAGATTGTGTGCCCAAGAGAAGTGAAGAGGGAAATAGGAAAAGCCCTTTCAGGCTGGCAAACACATCCACGTCCAGAGGTCAAGGCATTAGCATAATGGCCTTTCAGAACGCAGAGTCACAAACTGCATCGGAGCCAAGATGGCGGTGGCATTCTATGGAGAAACAGGAAGGTGTTTGTGAATTTGTTTGTGTTTCTTTGCACGGCTCCAAACAACATCAATCTCACGGTTTCTTCCCTTAATCTCTGCTTTCTAGGATGGCATTTGTTCCTCACTGAGCTTATCCCTCAAAGCTCTGTGTTCAACATTTGCAATCCTTTTCATGTCTAGTTCTCTCCCTTGGAGGAGGAGGAGCTATTTCCAAACTCTGTCTTGAACGGAGAAGTGTTTTAGAATGAAGCGGAAGACTCCTATCCCCTCAACTGTGTGAGAATGCGTATTGTTACGTTAAGGCGAGTTGAAGGTCTGCCTGCCTGCACAGGTGTATACAGTCAATGATACTTTTTGTGTGTGTGTAAAGCTCCATGTGCATGTGAGTGGACTTGATGTGCGCAGGTGGTGTTTATGGGTCGGAGTGATTTATACTGAGTAGAGTTGGCCCTATCATTAGTTGAGGCCGGGTAAGCATAGTCCTGCTTACGCGGCCTCTCTCTCTAACCCCCCCCCCACAGGCCACGCCCCAGCCCAGCCCCGGGGCCAGACCGAGCACGGGAACACAGACACACCGCCGGGTCTGATTGATGTGCTGGACGAGCCCCTCATAACCCCCTCAGCCCCCTCTCCAAGACTCTACACCTTACATCTAACCCCGCATATTTCTATCCTAGCCTGGTGTGTGTGTGTGTGTGTGTGTGTGTGTGTGTGTGTGTGTGTGTGTGTGTGTGTGTGTGTGTGTGTGTGTGCAGCCGTACATATTTCTGCAGGGAACTATCATTAAGAATCACCAATCACAGAATCTGATCACATAGCTGGTTAGTATGTTGTTAATTATTCTTTGGTATTTATTTGTGAACCTTTATTTGTTTTACAGGAGAGCATCAAATTAAATCAGCAAAGATGTCTGGAGTCAATTGTGGGAAAGATTAAAGGAATAGTTCAACATTGTGCAAGATAACAGCATCTCTAAAGGTCACACATTAACACTGTTTCTGAGACCTGTTGGTTGACTAGCAACCTTACAACTTTAACTTTATCTTTATGTCACATATGTACATAAAATCTGACCTCTGTATTTAGCTGCAATGGGCTGTTGTGAAGCAACCAGGGAGAAACTTAGTGATTAGTGTCTCGCTGATGGACACTTTGAAATGTGGAGAGGGGGAGCTCGGGATCACACATCAACCTCGGGAATGAAGGACGACCCGCTCTGCCCACACAGCACTGCCTCACTAAGTAACTTCCCACCAAGTACAACCCAATACAGTCACTGTACATGGCCAAAACACGTGTGTAAAGCTACAATTTGTCTTTTCTACACGTTTGTACAAATAAAACAAGCAGAAGAAAGAACACAAAATAACATCAAGGCAAAAACCAACATATTCTGCCTCTGACGCGTTTCGGCATCAAGCCCTCGTCAGACAGACTGGACCTTTTATCGTGGTATTCCACCAATGGAAATCTTCCACTTGGACATGTTGTACTTTGTAGACAATTAAAAAGCAAATCTAATGCTGGCAGGCAGATTGTGTTACCTATTGAGACTCAGGCTAGCTATTTCCAGTCTTTATGCTAAGCCAACTGCCCCCTGGCTGTAACGTCATTTTACAGACATGTGACTGGTATAGAGCTTCGAGTGAAATGGAAGTTAGAGCGTCTGTATCTTCCTTACCGTGAGTATCCCCGAATGAAATAGACATTTTTAGCGGTTTCTAAATCCTTCGCTAAGGACCGCTAAAGAGTGTGTGGACTTAGAATGAAGTGCGATACGGAGTTACAGAGGACTGTGGCTCCACACACACCTCCCTTGTTGCTAAAGGCTGCAAATTGATTGCTGGATGGATGTCATGATGTTATTGGCTGACATGGCTGACACACACACACAGAGACGCAAACAAACACACACACATATATATACACAAACAAACACACACAGAGACACAAACAAACACACACACACATACAGAGACACAAACAAACACACACACACACATTCTCCTCCTGTTCTGCATTTATTTGTTTAAAATCAATTATTTAGTCATGTAGAAGAGCAGAGTACTGTTAAGATTTATTTTGTGTAAAAATGAAATTGCATTTATTTATAAGTAATATGACCTGATGTCTAAAACGGTTAAAAGGGCATTTAATCTCCACTTTAAGTATATACCTAAAAAAGCCCATTCTGTGCAATTCACTTTTGAGTTAATACCCAAACTTCATTTCATTCCATTTATTTATGATGAACATGTTTGATGAAGTAACAAAGTTACAATACTAATATGTCTTCTGTATCATGTCAGCCAGATCACACAGGAGGGTTGGCAACTCAGTGGTTAACTTGTGAATTCTGATCAGCGATGAATCCGATCATGTAGATTTTTTTTCTTAGATTTTATGTTTATATGATTTTATAAAAAATGTAATTTAACATACTTAGATTATAAAGACCAGTCAATGGGTACTCTCGATGAAATCAATATGTAAAAAGGAAGGGGGTACATTTCCGGTCAGAGGAGGTATGAAATATGAAAGCAACTGAACACAAATCTCCTCCTTCGGACTGAACACGGGGGCGACTCCATCTGTGGGGATCACAATGTGTCAGCAAGGGGCAGAGGAATGAGAGGGAAGACGGCAAGTATACACATGTCTGTCACACTTGGAAACGCTGACCGCTCTTTCCGTGAGAGGAGGACACACGTTCTATTGATTAAAGCTGGAGAGCATGAGAGAAAACCATGTGCACGGTGTTTACTAAAGCGTCGTGCCAAGTAACAGCAACTGCTGCAGTGTCGGGAAAAGGTGAGAGGAGCACGATCACCTGTCAGTGCTCAACGAGATCCCCCCTTTTGCCCCGTGATGGGCAACTAAATCAGCTGTCAGTCAGCATAGCACTGGCTTGTAATCAAGCTGTATGGACACACTCACTGTGCACGCACAGTCCAGAGGTTTATTTGGAATCCAGGGCCACAAAAACTGTAGCACCACTGAGTGTCTCTTTTGACACTTTGCTCATGTGTCCAGCACCTGGCTCCTGATTTTCCTTTAAATTCTGAATCATGAAATGTTTCCAAATTGGCTTTCATCAAGTCGCCCACACTCTCTCCTTTTCCCGCCACGTGTCACTCCCCTGCGCTCTCTATCCTGTCCTCGTCTGAGCAGCACCTTTTACGTCAGAGCCTCGATGGCTGTGTCAGAGGAGGCGGCCCTGGAACACTACAGGATACAAGCGACATGCTGGTACAACAGGAGGTGAAGCAGGGTTTAGTGAAGAGTAAGAAGAAATCTAATACTCAGTTCAAATGTCGTAGAGGGAGGAGAGAGAAGGACAAACAGGTAGATCTGTTAGAATCCAATGTTCACTCTTCCTCCACACTGCTCAGAACCTGCTGAAGTGAAATGTGTACATAAGAATGGAACGGGGTTTAATACACTACAGACTGTAGCACATCGGTTTGGAGTACGGGGACATCGGGAGGGCTTTCCAATATACCACTGTCTGAGAGAATGAAAGAAAGGTTCAATTTAAAACATCAGAGGACAAAAGTAACGCTAAGGAAAAAGCATAACTTTGAGACCTATTCAATTTTGTCTGATTGATCAGGTCGTAGGAAAAACATTGATTAATTGATGGAAAGATTGGTTGAAGATCTGAAAGCAAGAAATGGCAAGGTACAGTCCTCCAGAACTGATCATGGCCTGATCAATGCTTTTTGAAGTAGAACTCCTTCTTAGCCACATGGTTCCCATCAGAAAAGTTGTTAGGCCCGATGGTAAGTGTCTTTTGATTCCATGGTGGTATCGGTTCCTGACAGTTACGCTAGCTAGCCAAGTTTGTGTTGTAACAGCTTGTGATAGCGTGTTTTCCTGCAGTGCATTCATATTTTACAAACAGTTGTCATTGGAGAGCTTTCCCACCAGTATATCAGAACCCGGTCTCACTAGTCAAATACAGATGATAGGTGCCCCTTGGTGTCTGAGACCAATGAACCACGATAAAGATCGAGGTAGTCAACACAGGTAGGGTAGGAGGGGAGTTGGAGGGGAGATGGGGGAGAGTAGGATGGGTCAGACAAACACAGAACCTTCAGCCAAGTCGTTAGGCACTCTTTAGTCACGCAAGTCTTTCGGTAATTACTAGTTACGTGAGTTGTGTCACGTGACAGGCAAAACCGATGCTAGAGTGGTAGCTAGAGCGTCATAGTTTGAAGTGTAGGACCACTGACTAAGCGACGAGATAGGAGATGGTTTATTGTATCGATGTTTCCAACAGAGCCAGCTCGTGACTAGTGTTTCCTAAAGTGTGGTCCAAGGATGCCACGCTTGGCTTTTGACATTTAGACTATTTTTCACCTTCAATCATCCCACCAAAAGACCAGACAGTGATGTCATTTTTAAAGATCTGATGATAAAAGTCTCATACGATCACATTTTTGGGAGCAAAGATCCGTTTAGTCTATCTGGGTTGTCCAGTCGAACAAACAATAACTAAGTAGAGAGGACTCGCCTTTCATGGGGCAAGTTGGGGCCTCAACTTTTTCAGGGGTTTTGCTTTGGTGCAAAGGTCTCTGATTTTTGCAATATGGGTAATCAATAGTAAGGGGAAATGGAGCACAATATATTTGGAGTAAGGTGCAACTGGGAAAGTAAATGTTAGTCATTGAGAAAAACCTTCAAGCCATCCAGAGATATGGAAGGTAGAGTTAAGGAGGACAGGTTTAAAGGGTAACAGTGACCTCCTTTATTCCGTTCTCATCACTTTAGATACAGTTGCAACAAAACTGACTGTGGGAAACACAGTGGGCATCAAAGGTTTAAAAAAAAAAAAAAAGATTAACAAAATAAAGAGAGAGAGGAGGACGAGGAAGGACGGAGAGGAGTGGAGTTGGGGATACAAGCACAAGCGCCATGGCAACACATAGAAAGAGGAAGAAAAGAGTTACCCATAAGTAGCCGCCGTTTCACCCGCTTGTCCACATCAGCTACTGACGTGGAATTGAACTCAGAGCTCTCAATTGCAGCCTCATCTTTCTCTAAAACACAAGTGACAAGGGGACAAACAGTGAGCAGCAGGTTAATGAGAAGCCCAAATGACCAGACCTTCAGCCCCTCTTGGCGTTTGAGCAAAACAAAAAAAACAAAGCCAAGAAGCAAAGAAGCGATGAAGAAGCGCCAAAATCCCTGTTAGCGTGTTAATCCCCAAACAAATAATAAATCCCCCAGAGCAAACAGAAGAATAAAACAAAATAAATGAAATAATCAGTATCAGTGTGTAGCTTACAAAATGAAGCGGTAGGTAGGCAGGTAGGGAGGGAGGGAGGGGGGAGGAGGTTCAGGGCTGACACATGAAGAAAGTCCACAAAAACAAGGATGGTTAGGTTTGGGGGATGGAATGGGGTTGGGGTTAATGGGGATTTTAACTCGGATGTTGACATTGATGTTGTCGCCGATGGAGTGTCTGTCTTCAATATCAAACAGCCACACTTTGTCAGCAATGATTCCCTTGTGTTAGGATGGAGGAGGAAGATGAGAAAGAGAGGGAGTGGAGGATACGTGTCCAACATTTCCAAGACAAGCTGCCTTGAATGTGGAAACAGAGACGGAAGCAAAGGGAAGGTCGGGGGGGGAAAAGAGGGGGTTACGACAGAAAAGAGGAGAAAGGGTGGTGCCGGGGAGGAAGATGAGAGGTCAAACGGCAGAGGGAGATGCTCGAAGGGCCAAACGATTACGAGATGATCGAGAGGGAATGATGAACAGAGGAGGGAGAAAGTCAGAAAGAGAGAGAGAGAGCAAGGGAGAGAAGGATGAGGAAAGGCAGGATCAGTCCCATCATGGCCCGCAATGTGGAGGTATGTGAGAGAAAGAGGGGTGCACACACTGAGAAATGGGGTTTGACGGGGAAGTGAAGAGAGGGCATGCAGAGAAACAAAAACAAAAAAGCAGGAGGTAGTCTGGGCAGCGCTGGTTGCCTGTTTGTCTATGGAACACATCACAACTGGCTTTGACAGTCAACGCTGGAAAAACCACGTTCCCAAAGCTGGGCAGCGGAGGTGGTGTTGGCGGTGGTGGGGGTGGAGGGGAGGGTAGGGGGTGAGGGTGGCCTTGGCGAAGGGCCGCTGTTGAGATGCCATGCATGTGGTGCGGCATGGGGATGGTGGATTTTGACAATGGCGGGGAGGGACGCCATCGCCAAATTCATTGGGGCTTGAGTCATTAGGGCCTGAATGAGCATCTCTCAGTGAATGGACGCCACTTGCCGCTATAGGACTGGGCTTTGATGTATACACACGGTCCAATGGCTGGTGGGGGAGGGGGGTAATTAATGTCCCGTTCTCCGGGCCGGGCCCACTACGGTTCTCTCTCTCTCTTCTCAGGCGCTTGATGGACAAAGTGGAGGACTCTCTGAAGTACACTCCAGGAATGAATGGAGGCTTTCTGGTGCTCAGCTAACGGGTGAAATGTGGCTGTGTGAATGTGTGTGTGTTTGTGTGTGTGTGTGTGTTGAATCAAGAGCTTGTGCATTCCAGTCTGCATGCTTTTGAGCGTCTGCTTTCTTGAGTGTGTGAAAAAATGGAGATAAAATGTGTGTGTGTGTGTGTGTGTATGAGAGAGAGGGGTGGATGTGTAAGACAGGTTGAGAAGAGGGGAGTCTACGGGGCTAAGCAGTGGTTCAGAGGCCCACAGAGAGAGGGGGGTGGTTTAGAGAGCCAGACCTACATAGGACGAGGAGGGGGGAGGGGGGGTTAAATCACTCTACACTACTACAGCTAAGAGGAGAATGGGGGAAAAACAATGCAGGAGGACCAGGGTCACGAAAAACAACAACAACAACAATAAAAAATGTACTGCAATTCAAAGGGAAAATGAAAAAGGGAAACCCTACAGATGCAGCGCTGGCTCTCCCATGCAGCTGAACAAGCAGGCAGACAGACAGACAGACAGATGCTGATTAGTGGAAGAGGCAGTGGCAGACAGTTGGACGATGTGGCACACGTGAGTGGACACATGCAGTAGAAAGAATGGTGCAAGTTCCTGCCTCTCTGTTAAGGTGTACGGCGCAGAAAGCGGGCTGATGGGATGGGGATGAGGCATGGAGGACGATTTGTCGTTTCGGGGTTTTCGAGGAGTCGCTCACTTTTTCTTTTTGTTCGGGACTTGTGAGGAGGTGGAGGATGAGGAGGTAAAGAGAGAGGTGGAGGAGGAGGAGGTTAGGTTTTGCTTTCTTTGGGAGCTTTGACTAAGATCAGGCTGCAATTGAGATGTCCGTTTTTGACCACATGTGGGCCCCCCAACCCACCCAGTCCTCTTGTGCGCTGAGGATTGATCCTTTAATTCCACCCAATTTGGTTCTAACACGGATGCTCAGACAAGACAGGCAATCAGGTACTATAACCAGAAAGCAGGAGGAGGAGGAGGAGGAGGAGGAGGAGGAGGAGGAGGAGGAGGAGGAAGGAGGAGCAGAGGGACAGCACTTCACAGAAAGGGTAAAAGGGAGGGTGGTGGGAAAAGGACGAGGGCAAGGTAGGTCCATAGAGCAGTTGGGAAACGCAGACAAGAGATACTGAAGTCCTTTCTCTTGTCAAAGTATAAAGAGAAACAGAGAGAGAGAGAAGACATTGGGAAAGGAGAGAAAGGAGGGTTCCCTCTCATTCTGCTTCCTCTTCTTCCTTGACGGTGTTTCATTTCTTCAAGGCAGCTGGAAACAAAAGGGGGTTATTGGCAGTCAAACCCGCAATCTGCTCGAGTGGTGAGGGCAAGAGAGAGACAGAGAGAGAGAGGCAGAGAGGGAGAGAGAGAAGATGACAGCCAGAGAGAGAGAGAGGCAGGCAGAGAGAGAAAGAGAGAGAGAGAGAGAGAGAGAGAGAGGGAGAAAGAGAGGGAGAGGGAGAGAGAGAAAGAGAGAGAGGTGTTTCCAGTGTTCGGACACAGCAGGAAGGACAGCACATCAAAATGACATCAGATAAGTGTGTGTCTGTGTGTGTGTTATCAACAGTCCTTGTACTCCTTGTCAGGAATGAGACGTACGTGTCTTCTGGGTGGTGTGCAGGTGGTTATAACCTCGCCATGTATTAAATCGCTCTCTTTGGTTTAAACTACATGGAAAAGTTTGACTTGATTTTAGTTTAGTTTTATTGGGTTCATTAAGGTTTATCTTTTAACCAATTACAAATGAGCCACAACTCGAACACTAAAATCACATTGGACAGAGACTTGGTGACCTGTAACCAGGTTAGAGATTTTAGCAGCAGGGGAGTCAATACAAATTCTGATTCCAAGCTCTGAACCTGCTTTGGGGATTTTTTGCAGCGAATTAAATGCTATAAACACCTTCTGTGGGTGAAGTGTGAATACGCAAAGAAATGGCCAAATCAGACACGAGTCCAGACGGTGGTTTGGTCTCGGTTAACTTAGGCATTCAAAACTTTCGGAGTTTGATGAACTTCTGGCTGTCAGATGTCAACCTTCACCAAATTAGATCATACATCTGTGATTTTGGGGGAGCTTTCTGTAATTGATTTGGATTGTATCCTCACTCCTGACACAGCAGGTATTTTTAAAGAGTCTTCTTTTTGTCACTAGGGGCCTTTAGCTCTCATCTATCCAAATGAAGCGAACCGAAGAGCTGCTACCTCAAGGTTCACAGGAACTCTTATACTGTATGTCTACTTAGTGTCTTAAAAGATTATCTTAAAGGTGATATTGTTGCACTAGTGGTTTAGACAAACCATGTGTCATGTGTTCAAACATGCTTACTACTGCTACCTGAGCCCATAAATGATTCATTTATAGCTTTAAATTGATAATTCCAACAGAAAGGGAACAAACAGAAACTCAAAATTGTGTTTAACCAACAAGTTCTGACTCCCACGTATAGGCACTTGGTCAATGGCCCACTTTTAAATGCACTGGGTACCCCATTGGCGTCCATTTTTAGCGTGCAGGGCTGAATTAAGTATGCAACATGAATTAAGTATGCTACTTTGGCTATGTCACATTACTGTGTGACGTTGTTACATAACTTAACATAAGTAAGTAAGTTAATCACATTATGTAGCCTACATAATGCAACAAGATGATGCAACTACAGTACATAAGTACGTTACACAACTAAAATAAGTCATTGTTGAGTTTGGGTTCCACTCGGGATACAAACATTAACCTTCTGGGTGAAAGTCCTGTGTTTGTTTGACCCATCCATCCACCCAGACCTCCTGCCTATGCAGACTTTTCCTCTCTCTACAGTAACCCAAGGGTCAAATGGAGCGTTGTGGTGAAGAGAAGCTGAACCGACAAAGCTCTCAATTTACCAGTTACCTCCATCTATGTTCCGACCCTCACCTATGGTCATAGTGATAAAAGAATGATTGCAGATAAAAGCGGCCTAAATGAGCTTCCTTTGTAGTGTGGCTGGGCTCAGCCTTAGAGACAGGGTGAGGAGTTCAGAGTAGAGCCGCTCCTCCTTTGTGTCGAAAGGGACCGGCTGAGGTGGTTCGTGCCTCTGATCGCGATGCCTCCTGGACGTCTCCATTTTGAGGTTTTCCAGGCACCTCTAACAGATAAGGGCCCCGAGGTAGACCAAGAACACACTGGAGAGATTACATATCTTGTCTGGGCTGGGAGCGCCTCAGGGTTCCCCAAGAGGAGCTGGAAAGCGTTGCTCGAAAGCCTGCTGCCCCCCTCAACCCGGCCCTGGATGAGCGGAAGCTAATGGATGGATGGATGGATAATTTTTTCCTATAGTCAAAAATACTCAGGCCACAAGAGGCCACCCTGCATGACCAAAGCCGACTGGGAGGACTACGCTAACGTCCTTATTTGAAACGTAGGGCCATTGACCAAAAATGTGTATCTGACAAGTTGGGAGTGAGAACGTGGTGGTTTAACAGCCAGAATGTTCAATGAATCTACACACCAGACTCCAAATCAGCATAAACTGTAATCAGCTGACCACTTTGTTTATTTTGTACTGCGTTACACCGGAACATTAGCGCAGCTATCGGCCAAAGCTGACCAGAAATAGTAAGCTTTAAAGTCCTGAAACAACGTCTAAGGGAGCATTGGAAGTGCCCAGGCCCCCCACCCCCGCAACCCAACACACTTTTTCCTTTTTCTTTCTTTTCTCAGATGGACTGTGTGTGACAGTGTTAAAGGCCTTCTATTATACAACACGTTACATTCAAACAGATGTGAGGGCTTCAGTGTGTGTGTGTGTGTGTGTGTGTGTGTGTGTGTGTGTGTGTGTGTGTGTGTGTGTGTATGCGTGTGTGAACTTGGAAGCTGTCTTGGCTGTCACTCACCGATGCAGGTCTTGCTGTCTGAGTGCAGGGCGTACTTCTGGTGGCAGCCACACACCGGACCTGTGTCTGTGTCGTCACATGTGTGCTGGCAGCCGCCGTTTCCGTAGTTACACGTCACTGGAGACAACACACAGACATTCATGGGTCTCTTCTGGGTAAAAAGAAAATTCTACAATGCGACAAAATATGTTGTTGGTCTGTGTTCTGCAGGACAACATCTCTGTTTCAAAAATAAAACCCTTTTCTGATCTTTCACTTGCATGGTTACGTTTGCTTCGGCTGAGGAACAAAACCAATCTTATTAAGGTTATTTATCACTTCTTGAGAAAGAAAAACAATTAGAAAGAATAGATGTGGCCGAGTGAC
Organism: Cottus gobio; assembly: GCA_023566465.1. NCBI lineage: Eukaryota > Metazoa > Chordata > Actinopteri > Perciformes > Cottidae > Cottus > Cottus gobio. The sequence goes on from CM042236.1 coordinate 2,411,939, forward strand.
AAAGAGAAGGCCCTCGTGGAGGAGCGATGAAGCGAGGGCTGGAGAGGGAAAACATGAGGAAGAGGAGATTGTAAGGAGAGGGTTTCACGACAGGACCTTTCCTTGAGAACTCACCAACCTGAGTACTTATCCACAACAGAAACTAGGTTTTAACTTGGTGCTAAATCAGCGCGCTAAGTAGTTTTATTTACTGGGCCACAAACTCCTGAGATGGAGTTTCCCATAATTAACAGAATTGATTAGTCAAACACTAACAATGCGAGACGTTTGTGATTCGTCCAACATTTTTCATCCTTCTATTTTACCTTATCTTCACAGATCTTGCATTTAAGATGATTTGAGAAAGGATGAGGAGGAGAGGAGGAGAGGAGGAGAGAAGGAGAGAGAGGATGCCACTTTCACACAACACTTACACTCATGCACATTCCATGCACTTTATCTTATTTTTGGTATTTTGATATGCTTCTGTTTCAGTGTAGATATTCATTCATCCATTCATCCTCATTTATTGCACTGCGTTAACTGTTAAATGTGTATTGTTAAATGTTAAATGTATGCACCTTCCCACCAGGACAAATTCCTTGAATGTGTAAGCATACATGGCAATAAATGGTTCTGATTCTGATTCTGATGTGAGAATCAGAAAATGGAGTGGTGAAATGGACTGAGAGAAAGGAGAAGGAAGGAAAGTGTGTGTGTGTGTGTGTGTGTGTGTGTGTGTGTGTGTGTAGACATAACTAGCATTTCTTTCATCACTTCTTTACTACCGTTCTGTGCCGCCATGCTCACCGGGCCGGCACACCACTGGGTCCCTCGCCACTAATGAAATGTTACCACAGATACATTAGAGACTTTCAGATGCTTTCACAATCTTGACACTCTCAGCGTCTTAGAAAAAGATGTACTGCCAAACAATGTGTAACTAAAAGCGAACCCCCCACACCCACCACCAAAAAACAGCAGCTCTAAATTCCATGGCTGCAGGCACTCGGCGTGAAGAGTGAGAAACAGGGATGGAGCCGCAAGGGGGGAGTTTGAGACTCCACTGAATCCTTCAGCACCTTCAGCTTGGCCTGAAACGCTTTGCTGATTTTGGTATTAAATGTCCACCCTCATATTTTACCGCTGAAGGCCTCCTGGAACTTGTCCATCATTGCTATTACAGATGTTGATTATAGGAATAGTTAAGATCCCTCATCGCACCAGTACGTAACCTCAATAAATTGAAGTCTATGAAGCAAAGTGTTAATACCTCGCTGCCATGTGAATCGTAAAATAAAGTGACATGTCAATTGACGAAAGATTAACAGATGACGGAGAGTGTTACGCAAAAGTTAATTTGATTACATGTGGGATTTAAAGACATCCAACGTCTGCTAGCTAGTTCACGCTACATGACTTTAACCATGATTTTCCACTCACTGAAAATGATTGAGTTTCTTAACATCGCAGACGCATCACAGACGCATCGCAGACCCATCATAGAATCATCGTAAACTGGTGTGTGTCTGTGTGTCAGGGCAGCACTGAGGTCAGGTGTGATACGTACATATGCAGCCTTTCTGGTTCTTGGCCAGCTCAAAGCCAGGACGGCACTCGCACGACACCCCGCCTTTGCCTGGTGCCTCCCTGCAGATGTGGGCACAGCCATGGTCCTTGTTCATGCAGTTCATCCCGTCTGTGGAGGGGACAGGGACTCAGGTTATGAAAAGTGGAAAACAACTTCACATATAAATATTCATTAATAAATAAGTCACAGTTGGAGGTAACATTAACCCACACTTTCACCCTCCCAACTCTTCAAAGTCAGTAGTCCTACGATTCAAACTGTGATACTCCATCAGAAACAGTTCAGAAGAGAGACGACCCACTGAGAGTGTAGTGTCACACGGGTTTGTCACGTTTTTGTCCCTTTATGCTACACAAGAAAAAACACAGAACAAAACTACTTTTTAATGGCGGTGTGGAGGAGGAGTTAAGGAGTCTTCAGTCTTGTCCAGACTGCAAGCCCAATTCCGTTTTTTGGCATATCCAGATTGTATCCATATTGATTGTAGAAAGTTCGGACGGCAGAAAAATATACATGAAATGCTATAAATCTGATTTCTTACAGCTCGAGGAGAAAAGCTGCTCGGAAGTCTCGGGGTACGACTGCAGATGATACTGTATCACTTGCCGCAGCAGCTGTGGCTGGGTGTTGTCTTTTGGACTCTGCGCAGGCACCTCACCTCGTATTTCACTGATGCTCGGTGGAATGGACACCGACGTAGTTCTCAACAGTTGTATTCACCTGCAGCAGAGCCCTCCCCTCCTGGGCTGTGCACAGACAAGACTCATTTGTAATATTTACAATCGGGAAGCTCTCTTGAAGGTACCATCGACTAGGGGCGACTGTGGCTCAGTGGTAAGCAGGTCCAACTTTCAATCAGAGGATCGGTGGGTCGATCCCCGGCTCCGCTAGTCCATGTTGATGTGTCCTTGAGCAAGACACTTAACCCTAATTGCTCACCGTTGCTGGTTCTACTGTATAGCATGTGAGTCGCTTTGGATAAAAGCGTGACATGTATTGTAACTATCATTGTACAGTTGTACCCATAATCACAGCAAAGAACAACCTTATGAGACTTGGCACTGAAGACCTGAGGTTTGTGACAACGAGCACCAACTGAACAGCCAGTGGTCATCAAACCACTGTTTTCCTTTCCTAATTTAAAAAAAACAAACAGTTTTATGCTTTCTGCAATCCCACTTTCTCGCACACTGAAATCCAGACATATTTCCTCTTTATCATTAACACCAATTAAGCCTAACAACTTAATTCATGACTTTACTCAGCCAAGATCTTTCAGGTGTCGACGATCCATCCCTTCATTCCTTCACCCAAGCCCGTCTGATGTGGTCTCTTATCCTGGTGGTTTGTGGAGCACACTTTAGTATTAATGTCTGAAATAGGCCAGAGTTTAAATCTTCATCAGTTGGGAGAGGAAACAAGAAGGTGGAGGACGGCGGGGCCAGTGCTCTCCAGAGAGGCGAGCGGGGAAGGAGAAGCCCGCCAAAGATATCACTGAGCTCTGGGAAGAACTGGGAAAGTTTGTTTGTGGCCGTGTGGATGTCTACCAGTCACAGTGCAATCGTATGTCATCACTTCAAAAGATGGTTTCTTTCACAAAGCATGTGCATTGTATGTGTTTACAACTGAGCTGTATTACACCACAAGCTGTTCAAAGTATTGGATAAAACTCCTCTATAGTTGAGTGCTGTTCAGTGTCTGATACTAACACACCAATGTATGCATATAATGTGCAGAAACTGTCACTTTATTTTGAAAAGATACTATGCACGTCCAACTGGTAGGAGGCCCCGGGGAAGACCCAGGACACGCTGGAGGGATTATATCTCCCAGCTGGCCTGGGAACGCCTCGGGATCCCCCAGAATGAGCTGGTAGATGTTGCGGGTGAGAGAGAAGTCTGGGTCAGCCTGCTGGACCTGCTGCCTCCAAGACCCAACCCCGGATAAGCGGTGGAAAATGGATGGATGGATGGGATAAATTATTTAAAAAAAAATGCTTAACTTGCAGGGATTTTCTAAAAACAATGTACAGACAAAAAAGAAACCCTCTCAATCACCACATATGACCCACTACACGTGTGTTGCAGGATCTGCACAAGCTACCTACTCACAAGCAGTACATTTATAGGCACTGGGCCCACTTTATCTCTGTCAGATACAAGGTTGTTACATCACTGTGTGTTTTTATGTGCATGTGCTCCAGAGTTCTCTCGGCTCCTCTCTGTCTCAGAGCACAATCTGTCAGGTGTGGCTCTCTTTATTCTGCCTCGGAACGTAAACGCTGTGAAACAATCGGAAAATAACACATCCTTACATCCTCACAAACGCTGGCCGCTCTCTTCATTCACATCAGAGCACCATGCGGAAAAGTGAAGTGGCAGTAAGTAGCAAGTATTTCATATTCAAAGAATGAAATGTGAATACCCAAATGTTTAATCGACTTTTAAAAAAGGAACCAATGTCAGATCAGAACGACCCCGCATTTAGGGTCATTGTGGTTGGGGGGTAATATTGTAAGTACAAAAGTCACAAGATTAAAGCTGTAATTTATGAGAGAAAAAATGAAATATTTTTTATGAGAAGAAACTTGGAAAAAGATTAAAGTAAAACATTTGTGAGAAAACCAACTTATTTTTTGGTCAAAGAATCACTATTGCTTCATTTATCAAGGTTGGATCAGTCTTATCACACCATGTATTATGCCAGCAGTGGATGACCTGATCAAATTGTACTTTGCAATGAGGTTTAGCAATGAGGAAGTACTCGTGATTTTACCCCAGAATCACCATATTATCATAAGCACCTGGAGTTTTTAGACAAAAAACAACATACCAGGGTCTTTTCGGTTAAAAATACCAATTTTAAAGAATATAATAATAAGTATTTTCTGGTAAATGTACTGCTGTAATCCCTGAAAGTTTTTCTCTCTGAATAATACACCCTCCCTGGCTCTGTAATTCTTTTACCTACAATGGTCCAAATTGGCCGTTGTAGGTAAAAGATTAATGTGATTCTCATTATTTTTGCATCTTTACTCCTCAGGATTTCCATTGGAGTGGTAGCACTCACCAACCCTCATCTCGGTCTGGTCCAAAGAAACAGCCCTTCCCTGGTCACCATAGTGAATAAAGTCCCTTCATGGGGCCCGAGAGCGCTTCAAGTACCTCATTAGGGTGCCATTGATTCGAGAGAGTCCCCTTCACAAACAAAAAGTCCTTTCTTAAACGCTGCCATTCTAGCTGTCCACTCCCGACGGGACCATTCCATCAAAGTCCCAAATCAATGTAGCCAAAGGAAAATGTGCATTTACATGATTAACAAAAGATCAAACCGAATCTGCCCCTTTGTTCAGCATTATATAATTCAGACAATATATTTCAGATACCATTAGAATATAGGCAGAAATTGATGCACTGTCAAAGTTGGACCCTGTACAACCCAGAAGACTAGTAGAGCAACGACACCGGGGGTTAAAAAAAACTTTCAACAGTTTGCAAAAGCGTGCGTTGACCTTGTTTGAAAACTAAACTCATAAGAAAGCAGAGTATCTACAATCAATTTAAACCTGGGAGAAGTCAAATTAACTGAGGCGGCGGGAGAAGGTTGACGCGGGCCTGGAACTCGGCACAATCGAGCTTAAAGCAACAAACACGAATTGTGGCCTCTCGACGGGTCCGATGTGACGTGGCGGGGGGGGGGGAGCTCACCGACACATTTACTCGTCAGACCTGAAAATCCCACATCCCTGGATACATAATCAGCCGGATCTGATGTCGAGCCGTGTTTAGCTCAACGTCAGGCAGATATTAGTGATGCACTGCACAAAAACCTCCTGTGGGACTTTATAGTTCCCGCTAGACTCCATCACTACTTACGTGTGACGGACATGATCGTCAAAAAAATGTCGCCCCTGTTCAGAAAAATCGCAAAAAAATGATATATAAATAAATTAGATTCAGAGCCATTTTCCCTGTTTTCTGTAACACACACTCCACCAATGTTCAATTTTTAAAAGATTTTCTGTTCTTACTTCCAAACTTCAATATAGCGTACTTTACATTCCCAGTGACAATAAACTAAAGGGTCACCAGTGTAAAAAACACACATTCTGTCCACTTTACATTACGGCTCACTTGTATGACAGTGTTCAATGAATAATAAAAGAATTCAGAGCAACAACCATGCAGTTGTAACACAATCAGACATGAGCAAACCCCGGGTTTCACCAGAGCTTTTAGAAAAGGCCACTCAGTAGAGTACAGATCTCCAACAGGTGGGTTTCCCTCTCCCCTCCCAAAAAGAAGAGTCAAATCTCTCCATTGTCCATACTGGCTACCGTACGGTCAAGATGGGGACAATTACTTTTTTTTATATGGAGATATATTCATCTCGTATGGAGCATCGTATCGAACACATGACCTCCCCACAAGGATATTCAGGTAGGTGGATTATTTCACCGTTCCAAGTTTTTTTTAAACTGTGACACATGAACAAACCCCCCGTCGGAGACACTATAAGAACAGTGAGCTTCTTCAGTTTCACATAGAAAGACATTTATATCAAAACAAGCTCAAGTTTCAAACTAAAAACAGTCGAGACTGATATCATGTGTGACATTTTGACATGTAGACGCAGCGACGGATCAATAATCACTTTGCAAAGACTCCCATTTATTTGCAGGGAACACTGTGTCAGCTTCAAATGTTTTTTTTAAATTTTGTATTATTAATGATTTTGTTTTTGGTTCAACATCTTATATTATGTATCTTGTGGCATGATGTGAAAAATGTAGAGGCTGATAAAATGTCTGTGTAAATTGATTTTCTGAAAGGAACTAAAATGTTTGACTGCCAAAAATGATATTGTGTTTGGAACTGGTAAAGTATTTGTGATTTGAGTCGTTTTAGCTCTGGAGTGCAAACACGTACACACTCTGCAATAAAGTGGTGTTTATGTCACTTTTCACGGCAATTCTTCGGCCAGCAATCGAAAGGGAGAGAGAAGGTTGATGTTCCCTCCTTCCAGCTCGGTGTGGAGCTCTGTTTGGATTGGGGAGGTCAGCCGGTTTACAGCTACTGAGCCTCCTCACCGGGAGCCCCAGCAGGTCCAGATAAAACACCGAAACACGTCTTCACGGCCCAGCGAGTGCCCCGAGGACACAGTCCGTCTCTCTCACAGTCTCTCCTCTGTCTCTTTTATTATGCTCCTGTCTGTCTCTCTCTCTCTTTCACGTTCCCTGCCTTCCTTCATCCAGCTCTCCACACATCTCTCTCTCTCTTTCAGGAACTCTGACTCCAGATGAGGTCCAAGCATATCACAGCCGTGTTATTACAACCTGACTCTTGCAGTGTTACACCCCAAAGCCCCAAAAGTCTGGCTGGCAGAGTATAATTTGGAGACAGAAAAGAAAAGAGAGAGGAATGAAGTGAAAGACAGAGATGGATAGAGAGACAAAAATTGAAGAAAGAGTAGAGGAATGTGGAAGAGGAAGATAGAGGGAGAGAGTGAGAGAGAGAGATGAGACATAGTAGGATAATTTAGAGCCTCTCAGTCGCTCTCCTCCCACTTTCCTCTGAGGCTGATGAGGAATGAGGTGATGCTGAAGGCCAGTCTCACGGCCTGATCTCCTCACCGGGGAGACAGAGAGACATTTCACACTTTCAGTCAACTGTGAACCAAGTGTGGTGTTCACTTTTGAACATGTCGCAACGATGGAAATTTGAACAATTCAACTATGAGAAAACCAAATACACACAAATGAATATAACAGGCCTTAGGCTCTCTGGGAAGATGCTACTCTTCCTTTGTATGTTTTTCATTGTTTTACTAGGATTCCTGTGAACATCAACCAACATTTCCCGTGTGAAATAATGTTCCTTTCCTATTAATGTTTCTTTATGTTAATTTACATTTGAATGCTGCAGTACTTTGGTGCCATGCTGACACGTTTCATATACACACCTGCTGTGATAAAAACACTACGCTTCATGTGTGCATCGGCCCATCGTACGTGATCATGCCAAAGCTAACATTTTAGCCACACCAATTTAGACTTATCTAGAACTCAGGAATGTACACAAGTCGGTCTCTCTAACCTCAAACATGCGCACAATGCGAGATCTAAAAATAATAGAGCATCACACACGGGAGGACATAGTTATGCTTCTCCTGACGTGAAGCAGGCTCAAACAGTGAGCTAATGCTTCTTGAGGCAGTGCAGTTAGTGGCAGTGTGGGCTCCCTGTTCGCTTTGACGGCTTGAGTCGCCGCCGTGCTCCTACAGCTACTGGCTCGCGCGTATGCAACCGCCCCGGAGACGCGGTGCAAGTCTGTCCGTCCACTGAGAGCAATCTTCGGAGTCGGAGAAAAACAGCAGCAAGAAGGACACTGATATGACAATACAGCCGCCAATAAAAAAGAGCATCTGTGCGTGCACATATGACGTGTACGATACGTGCGTTATCTGTGAGCACACCAGCTAATGACGCACACATGTACGAATTGCAAGCCACATATAAAGAACGCCACTTAAAAGGCTCTCTTTTAAAAGAAGCTTTTAAATAAGCCTCAGGCGCTCCACCAAACAGGAACTATTTATACTGCTGTTACTGCTTCCTCTGAAAAGAACAACACTGGTACGTCACTGCTTTGTGATATGCAGCGCCTCTGACCGAGGAGACGTACTTTCCATCAACCTGTAGCTGTCAGCGAAGATATCAGCATCTGCCCTTTTGAACGTTTATCTTCCAAGTCATTTCTGATTTAAATCTGACTCCAGTGTCATTTAAAAATGTGCAAAACAGCATGGGACGACAGCGTTTTTAATCAACGAGCAATGTTTGAACCTGGGGGACTAAACCACACCAAGGAAATGAAGCTACAAGAAGCGGTTCAGAATTGAAGACATTAACTAAATGATGAAGTGTGACAAAATATTATTTACGAGTATTAAGTAAATGAAAAGCCACCAGACAAGAAAAAGAACTGTCGTTTTAATTGCTCTCTCTCTCTCTCTCTCTCTCTCTCTCTCTCTCTCTCTCTCTCTCTCTCTCTCTCTCTCTCTCTCTCTCTCTCTCTCTCTCTCTCTCTCTCTCTCTCTCTCTCTCTCTCTCTCTCTCTCTCTCTCTCTCTCTCTCTCTCTCTCTCTCTCTCTCTCTCTCTCTCTCTCTCTCTCTCTCTCTCTCTCTCTCTCTCTCTCTCTCTCTGTGTGTGTGTGCTATAGGTGCTAAGCCATGAATTTCAATGAGAGCTTTTCTTGGCTGCATTGTACTCCTTTAAATAAGGACGGTGCCTTTCTTATATCCAACACCACTCTATTCTTCAAACACACACAGACACACACACATACATACACACACCCCTCTCCCTCATTCTTTAACTTTCTCTTCCTGCATGTCACTCTAACTTCACACGCATCGTATTTGAGTTATGAGTATTGTAACACCATGCTGGAGTCCTGTCGGCTTCCCTGTTTTGCATAGTGCGATTGGGAGGGGAACCAGTCGATGAAAGCACTGAACAGGCAGTGGGTCCTGTTCTTCCAGAGCAAACACAACTCAAAGTTGTGAAAGAGCAAAAATACCGTGTTTACTTTCCGCTTCAGCGAATCCAAAAAAGAACATACCCAAAGCAATAACAGAGAGAGGGGGCAAGTAGTAAAATCCCTTTTCGGGACCGGAAGCAACAGGGTGTATGGGAAATGTGGTTTTAATTTAAAAGAAACACTAACAACCCCACTCTGGCTTGTTGGTGTTTCTTTAAATGTGCTAAATTCAAAATTCAAAGCATTTCAATTGACTCCACATGGCTCTCAACATGGCGACAGCTAAGCCGTGTTTACTTGAGGGGGAACCAGAGGGAGGGGGCTACGCTTCCCCCATGCCGCTGTTGGTCGGGGCGGCGTTATCAACTGTGACCGCCCGTATGAGTGCAGTGCAGCAGTGCCATGACCTGAAGATATTACTGAGGGACGATGACAGCGAAGCTGGAACATTGGTGCTTTGGGGAATCGCAGCATTGTCCCCATCAGTCACCTAAACACAAACACATAGACAAATAGGGTCCAGGTTGAAAAACACTGAAGTTATCTTTTGCACTCGATCCAGCTGAATCCTTTGGTTCGTGGCTCTGTGAGGCTGTAACAGTGATTTGAGTGAAATACTGACATCAGCAATTTTAGTACGCCAATATATACTGTAAGTGTACACAGTAGTGTACAGTGTAAGTGTATTCCATGTATTACCCAAGCCCCCAGGAAGAGCCCAAGGCTTTGAAGCAAATTGTAGTGCCAAAAGTGAGACAGAAGTGTGGGATTACAGATTCCGGGTCCATCTCGCAATGCCATTTGGTGTGCTTGCTCTAATGGGCACACGGCTGGAGAACTTTGCGTTAGATCCGAGTCATTTTATTGAGCAACGTTAGAAATGATGACATTCTTGCAGTGTTTGCTTGCAAGGTCAGCACTACAAACTAACATCACCGTGATGGAACGGGTCTATTGTTTGGCTCCTTTTTTTAAATCCAACATGATGAAGGCATGACACACCCTACTCAGCCTTTGGCTTAATTTGATATTCTTACCCGCACCTTAACCAATCTCACTCTTCATAACACATGGCTACACAAAGGTGCTGCTTTCAAAGTCGTCTGGAAGTGCTCATTACTCGTTGACTCCAACGTCAGTATATCCAGCCTCCAGCAGTTAAGGTGGACCCCAGTCAATGAGCCGCGGCCAACCCCCCACTGCTGCTGCACAATATGGCTTGTTTATTCATATCTAACGTGTCACGTGTCCAAATTGCACCATTTTAAACCCTGCACGCCCCTGGCTCCCCGGCAGTACACCCGAAATAGATCGGAGGAGTGGTTCTGGAAACACCCACATATACACAGACAGACATAGTGAGATGATCAGCTGTCACGTATGTTTCATTGGTAGCCAATGAGCTACAACCTGTAAACCCTAGGTCTGGGTCTTTAAGTGCTTCAGCGGTGTCAGTACTCGTGTCCTCGGCCACAACATCAAAACGGCGGCGTTCACATGGAGGCAAGAGAGCCGGCAAACCAGAGTTCAGTGTGTTACGTTAACAGAGTCCAGCTGCTAACATTAAAGAGAGGAAAAAACTTTGGGGGGAACAGTTTGATTCGCACAGCCCTTGTTAACTGAAATAGTCGGGATACAAAGTGTGTGTGTGTATCAGTCTTTTTCCGGCTAGAGGCAGATGTTAGTTTCCTGTAAAAGGCTGGGAAATGATGAGACAGGAGGATGTCTACTTTGTGTGTGTGTGTGTGTGTGTGTGTGTGTGTGTGTGTGTCCACTCCCCGTGTTTCCTGTTTGCTACTGAGCAGCAGCTCCACACCAGGTCAGCTACAACGCCCACGTATGAAACATTTCCACTGACCACAGACAAACTCTGGCCTAAAAATATAGCAGAGGCAGTGGGAGGGGGCAGAAACGTGGATTCCACCTTCCGCTCCCAGGTAAATAACTTGTGTTTACCTCAAAGAGAGAGAGAGAGAGAGAGAGAGAGAGAGAAAGAGAGAGAGATTGCTAAATTATAAGAGCTTGTTTTCAAAGTTAAAATCACATGCTAGAATAATATTTAAACAAAGTATTTATAATATTTGTCACTTTCAGCACCTCGACCATGTGATGATGACCTAGTGTGTGTGTGTGTGTGTGTGTGTGTGTGTTCGTTGTTTCGAGGAGAGTTCAAGCCGAGGCCTGGTTTGACACACAACTACAACTAAAAATGTAAAAGAAGACCCCCACAGTCCCACTGACAAGTCACAGCATCCAAAGACACACACACAAATACACACATCAGGATTTTACCTCCACACACTAGGACCTTTAGAGTAAAGAGGAGGGGGGGGGGGGGTTAATACAAAACACAAACGGAGGCCACTCCACTTCGAGGGTTTGTGCTGAGACAAGACAAACATTGCAGGATCCTACTGGCTCCATTCATTGCATGCTGGATATTTCCCAGAGGTCTGACAGAAGAAACACTTTATTGATCACATTTCGGTCAAACTGAACACCTTGTAATGTTGCTTTTTTTTGACGATAACTTTTCAAGCAGTTTCGGGGCGTTTTTCTCTCCTTTCAATATCACATCCGCACAATCGTGGCTAGAAGTAGAGAACTCAAACGAGTCTGTTGTGCAGAAAAGCACAGTTAGAATGTCATACGTTATAAAATAAGTTGAATTTATTTGATAATCTTATTTTAAGAAATTGGAAAAGTGTTTCCAAAAATGGAGGTCTCACATACTAAAAATATTGAGTATTTACATGTACACCGTCGACTCACAGCCTCTCCTCGCCTCAGTTCAGTCAAAATGTCATGATTGTTTTGTTCTGTGACTGTTAGTCTCAGCTGAGTTAAACATGGCTTCCTAGTGTCTCTGAGGAGCTGAGGAGCTTCTTTTTTTTTTTTTACAGGATCTGGATACAACATTAGTTTTGGTTGCTTTGGGTTTTGGGGTTCAGAGGGTTAATTATTTGATTTTTAACAGCATAAGCAGCAGAATTACTTTTTTGAATGGAGCTTTAATGCAGACATAATGAGTGCCTAATGCTGCATCAGCTGAGAGTCCTACCGTCACTGGAATCAAGAAATGGTTCCATGTGAAAAACCTCTGGCCTCATCAAGCCCATCGATGAATGCAACAGAATGTTCATATTGATATTGTAGTATTAAACCGTAGCATGGATAGCAAATTTAAATACATTTTAATTATATTTGTATATAATCAAATGTTGATTGATGTTATTTCTGTGCACTGCAATTTATCCCTTTTTTTAAATCAATAAAAACCTCATTCTTTTTTTTTCAGAGATAACAGGAGCATTTCCATAACCAGCACCCCATCCCGATACTCACACCTAGACAGTCTCAAACATGTGGTCAATGTTGGTAAACGGGCCCAGCTTGGGTAGGTTTAGGAAAAGATAATGGTTTGGATTCAAATACGTTTAACCCGACTTTAACCTAGGTTATGAGCACAACCTGTGTACGTTTAAACAACTCCATATTTATTGTAGTTCACATGGGACGCAAACAGGGGTCTGCTGGGTCAAAGTTCTGTATTTGTTTGAACTATCCACCCTGACCTCCTACCTCCTCGGACATTGTGGCTGGTTATGTCACGTCCCCAGGCTTCTCCTTTTTGCCCTCATACTTTACTGTGGCCACAAGAGGTCGACCCCTAAAATGATCGTAAACATGGGACTTTTTGGGGGTTGGGATAGCTTTGGAATAACACTAAGATGAGACAACTAAGTTAATTAAGTCCAACTCTTAAATTGAACCATATTGTTTTGTCTCAACTACTACCTGTAAGGCCTTTACATCGGGACTACAGATTAGCACTGAGCGCTCCGTCTAATGACGTGCTGCGGCACACATTAGGTTTCTTGAATAGCGACTGCTGAGCGTTTACAGTATCTGACAGAGCCACGGAGCTGTACGGGTTAGGGTGTGTGACAGGTGAAGTGTTTCTGGCTTTTGATGGTGTTTGTAATTGATGATGATAACAGCCAGGTAGAGAGAGCTCCCTGTACTTAAGAGTTCCCACATGCCCCCGGGCCATCATTTGAAAAGCTCCACCGTACCTCCAATTTCCTGCTTTGGTTTGTTTAAAGTGTGAATTCCTCCATGTGCGAGTTTTTGTGCACGAATACATGTCTGTGAATCTCTCTCTCTCTCTGTGTGTGTGTGTGTGTGTGTGTGTGTGTGTGTGTGTGTGTGTGTGTGGCAGCAGTCTCAGTCTGCTTCCTCTCCTCACACAACTCCAAATAAACGCGTGCGGCTTCCATTGGTTTGTCTCTCTGTGTTTATTGTTCTCTTTCTCTCCACTCAACGTCCCCCCATCCCGTGCTCCCACAAACCATTGCTCTCTTTGCCTTGCTTCGCTCTCAACACATAGCACTGTATACAGATATCATGTGTGAGCTATGTGATCATTTCAAACAATGGCAAGACTTTATGTTCTGCCATTTAGCATTGATTTACAATATATGAAGATATAGATGTATTATTTAAAGGAGACATGAAACCTGACGAATACAGTATTGTAATAAACATATTAAAGTCTCTGTATATTTTATTGCTTTATAGTATGTTATTAACTATTTATTAAATGTTTATAAACTGCTTATGAATCTGTATAAGTGACGTGTTACTGAATGAGGATAGCAATGGGAGTGTTTTGCGTGGTGCCATCTCATTTATGATTACAATACAAATGTGATGAAGCGGTATGGCTTATGATGAAATATAACTCAAATACAAAGAAAAAAAACCTTCCTATTATTTTCTAAATGATTTACAACACAAAAGTTCCTTCTTGTCATTCTTTTGATCAAAAAAGACAAACATGCTCGGGCTGTCAGAGATCAGATTTCCCCAACACGATTATCATGGCCAAAATATTTCACAATAACGATATTATGTATTTGAAAACAATTAATAATGCTATCAGTTAGATTAATATTTAACTTTGTTGATTGTGAGTTTCGTCTGCAACCATAACTGTGTTTGCTCAATGATTTAAGAGGCGCTGGATTATTTACACAATATTTTCCTGTGTGTATTAGGGCTCCACATTAATGCTTGCCAGATTGACACTGGCAACCATTTTGGTCTTATAAAAATAGGAATAGCAAAAGGCAAAACATTGGCCAAAAAATAAATATATTTTTGATATTTGATTCATCAGTGAAATTGAAATATTGCTGTTACAGTCAGTGTTGGTGCGGTTCCTCGTGTGCACACAGTCATCTGTTTGAGATATAAAAGCAAATGAAGGTGTTTCACTGCAGGGTGAAAGGTTCATCTCAAACAAATGTGCAAACTGGTTCAAAGGGCCCAGCATCTGGGTAGCTTTGAGCTGGATGTTCAACAAGTGTCACATTGTCATTATTTAGCTGACATATAGATGCATTGTATATGAACTACACTAAACATAAGGTGACGATATATGGCAATCATTTTTTCAGTTTCAGTAACTATTAGCTGATACCTGGTAACCAACCTGGCAACCACTTGTAAAAGTTAGTGTTGAAGCTTGTGTGTTATTATAATGATATCAATATAGCATTTTAAATATCATGGTTATCATCAGAACTGACATTATATCGTGACACCCCTACTTACAGCTTCTCTAACGTGAATATTTGCTGCTTCTCTTTTTAATATGTGCCAATAAACTGAATACCTTCGGGTTTCCTGGATCAAACCAGGAATCTGAAGATTACAACTTAGACGTTTGGTATTTCGTTTTACAATTGAATTAATTGAGTAATCAAGAAAGAAATCTCCAGATTAACACATCATGAAAATAGTTGTTATTTTCACCCTCAAAGGTGCGAGAGTTACCAGCTGTTAACTGTAATCCCTCCCATTATATCCTGCATCAAGCCTTCCAGCGGCTGCCAGCCGACTCGGCCAGTAAATCACACAGAGCCACAGTTTCTCCACCGGGAGCCGTGCTCATATCCAGTTTTTTCAAACTGTGTGCGGATTTTTTTTACAGTGTTAAGATTATTATAAATATTTTGTTTGATCAAAACGGGTTCTTCTTCTTGCCCACAGTCGGCCCACTATCGCCCGGTCGCCCTGCTCCACAGTTCACAGAGACTCCTGCTACCAAACGTTCTCTTGGAGCGCCAGGCATGGCGTCCGCATGAGATGGTGTTTAAAATTCCCCGCTTACTGCCAACTACAACTTTTGCCAGGAAATTGGTGCTGAGGTCAGAGAAGAATTTACAAGCGTATTGTTTTCGCTCTGTTTTGGCGGGGTTGGCCATGTTGGTTTAAAAAGCACAATTAATAAATCAGACGGACCCGGTCGACTCAGAGGCAATCATTTGATATCTAATACAGCAACCAATCAAACCACTGAACTGTTGTTGCAAATCTCAGGTAACCCAAGACTTTCACTGACAAGCCAGATTCTCCATTTTAGAGATCCTCAAATTTCCCAAACTGGAACAGAGCTTCTCCATTCTAAATGTCACCGGTGGGCCTGTGGGCCATACCTGACCCATGTGGTCATGGCCCTCCCACATCACGACTGCTGCAAGAGCTGTTTGGGGAGCTTTCGGGCCAGACTCTTCCAGGTTCTCGCCTGGATGTGCTTCAGACAGAGCCGCGCAGCCCAACACAGTGGAAACACACCATAATGGAACAAACAATTGTTGCTAGGCTTTATTACCCTCCAAGCGAGTGTCAGGAGGAAAGAAATGAGCCGTGAGTGGACACTTACCATACGCAAAAGGCTTGCGTGAGAGATCATTTGTATCTACCAGACTATAATTTGAGGAGCTGGTTGTTGCCCAATAATCCTGTTGCAGTTATGGTAAATATGGCCTGTCATGGGGAGATTAAAAGCAGACGATCTCTTGGGATAAATAAAGGCGTATCTCCTTTTATACTTCCTGCCAAACGGCAACGCTCAATTGTGTTCTAAAGCTCTGCACAGGTTGGAGATGAAGAGGTCAACACACATCGGGAAAAGACGTGACACGTGGAGGCGAGTTTTACCCTCATGGGACTTGCCCCTCAATGACATGCGTCTTGACTTTGACTCTAACTCAAAGACTCAAGACTTGATTTCGACTCTAGCTCAAAGACTCGACTTGGACTCAATTTCAAAGTCCTGAGACTTAACTCAGACTCTAGTTCAAAGACTTTAGACTTGACTACAAAAAATTACTTATCGGTATTCATTTGTTTTTGCAAAATACGCATGTGAAGTTGTGAGCACACAAGTGGATAAATGAGACTTTGATTGATAACGTTTTTCTGTTGTTAAAACGCGACAACCATTTACTTCAATTCATCAAGACTTTTCTCTGTGAGGTGCCAGGAAAACATTGTTTTCTTTAAGAATTCAGGGTAGCGCAGGGTGAGTAACTGATGTATAAATTATCATTTTGGGGTGATTTGTTTACAAGTACCAAATGTAAAAGGTCCTGGCTTCAAACCCCTACTTAAAGTAAAGTAAATCAGTTTTAGCAGCACTGCTATGAAGCACACATATTTAATAACTGTAGTACACCACTTTATATTGGTACAAGCCTCATATTGTATAGTCTGTCTGTATGATTGTCAGTATGTTGTCAGATCGATCCACTGTCTTTAAATGAATTGTTAGAGGACATGATCTGGTTCAAGGCGGAACCATTGGAGGATGAAATAAAGAAAACGAATAAGAGGAGACAAGACGAAAAAACGGGCCACGGCAGAGAAGATGGAAAAAAACATGTGCAAGGAGATTCCTGTGGGACACCGGGATGCTGCTGCTATTCCTGAGCAGGAGACAAGTGTCCGATTGAGGATCTCCGGACGGGGTGGGGGCTGTGTGGTGGCGGTTCAAGGCTCAGAACAGCTTGCCAGAGCAGGGCAACGGGAATACACCGCAAGCGTCTTCGCTGCGTGTTACCGTGAACATCCCTCTGACAGGAGCCGGAATTACACATGTTGACACAGTAATTACTTTGATTTGGCTAATACAGAGATTTTTATTATATAAATATATGGTTAAATAAAATACTTGTAGCATACAAGAAAAGGAATTTACAATAATTAACAGGGGGGGAATTTGTCAATGGAATTTGGTAATTTGATTAGCATTTTTAATCTGTGGTCTCATTCTGTGAATTCTGTCCTGAAACCTTGAGAAATAGTTTGAGCGAGATATATCCACATGCTGGTTCAGAGGGTTTCCAGAGAGCAAACACACTTCTATTTCTGCATCTCTTTCACCTCTTTCTCTGAATGTCTCCACAGAGAATCCTCTAACATTACTGACGGCGGGTCCTAGCTCGCCCTCACGCTGACCACGCCGACGCCGTGAGGAGTGCCCAGGGAGGAGAGGGGGAGGATAAAGGAGAGGTCACTCCACTGCAGTCTCTCCCTGTATTAGATCTCCCCCTCAGTCTCAGTTTCCCCCGGCGCCTCCTTCTCTTGTGCCGTCGCAAAAAGATGACAGATGACTGTCCTCTCGTCCAGTCTTTGAACTTCAACGCCACACTGTCCCCATTCACCGCCGCTTGCATGTGAGCATTGTGCCTAGAGAATGCATGTGTGTGTGTGTTGAAGGGGAATAAGTAGGCCTCCTCACCTCGGGATCACCGCTTCCTCAGACTGGGGCCATAAATTAAATGCGACAGGCGTAATGGGTCGGGGATGCCCGGGTAGTGGGGTCAAACGATTTAAAGAAATCAATGCCACTGAGGGTGTGGAGGGCGACCGGCCGAGCCAGAGGCATGACGTCAGTGCCCTCGGATCCCACGTCTCCTTGTGATCCAGAGAGCCTGTCACAGGGTCACGCACAAGGGGGATTACTTTTTAGGAGGCGCTGAGTCGACAGCAAAGAGCGGGGGTGCATTTCCAGACTGAAGTGGCTTAATGTTCAAAAGAATCAGCATGTAAGGGATCAAACCCTTGTACAGTCCCCTGGGTAGCATCTGGCTCAAATGGACTGATATTTATTTCACTGAGGACATGAATGTGTGTTGTGTATTTTCTGAGATTAGACGTGCACATTTACGAGAAGACAACCTCCTTTTTTGGGGTGGAGGGTTCGAAAATCAGAAAGACAAAAATGAGGAGAAGGTCCTGAAAGATACATATTTACATTTTCTATCATGTTCTTTCAGTGAATACATAATAATATAATACATTTTTGCACGAGGCGACCATGGGATGAGGAGTATTTTTCTTTCTTCCTGTAAACTTACCACTTGTAACCTTTGAGAATATCACATTTCTTTCTCTGAATATTACCCCCTTCCCCCAGCTCCAAATGTATTTATCTACCTACAACGGCCCTTATACAGAGTCGCATGAACCACAGGTTATGGTAGACATTTCTTTTAGGTCAAATCCACATTTTTGGAAAAGGGCCGGGGACAAATCTGATGAATCAGGAGACTGTCGACAGTCATGATGTGAGGCTGGACTTTAGCATGCTAACATGCTCACGATCACAATGCTAACAGGCTGATGTTTAGCCGGTGCAGTGTTTACCATGTTTATTCACCATCTTACTTTAGCATGTTATTTAAAAACATGATAGGAGTAGTTTTGCAGGTGTTTGATTATAAATTACTAATGTAAACATTGACCTTATTGCAGAGCTACATATGCAGTCATGGGATCACCAAAGTTCAAGACATCAAACCCAAAAGCACAAACGTTGACATCATGGTGTTACCACAGCCATTAGGATCCAGCCATCCATGGATATCTGTAACTGATATGATGGTAATCATTCCAACAGTTGCTGAGATATTTCAGTCTGGAAGAGCCCACATTACCAACCCTCGAGCCCTGCCACGAGCATGGCTAAAAGTGTTTAAAATGACAGCTTTTCATTGGTCATATGCAAAGAATTTCTACATTGTACATGTCTGTTCCTGAAGGCCCATCGAGTCATGATCCATCCTCTCCTAAAGAATCATATTTACAGGAAGAACGTGTCTTTTAATGAGCTGTCTTTGACACATGCAGTCAGAAGCAGTGGGACAAACACCTCTTCCTTCAGTATTGCACCAACCAGAGCGAGCAGCTCTAATGCAACAACTTTGCATGGATTCACTCCGCCAATATTAATAATAAATAATAATAAAGTTCTCAAATCAATCTAGCAAACAGATCCACTTAACCCAAAACATTTGAGACAATGTAATCGCTGTGTTTAGCTCAAGATCGAGCGAGGAGCATCAAGTCGTTTCACATCCCCTGAAACAAAACTCTTACCATCAGAGCGGTGGATGCAGGTGTGCTGGTTGTCGCTGAGGAAGAAGCCCTCCGTGCACTGACACTCGTAGCTCCCCATGGTGTTGACGCACACTTGCTGGCACCCACCGTTGTTGTCCACACACTCGTCCACATCTGTTAGGGTTGCAGACGCACACAAAGAGAGAGAGAGAGAGAGAGAGAGAGTCAGCCACTGTAGCACGGTGGAATAGCAGCCGAGTAGGCTTCACAAACAAACGTGTGTCCGTGAAGGTTTATGTGCCGGAAAATGTCCGATGAGAGTGTTGGCGTCAGAGTCGGGAATGTGAGGGTTCACGTGTGTACATGCACACGCACACGTTACACACACACACACACACACACACACACACACAGGGCAGACGGGGCATCCTAACAGGCACCCCGGGGGCTGGATCAAACTACTGGCACCAGGCTGTAATGGGGGTCAGACAAGGTGAGCATCACAGTGTGTGTGTGTGTGTGTGTGTGTGTGTGTGTGCATGAGTGTGTTTATAGTGCCCCCGCTGTGCCGCTGAAAGGCCAGTAAATTTCCAATGGGGCATTTTGATGGTGTCTGAAGTGAACTGCAAACTTGTAACACCCTCAACTGACTTTAACAGGGATCAAACACGGCTGCCCCTGTGTGTGTGTGTGTGTGTGTGTGTGTGTGTGTGTGTGTGTGTGTGTGTGTGTGTGTGTGTGTGTGACACTTTCCATTGTGCAGGCAGGTTACACAAACACAGACATACTGTAAAGAACAAAATAAACTGAATTGAATTGAATGTATGCATTAAGGGACCAAAGAACAGAGCGTCGGGGTTACTCTTCTCTATCCAACGCATTAACTATCAAGTCAGTACATTCCGAGATCGGATGTTCCGATCGGCCAGACCCCATGCCGAGGTGGTCTTGCACATAGAGTCGTATGAGAAAGTGGACTTAGTCACTGTACCGTCACCCGTTGGTTTGTGAACTGCCGTTTGAAGCCTTGAGTTCAGCATGTTTGCCTTCGGCATCTTGGTTTATGTCTTGTCTTAAAGAACTAAGTTCTAAGATGAAAAAAACAGACAACACCCAAACCGGACCACAACCGGAGCCCCGCCCTAAAGCATCTCCTGCTTTATGGTCTGTTTGACTCTAAATGAGCATAATTTACTAAATGAACATCATGCTGTATTGAAGAAGACTTGAAACTAGAGATTGAGACACAAACTCATGTTTACAATGTTTACTGAGGGAAGTAATTTTCTCATAGGTGTATACAATCTGACTTTTTTTGCAATGAGAGGAGACGCCTCCTGTTGGCCATTATAGGAGAATGCAGGCTGGATTGGACGTTTTGGACGTCATCCCCTCTCTCTAAGCTAAAAAAAGAACACGAAAATACACTTCTCTTGTCAAGACGTATTTCCTCTACTCATCGTACAGAGCTACCACTCCTCCAACAACACAATAAGACAACTCTTACACTCGCTTCATGCTGTCCATGCGGTCTTGCTTCGAGACTGAAATCAAGGGTTCTAGTTTACTTTAATCCAGTGTTTTCCCAGATCATGCTGTGATCTGGTTTAAGGATTGTGGCCATGCCCACACTTTACTAACCTATACCCAAGATTCCAATCTTACCAAAATCTGGTTAACTATAAGAAATAATTCAACAATACTTCAATACACTTTGCTATTTTGCGGACATGTTTAGGATCAAATCTTGGTAGCTGCACAGCTGTCCACAAATCCATCCAACGTGCCCCACACGCCGTTGCCTCCGCAGCACGTCCATCATTTTCACTGCATGTACCCTGGATGGTGCCGTTGGCTTGGTTCTGTCCCGGACTCATACGCCCATAAACCTCCAGTTCCTGTGTAAATATACTGCTGTATTAGTGTCCTTGCTGAACTCCAGCTTTGTTTTCATTTCACTTCCTAATCCCGTTTTAAGCAAATCTCATGGTTTAACAGATGTCATAAATGTGACTGATGCATTTCATTTCCAGGCTGGATGAAGGGCGGAGAGAGAGAGAAGAAATGCAGCCATCTCCCAGTCCAACTGATCTCTGCCAATATTTCTGCAAAAACACAGGCCAAGGGGCCATTTTGCAAGTTTCAACCGGAGTCCCTCTGTTTTGTTTTATTTTGCTTGTGTAAACTTACGTACAATTTTGTTTAGACACAACAAGGATGTGCTTGACACACTGGGGGTGAAGAGGCATAGGGGAAGGGAGAGCGATGAGTGAGGGAGGGAAAACAAAAGACAAAACAAGTGAAGAAAGTCATTTCAAAATGTCTTCTTCACAATTGGTTTCTAGAAAGTTTGATCCTGAGGAAAACCACAAATGTGTGATCTTTATTCTACCAAAATCATCGTGTATATGCAGGATTTTGTCTTTGAATAACAGGACAACCCGCTAAAAATAGGCGATAGACTCCTGCCCCATGGCTGGTGGCTCTGAGGAGAGCAGATTTGTACATTAATCAATGTCCATGAGTGAGTGCGCGCCTCTGGGTCCGTCCACAGCTAATCTCTCATTCTGCTGCAGCAGACTGCATCATATTTTGGGTGGCCGGTTATTTTTATTTGATTACGTTGCCGACTATCACTTACACTGGGTCAGTATGAACAGGTGTACTGATTACAAGCTAGCAGAACCTGCTTCAGAGTTCATAAAGGCAGCCTCACAAAAGGGTGAAACTACCCTTTAACTCAAGTGTCTTTCATCGATGTGGGATTGGGTAGCTTTTCAAACTTTGCCTCAGTTTATCTGCCGTTCCCTCCCACCTCCTGTGCGTTACATGCTGGACCTCTCCATGACACGCCGTGGTGCTGGCTCCCCGCAGCGCCGCCACCCCTCAGATCTCGCCGCAGAATGAACAGGACGCGTCAGAAGGAAAATAAACTTGCACAAGGCGCACCGGACGTGCGCAGAGGGCACCGAAAGATCGGCACATTGGGCCCAGCTGTGTCCACGGCAAAACTAAATAAATAAAGTCAGAATCAAAAGGAAGAAAGGAGCCGAAACTGGGCCGCTCTTTAATCAGCGCACAATTACGCAATCTTAAATCAATTAGTGCCCTAACTTGTTGACACAGTGCATCTGGGACGTGATGGAGTGACTTCCTGCCCGCTCACGCAAACTGCCCCCCCCTCCAACTCTCTGCAATTTCCTAAAAGTGTCGTTTGTCATCCGAGGCTCGTTCAAAACACCACAAGGTTCTGAGGTTTCTCAATATCATGCCTCGGGTCTTTTAAAACCACAGAGCCTTTGTTGCTTTTCACAAGCGGGGCCAGAGCGTGCGAGAAAAGTAGGAAATAAATTGAGTGTGAACTTTGACTAAGAAACAAACAAGTCGGATAAAAAAAAATGTTTTCAGACGGAGCTGTTGCACTTTGATGCTGCAGCTTAAGTACGGTTTAGGAGCGCCAATCTGAATGGTTACACACCACACAAGTCGGCTTCAGCGTCTGACTTGAACCCAAAAGCTCAGGGTCTTCTGAGGAAGGACCTGACACTATGTCCCCAACCATGATTAATGAGTCTGAAAGCACACGGGTTATTAGCAGACTCCACATTCCTACCAGCCATGGAAGACACGTGATTCTCATTTGACTGCATCTTTGAACTCATCGCGGCTGCTTTCCAGCCACGGAGATTGCCGTGCGGTGTTATGACAGCTCGTCGTACGGGAGGCGAGACCCTTTCTGTCTCCGGGTGTACACAGACTGCCAGTATTAATTGCACGTACGGACGGGGCGAGAGAGGGAGCGTGTGCGATCGTGTGCTCTTATTCATACGGTAAATCTCCTGCTGAATGAGACACTTGAGAGAGAGGCATTATGACAAACAGTGAGGCCCTTGTTGACGGGCGGCGAGGCGGCGACCGGTTGGAGCTGCGCTTGAACTGCGGTTTGACAATAGGCCGACGTGTCAGTCTCTCAGAGGCCTGTTTATGTGGTTACCATGCATCATGGGGCACTCTGCAGTCAGTGATGACAGTCAACATAAAGCATCGGAGGGGCTGGTGACGATGTGTTGTCCATGAGTCAATACACAGGAACGCATTACCCAGTCTGCAGTGCATCTTCTCAAAGTGGGCTAAATATAGTTCCTACTAAATCCCCTGGATAGCGCCGTCCTCCGCCAGCAGTTCTATTATTTATTCATTTTATGGGGTTTAAAATGTGAAATTCAAGTATTTTGTTTCAAAATGTGATATCCCACATGTGCAAAAGCAGACATACTGCTGTCATCAGAGTAAGCCACATGATATAGGCTCCAATTAAAAACAGTCGTGTTAACATCTTTGCTTACAAACAGGCTGGTGTTGTCTGTTTTCTGAAATATTGATCGTGCAGTGCCCTTCAGGAAGCAACTTTGTTTAATCTGAAATGAACACACTGCAGAATGAGACCATGCAAGAAGTGTAGGCCTGGTGCACAAAACAAACGAGCAAGGACCCAAGAATCAATTGATTTGCAAGACCAGTATGTAAAACCCCTATGAACACATTCTCACTCCCAACTCGTGGAATACGCCGAGGGGCACTGACCCCACACTGGGAATGAGAATGGGTTTAACAGTGATACAAACATGTCTGTTCAATTGCAAAAGACCCTTGATTGATCACACCGGGTTCAATGTTAATGATATATACTACTCTGCTCAAAAAAACTGTTTAATTTATTAGTGGTTATCAAATAACATCAAAGACTAAAAAAAAAAGTTAGTCATGTTTAATCTTTCTCGCAAGTTCTTTTTAATTTACCATTTTCATGATCAGGCAAGTGAGTTTCTAGGTTTACTAGCCCTGCGGCTCATTGTACTTGCCCCAGGAAGCCAAGCCGGCAATCTTTTTTGATGAGGCCTGTCAAATGTGACGTATTGTAGCAGAGATGAAAGTATAGCACAAGGACACAGATACACAAAGACTCCCCCTTTGCTCCTTTAAACATAGCATCACTTGATTTCTATAAGACAAGGTGCTAATGGTCTAAAGGCTATGGTGCCCCATGTCACAGTCTCTTGCATCACTTTTGAAGGTGTTGGCAAGGTCAAGCAACTGTTAAGTTCAAAAATCTTTGGGCGGTTGTGTGAAGAGAAGTCCCAGATGCAGAAAGTTATGATAACAATTGATTTAATAAAAAGATGAACAGCATTCCAAAATGAATCACACTAATAACTACACAATATATACAAAATATATCCCATGGGAGAGAGAAATCCCATGAGACAGAGATCCAGTGCCCCCCCCACCGGGCAGCAGATCCATACATACCTGCCCGGCAGAAGGCACCCAGAGATCTGCTGATGTTCTCACAATGTCTCAGCTTTGCCAGGTTTGGGGTCAGCCCCCCTTCCTCTGGCTAGCCTCTCTTCCAGTCCATTGATTGGACAAGACCTCGTCCTTTTAGGTGTTGGTCAAACCAAACCCCCTCTTGCTTAAACAACAGTACTCAGGACTTCAATCAACCCCCTCTCACATTCCTGAGCACGTCCTCCTTATCTATCTGCTCCAATCTTCAGGCTGTGTAACTGTTTGTGGGCTCCTGATGTTTTCAGGATTCCTTTCACAATCACTCAATACATTTCATAATTCTAATTAATACATTTGTGTAGTACATACAGCGTCATTCATTCAATATTTGATAATCCATACAGAGTTATTTATTTGTCTTGACCCTCCAACATAAACTCTCTAGCTCTCACTAGGAGCACTATAAAGCATTATTTTCTAACACAACCAACCAGAAATAAATTCTCTTTTGCAACAATTGAAAAGTGGCTTGCACTTTTCAATTGTTGCAAAACAGAAATGCTAATTTGTTGTGTTTCCGTCAACTGGTTTGGAGCAAATTAACCTAATAGTACTTAATTAAGTAGCACTACTTAATGGTAGTTTGGTCAGAAATTGGATTTAAAAAAGATATATATGTAGGGACGCCTTCAAGAATTTGTTTTTATTTGTTCTTGTTTCTGTTTCATGCTGTCCTGAGACAAGCAATCGCACAAATATTTAAGAAGACATCGGCAGCAGAAACCGCTGATCAGTCATGCTAGTTAAATATATTCAGTTAAGGTGTTTGCATAATTCATCCAGCACATCAACTATTCAACAAATACTAAATACCGTGATGTAAAAACGTTCCTTTGCGATTGAGGTTTAGTCAAATGTTGCCGTTTCCATACAGAGTTTCTCATTCGATACTTCAAAATGCATAAAAAATATGTAAATGGTAACTTCTGTCAACAAGCCCAGAAGCGCTAACATCTCATTAAATGCATGAATGGTTATGTCTTCATACCGTTCCCATAAACAGCTCTGCTACTGTTACCTGATGATGGTTCACGTCTAGTGAAAACATTCAGTGAGCCGTCTGAGAGAAGAGGGGAGAGGAAAGAACGGCAGACAGCGATTAAGGTAATTAGATGAAAGCTAGTACAAGGTCAGCAGACAGACAGGACGAGTACAACAGAACAGATGGAGAAAAGAGACAAAGAGACAAGTAGATGGAAAAAATAAATGGAGCATGACAGGAGACGCTGGGCAATGAGAAAGAAAAGCAGACAGTAAGGGAGACAATAGGGGGAGAGAGACCAAAAAAGATAAAGAAGGAGACGGGAATAGAAAGAGGGGCGAGAGACAGAGAATGTGTCTCCTCCATTAGTCTTTTTTAACACAGAAGTTCCAAAATAAAGACAGCAAATAGAGCAGAACCTCATCACGTCTGAGAGAAGAACAGAAGGAAAGAGAGGAAAATAAGGGGAGAGGAGATGAAAGGAATCAAGAGAGGGTATGAGAGAGAAAACGAGTAGAGGAGGAGGAGAGGGAGATTAGAGGGAAAAAAGAGACGAGAGGAGGAGTGGAGAGGACAACGGAGACGAGAGGAAAGGAATCAAGAGAGGAGAGACAGTGAATGAAAGCAAGAATAGAAGAAAGGAAAAAAGAAAGGAAAGAAGGACATAA
Organism: Cottus gobio; assembly: GCA_023566465.1. Taxonomy (NCBI): domain Eukaryota; kingdom Metazoa; phylum Chordata; class Actinopteri; order Perciformes; family Cottidae; genus Cottus; species Cottus gobio. Next base: position 2,438,241 of record CM042236.1, read on the forward strand.
GGGAGGGAGGAAGGAAAGAAAGGAAAGGACAAAGGGAGAAGAAAAGAAGGCAGACAGAATAAAGAAAGAAAAGAGAAAAAATAAGGAAAAGAAGAATGGAAGAGTGAAGACATGGAGAAAAGTATGAATGATGAAAAGGTTGAAGGAAATGAGAAAACAAAGAGGGGAGACACAAAATATGACATGGAATGTTAGGAAATACAGAACGGTAAAAGAAGGAAGGAACAAAGAGTAAAAAAAGATGCCACATGAAGAGAAAGCAGGGTAGAAATAAGACATGGCCTCTTACATCACAATCACACGGACCGTGTGTCTGATTTCATGCTTTACCGCCTCGTTTGATCTCGGTAACCCGCTTTTAATCAGCCGCAGTTCATTAAGGCCGCATCCAGCGAGCATCCAATAAAGCCCGTCTCCGGGTTGAAGTACGTGGGCTGGCTTCCTCTCGCCGGCCGTAAAGAGCAGACTGGAATCGTTTGAATTAGCGGCACAAACACGTGTGGTGGAATCCCGCCAGCCTGACTTCCACCTCCTTCTCCAGCTCACCACAACACAACGAGCGATGCGGCGGCTAACCAGCGAGCTAACGGCTGTAAACAGTGGGGCCCGCTAACAGACAGGAAATAGGCAACACAAAACATGTGATGACACAGCTACCGAGACAACCCGCTGCTCCGACATGGAAAACTGGCAAGTGTCCGTTTCCTTTACAGACCAGAGCTTCTTTTTTATAGATGGGAATATCGTTCACTGCAGTTCCTTTACTGACCACTAGATGCTGGCTTCATAGCATTCAACGTAACAAGCTTACAGTGCCAATATCTACACTGTAACAGTCTCTGCTTTGCACACAGGGCCGACATGAGTGATGCCACGGTACGTTCATAGATCTCTACGGGGTTCAACGTTAATGTGTTTGTTTCACAGGCAAGTGGGCCAGATATCTACTTGCCCAAAGGCAATTCTTGCCCCGGTACAAACAGTTTTATTTATTGGGGGTTATCAAATTACAACAGAGGACAATGTTAAATGCCATGTTTTATTTTCCTTTAAGTAAATTCATCTGGGGTTCGGCCCACATCCTCTAACACCACCTCCCTGAACTTCTGTTTACAGGGTAACTGAAATGCTTTCTGGCGCTTCAGATCATAAACTTTATCTTTACCCGCCGCCATTTCCTCCCAAGTGCCCGATCGGTACTGAGCATGTGCAGCTCTCAACGGAGATGAGAAGGCAGGGAGGTGGCTCACCCCATTATGAATAATTGCTGTCATATTCTTTGAATATGCTGTAACTCTGTTACGTTGATACTGTACACATGACATCTATTGCTTCTGTCCATCCGGGGAGAGGGATCCTCCTCTGTTGCTCTCCTGAAGGTTTCTTCCCTTTTTTTCCCCCCCTGTGAAAGGGTTTTAACTATTTTTTTAGGGAGAGTTTTTCCTGATCCGATGTGAGGTCCCGGGACAGGGATGTCGTATGTGTACAGATTGTAAAGCCCTCAGAGGCAAATTTATATTTGTCATTTTGGGCTATACAAAATAAACTGAATTGAATTAAATAGCTACCTCCATCACCGGCTGACTTGCTAGATGTTTACAAACATGTTTAGATATAACGTAGATTATATATTTTAGGGATTGTAAATCCTGTTTCAGTTTTAATTTGTAGGCGCATTAAAAAGGTTTAAACTTCTCGAGGACCTTTAGTCAGTCGGTCAGTATAGAGCCATGTCATCGTACTGACACATTGACATGCTCACAGACTGGTATCTGGGTTCCTTTCACAAAAGGAACGGTAAATGAGTGTACGATGTGTTTTCATCAGGTTTATGTAGCCAATGTTTACAGCCTCAATACTCCAGTAGAAAGCACCAAGGCAAGCTGGAGCCTCAGCACGGGGATGGAGTTTTAATATAGTGTTTGTGCGTGGAGGAACTTCTGAATTCTGACAGCAGGGCGTCTGTAACTCTGCTTTATATCAGACGTCTGAAATCCATTCCCGGGAGGGGAATCCACAACTCTGCAGCTTTACACCGCGCCGCCGGCTGCTGCTATTAGCACTCCGTCTCTCACTCCATCTCTCCAAAAGGCTCAAAGAATGAGGCTGCAACACTTACGAACGCCAAAACACAAGTCACACGGGGCGTCCAAAACCACACGCTCCTTTTTATGTTTAGGATCTTTTGCTCTCGTCAGTCGTCAGTGTGGGAGACTGACAGGATGAGATGTGTTCGAGCACATCTTGTGCAGGACTACGTGTTGCACGGGGCAGGAAAAAGGAGGAAAAAAGCATTACTCTGACTGACGCTAAGTCAATAACGCAGCAGTGGGGCTAAATGGGGCTGGATCTGTCAGTGGTAAAGCACAGCCAGATATCTGTACGAGAACTCTTCAACCCCGACCGCCCTCCCAACAGCACAGAGACACAAGCAGCAAAACAGCAGAGATCATGGAAAGCCTCCAAAGGATGACAGAGGGACTCTCCAGAGAAAAGGCGAGCAGAGCCCAAAACACACACACACACACACACACACACACACACAGGAACATCCACGCACCCTTAAGCATACTCTCTTAAGCTTAGACAGACAGACATATTCAATCATGTACTGATTCAGATGGATGCACACACCCAGAAACACTCAGATAAACACAGCAGACTTCTCCAACAACGTACTAACACTTGGGAGCTGAGACAGGGGGTTAATATTTTGAGAATAAAAACCTTAGATGGATATAAACTTAGATATTCTCTGACTAAATTTACGAGAGAAAAAATAGCATTTGTTTTTGTTGCGCTTCACTTTGAAAGGTGTGCTTTATGTTAATCTCCTCTAAAGTGGAAGAACAATTAAAAAAAACATTGTGTGGTGGAAAACACAGTGAAAGATAATATTTCTGTAAGTTATTATTAAATTATCATTTGAATGTCAGCATTAGGATTGAAGCTCCGAACTCCTTTGGTCCGTCATATCTTCTTTGGATTACCATCGACTCAGCGTGTTGTCTTCCCTACTTCTTGTGAAATTTGTGATTTAATAATCTCAGAGAATAGCCATGTTTTTTATTGAATGTTAGCCCCATGACTATTTAATACATAGTCCCTTTAGTCATTTAGTCAATCGTCAAGTCCCTCCAGTCCATCAGCCCTGTTACCGGAGACACACTCAAAGAGGAGGGATGTTTCTTACCCTGACAGTTGTGTCCGTCGTGGGCCAGCATGAACCCATCGTAGCAGGTGCACCTGTAGTTGCCAGGTATGTTGATGCATTCATGGACACAGCCCCCGTTGTAGTCATTCTCACATTCGTCCATGTCTGAAAGAGAGAGGTGGTGGTGTTACTGACACTTGAATGACTCCAGTTAGTTTATGAGTTATTGAGTGTTGTCCCACAGTCCTTCCTGCCAATCACCAGACACATATGTTTTGTGATTAAAAGGCGGGGTTGGTAATCTTGAGAAACCAGCAAGCTGTTCAAACGTATCCAACAGAAAACAACCAACATGGCATGTTAGCACTCACAAATGTTAAGATAGCAGCTTGTGGAAGACTCTGGTGATTAGTAAGGAGGGCGGACAGGTAGCTCGTTCAATCATCACATTCAGGCCAAATTAAATAATTGGATGAGCTCATTACAGTCCTGCGACAGCAACAGATACCAGTTTTTTTTTTTGTCAGAGCATTTGGTTTATTGATTGTGTCGGGATGTAAAGAGAATTTCAACAAAAATATCAGAAATAAGATTACCAATCCTGCCTTTACTGCACATTTGTGGTGGAATTTGGAGTTTTGTTTTTAAACAGCGAGCCCAAATTTATTGAAACAAATAAAGATAATAAACCCTGAATAAACTACAAATCAATACTTAATCATAGGGGTTTAAACAGGAGAAAACTGATTTCAATAAGACATTTAACATTGCAGTTCTTTCAGGGGAATGAAGAGGGTAGACATGACGTTCCTGATGTCTGGACATCAGTCAGAGCGTAGCAGCCGGTTACTGCAACGAAACGGGTGATAATGACGATGATGATGATGATGATGATATTAGGTTTGTTCTAATGCTTTACTTTTAACTTTGGATGCCAGTGATGTAATCAACTCGCCTTGCAGAAATGTTTGATACTTGGGAAGGGGGGGCAGTCTGGTGGGGGAGGGAGAGAGGAGAGTGTCAGCCGGTGTTTATTCGTCTGGGGATGCACCCTCCCCACTCCGTGCTGAGCCAGTGGAGGGCTTTCACAAGAGCTCTCACAAGTGGTTGCCATGCCGAGCCACTTAAGCAAACAGTCCACCCCCCCTCCGTGTGAACGACAGGAGATCCGGCAGGCGGCGAGGAAGACTCCCCCTTCCTCCTCCTCTCTCCCACCCTCTGTACTGAGGATGACACAGTGCAGGTATCTGCGCGGGATTCTCGGTTCCCGGCACCGAAATCTTTACGTGGAGCCGCCTCGTTCTCTCACCGTTTTAAACTCGATGTCGGTTTGCGGCAATGGACGACACACACACCAACAGACAGACATGGCTCTTAGCCGCCACATTCTGCATGTGGACATAGCCCAGACCTGGACGCTGAGCATATACAAATACTAATGTAGGGCACGCACACATGCGCCGACACAGGAACACATGCAAAGTGTAATCACGCACAGAAAACAACAGAGATCTTCTTTCCACAAGACACTTCCGTTCAGATGGTTAACGTCATCATTTGGGCTCGAGAGTGCGAGCACTTTGAAAAATCCAAAGGCGGGCAGACATAAACATGAAAAGATCTTCATCTGATGGGTTTCACTTGGTTAGAAACCATCATGACAAAAGCTAAATCAATGCCACATTCTGCGACATGGAGCGCCACAGACATGTTTACCAGAAGCCAATTACACAGGCCAACACACATCAGTGCAATTTTATTCTGTTTGTCTGATCCCTGAGAAAGGAACCCTGTTTCTGTACTGTAAGGACCACTCCGACGTGATTGAGGTGGAAGAGAACACTCTCATCCACACGTACCAACAAGTGTCAGAAGAGAAGGTTATTAAGAGCTCTTTACATCCAATTCTGTGATATGAAATAGTGAACCAAATGTCCTTTTAAAGGGACTTAAAAAAAAAGGTATGGGAAAAATGAAAAAAACAATCATGGGGGGGAATTAAAGAGCCAGAACCTTGTGTATACAAACCGCTCATGGCCATCACCGGCTCATCCCAAAAGAAGGCATTTGCAACCAATTAGCGTGAGCTGGAATGGGCGACTGTTTGGGGAAAGAGGTTGTTTGGGCACTTTGCTGTGCTGCCAGCGCGGATGGCGCGGTGCAGCACGATGTGGCACTTCCTCTGTTCTGCTTTTAATCTGGCGGAGATGAAGGCAGAAGGGAAAGACTACGGACTATGAGGGGGTTCACCACTGAGGGTGAATGAAAAGCAGCAGGTGATTAATTGACACCTGAATTGCTTTAAATGGGCAGATTGAGACCACATTCACACAACGCTGGCAACATTTGAAAACACATCCTCTCTCTGTTTTGGCTCTCCTTTCCAACTAAACTGGTAGGTTTTTTTTTTTTTTTCATGCTCCAAAAACATCACATCCTACATTTCCCATAATGCAACCAAGAGTTACCAAGGTAACACTGTTACCCAAACACAAGTTTGTAAACCAAAAGATAACTCTGATGACCTCAGAAGTGACAAATCTTCAGCAGAATCACAGAATATATCATTACAGCAACTTTTTTCAGAGGCTGAGTAGCACTACACATTACAAGTGACAGTAGGGAGTAGTAGTAGGGGGTATCATCTAAAAGACAAAAGATAAATGCTTGCAGAGAATTCCTAACTAAAGTTAGCTCTGGCCATACAACACCAGATGCTTCAAATAGAGGTCGAACACAGATTAGAATACAGATTAGTGTCTGTATTACAATATGATCCTTATGAAGCGAGACCAAAGACCCCGGATTCTGCTCAGTCTGAGGTTTACTTTTAGTGACCAATAATCACTGGGATAATGTGGAAAGAAGGTTGGAAGTACGCGTAGGTGCGTGTGTGACGGAGGGATTAGAGGGAGAGGCCGGCGGAGGTAGGAGGAGGAGGGTGCCTCGTAGGGTCGACTCGGCCCCTAACGGTGCCACTTCCTGCCCCTGAGCTGTTGTTGACATCTGACAGCGGTGCCCCGACAGCTTCAGACCGGCTGCTGCTTCCGCTCACAATCACGCACGTTTTCTAATTGCCGTCTCATCAAGTGAATTAGGTGCCTTAACTGACGGCCCCACGCCCCCCCTCGACTGAGGGGCAGAGCGAATAAAGAAGTAAAAGGAGAGGAGGGGATGCTGCTTACAGTCCATGCAGGGTTTCTGCAGGTTTCTGTGAGCAGAATTCTATACTTTCAATGCCATGCATAATGTATAACACCAAATGTATGACAATTAATACAAATCAGTGAGGTGTATAAATACAGCTGGAAGAATACAGTTATGTGTACTAACATTCAAGCCGAACTTAATGCCACATGTTTTTTTCTCTGCAGCTATTATGTGTTAGCTAGCTAACACCAAATTAGTTTTCAGCAAATGGTGTTGGACTTCTGCACTTTGATGAGGGAAGCATCATGCAAATGACCCTGGATCAAACAGCAGAGCAGTGGGGTTGTTAAAGGAAGAAGGGGGGACATGTCATTGTCGTTGACATGCACGTCAACGTGTTGGTCCTTTAAGCTCCACTAAATGTCTTCATATAAATCCCACGACTACTTGTGATGTGACAGGGGTAGCCCACATTGACAAAGCCACACACATTATAGTCCAGCTCTGTAGCTTTGCAGAGCTCTTTGGCCTTTGTTCTCTCATAGTTTTGGTTTTTCAGCACATTTACAATATGGTTCAGTCTCACCATTCATATCCGTACAGCTGTTTTCAGCAACAAGAACAAAAACTGCTGAGATATCGTGTGTGCTTCTGGCCCAGCCCTGAACGACACACCATTGTAGCAACTAACGTTAGCTAGCAAGTGAAGGAAGTGAAACATTTAACTCGTAGATAAATAAGCTAGACATTTTTCTCAGGAGGTGGTGGACCAAAACAGAGCTCCAATGAGAGTAAATGCTGGACTTCTAATCATTGCGTGTCTAGAAACTCGGCACCAATTTGCTAATGTTGCTCTATCTGCTGATGTGCAACTGTTTGCAAACATGGTAATACAAATATTTCAGGTCTGTGTCTGCCAGCTACCTCCAAGTGGCAAAAGAAAAGATTAAAGAAGCTTTACAAGTAATTATCTCTAGCCCGTTAACTTCCTATTTTGTAAAATTAAATCTCTCAACTCCAAAGGATATTAATTAGTTTCTGTTGAGGTTGTTGGGCCAGCAACAAGCAAAGTAAGCAACTCGCAAAGTTAGCAATGAATTAGAGGAGACAGTTTACTAGACATGTAGCAAGCTTAGCTCACATAAACTTGATAGAAACCAAACCAGAGCTAAAAGGATACTAAACATGTTAGCTAACTACTTCTATTCAAGGTTACTCTTGCTACTAACTAGCTAGTGAAGACGGTTAAATATCTAAGCTTACATAAACTTGGTGGCGTCCACAGCAGAGTTAAAGGAGCAGGAAACATTTGACTTACATTCAATGTTGCTTTGTGTCCGCCAAGAATTGTAATTTCAAATGTGAGACCCATTAGCTATTTTATGAGGTGATAATGGGTCTTTTTCACAGCAGACACACTGACATAGTGCAAGAATAGCACAGGTGTAATTAATGACATTAACGACAGCAACATTCCATTAAGATGTTGATTTCACAGGGCTCCGGTATTGTACCTGCTGGTTTACTAGCACAGCTTGCTGGGAAAATTAGTGGAGAGGGGCCTTTGTTAGTATTAGTTTTACTTTGTGTTTTGTTTTCCTGTTATGTCAAAACTTATATACAAAATACCTACATTTGGTGTTTGGCTGTGTATCTGTGCATTTATTTTGAGGTTCTAGAGTACCCAAGTTGGCAAAAATGGATTTCAGGATGTTTTAGGAAACACATGACAAACAACATAACAATATCCGTATAATAAACACACCATGCACTACCTGCCAGACATCCCAGGTCAGAAGGACAAAGTTGGCATTTAGATAGCTAAGTAGCAAAGTGACTAGGAAGTGACAGCAGAAGGCAACCTTCAGGCCCAATGAAAAGTGCCTTAAACCTGCCTTTTTTCAACTGGTCAACAATTACATTACATTTCATTTAGCTGGCGCTTTTATCCAAAGCAAATTACATGATATAAAGTAGACCGTAGACACAGCAATGGTGAGCAATTAGGGTTAAGTGTTTTGCTCAAGGACACAACGACATGGACTAGCGGGATCGAACCACCGATCCTCTGATTGAAAGACATACTTGCTAACCACTGAGACACAGTCGCCCCACAGTATTCTGGTTACACAAAGAAGTCCAATTCTATAGGCTATAAGAAAATTACCCTATTTCTTAAATAGAACATAAAGATGGGTATGATTTAGTGTGTGGCTACCTTCTGATTGATAGGTGCAACTTTATTAATTTCACAGTGGGTTTTCAGTTCATGAAAGTTAATGCCAAACCTTTTAGGTTGCCGAAAAATGCCTTACATTCAACATTGAGTTCTACTGAGCTCCAACCTTTCGTGTCACTTCGGGTTGCAAAAATCAAAGATGACAACGGACAAAATGCCAAACTTGAGACATCAAAACAGAAGTAGTAAAACCAATGGGACAGTTTGACTGCCAAAAATTGTAAGGCTAAACCTGTGTCACATTAGCTCATGTTATTAGGTGATAATGGGTCCTTTTCACAGCAGACATTTGTTGCAGGAATAGCACAGGTGTAATTAATGACATAAGCAATAGCTGCTGTTACTCCAGGGCTTTGGTATTGTGCCTGCTGGTTCACTGGCACAGCTTACTGGGATAATTAATAGAGTGAAGCCCTCATTAATACTATTAGTTGCACAGTGTTTTTCCTGCTCTGTAACATATGTTTGCTATGCAAAAGACCTAACTTTACATATGGTGTTTTGCTGTGTGTCTGTGGGCATATTTTAAGGGTCTACAGTCCTTAAAATTGGCCAAATTGAAAAGCTGTTCAGGAAACAGCTTGTCAAACAGCTCTAATAAACACAACATGAACTACCTGCCAGGCATCCCAGCACAGAAAGAGAAACCTGCCCAGCAACCGATGACAGAAAACCAATGCTAGCAGCTAGCTTAATGACTCTTGAGGCTATTTTTACCAGGGTTTGGTGGGAGACAAGACAGATCTACAAAGTGAATGAATGTTGGACTAACATTAGTCAGGTGGCCTTAAACACAATTTTACATGGATGTGAATGCTGCTCTGTGTTTGCTCATTGCGTAATGCTAAATATATAGGTTGTTGTTAAATGTAACAACAAAGCATAGAGATAAGCTAGGAGGTCACCCTGTATAACGCTTTCTTCAACCAGAACTCCAAATGAAATACAATTTAATTCCATGTCTGCTGGAAATGATTTGCCATTATTTTAGGAGCCGGGCTACAATAAAACAAGAGATCAGTGTGTTCTGAGATTCCCGAAAAGGACATTTAGTAAGTATATGGCTGTATGTATGTCAAGTTCAACTTCCCACCATTGAATGCAGCTTTCAAAATAAGCAATACCTTTTTCCTCTCCATTGGCGATGGACCCAAAGTGCAGCCACGGCCCGGTAAGCGTGACTTCCCAAACATCTGCGTCACTAGTTATTATAATATATTGCGGATGAACGTGACATTTGATGTTGCAACTTAATGAGCGAAGGAGCTGAGAACAGAGTCACTCAGACTTGTCACTGAATGTAGATAAAATGACAAGACTTTAGTAACCATTTCCACTCGCTAGTGTCCCAACAGAGTGTGCATGTATCATAATATATTACGATATATAAAGCTCTGTCTGCACATCCGACAAATAATTAATTCTCGGCCCTGTAACAGTCAGAACCAAGCTGGAGGGAATTTCTTTTCTCCCCACAGTGCCAGACATCATCCGTCAAAGACTGACCAGGAAGCGGAGTGGAGATGTTGGCGTGAGGTCACTGTATCTATATATATATAAAGCCTGAGCCTCAATGAATCCGACCTGCTCCAATGAGTCTGAGCACGGGAGAAGCAAACGGGGGAGAGGGAGGGAGGTGCACGGGTGGAATCTGTGACGGGTGGGTTGCATTTGTGTGTGTGTGTCTGTCGGCTAACCAGTGAGGAGAGCGGCCGACTGATGACGGAGGTGCAGACACCAGGCAGACAATGGCCTAGTAATTGTCTGCCACTATTCCCTCCAGCCCTTCCACCTGCGCCGTCTCCCTCAACATCCATCCCTCCCCATGAGATGCCCTCTCTCTCTCTGGCTCAGTAAAGCAGGTCAGGTGGCGCAGAGTAAAAGCTGCAACTATAATTCAGTCTCGAGATGGCAGGGTATCTTTATCATATGTTACGAGCTTACAATTAAACAGAATGCACAAACGTTGCGATACGGCCCCCCACATATATAAGAAGTGGACGGAGTCATCGTGATGTCACCCTTTGGTTAGTGGACTCGTGTTATGAAGCCTTCGCTCCAGCAATTTCATCATCGCCATCTTGCAATACGGCCGTTGCCATGTTGTTTTTTTCACAACCGATGAACGCACATTACCATATTTGAAATGTGGATGAGTGACGTAGAGACGCTGTGTACTGTACACATTTCTGGTTGTGGCAGAGACCTGTCAAACCCAGTAACCCCACCCTAAAGCACCCCCTGCTTTATGGTCTGTTTGATGCTAAATGGGCCTGAATGGTGCACATGTTGCAGGAACCACAGTGTGCTGAATCAATGACAAAGGACTCTGTGACTTTTCATCCAGAAAAGTTTGGAGAGATGCTCTAAGGACTATGAGTCGTTATTGTTGTCCAGCTATATAAAAAAAATGTGTAATGTCTAAATTGCTAAATTGGTCTATCAAATACAATAAAGAAATGCAAATGTCCATATCATTTCATTAATATCTAAATAAGAATGCTTTTAAGCTACCTTAAATAAAATCAGTCCTAGCGCAACAAACTTAACTACATTTCAAGTGAGACAGAATCTTCTGACTAAAATAAATAAAAGTTAATTTCTTTTGGAAAAAGTGCAAGCAGTAGTTTGATTATTGGCTTTAATCGAGTTAGTGCCATTCTACTGCACATGTGTAGGGGGCAGCTTTTTGTGTTAATAATGTTTATAGTGGAGAAAGATGACTCACAGCTGTGAGTCGATACAAACACGGTTGAGGTGTGTGCTACTTTGGTTAGAACAGAGACGCCCGTAGCCAGAAATAGCCGGTCAGTTGCTTCATCTCTGACGCTGTCATTCCCTCTAGCCAACAGCCTCTGCACAGTAAACAATGGCGACGGCTTCAAAACGTCAGTGCACAAACCAATGGGTGATGTCACGATGACTACGTTCACTACTTATATACAGTCTATGGTCTGAACACATAGTTGTGATCAGTCTATTGCAGTTGTGACGTCATTTTGCGTGGTATCCATATAAATACAGGAAGCACAACAGATAACTGGCTTAGAAAGTCAACCCTTGTGTTTAGAACAGTATGACAGTGTTTAAAGTGACATTTTCTTCTACCTGCTTCAAACTTAATTAGCTGCTTTGGCACTGAGATAAAAGCTTTGGACTTCAATAGGGAACCAAATACACACGCAAGTGTGTCTGTGTGTGTGTGTGTGAGAATGGCGCTGGCAGAGGCTTGAGTGTTAAAACACATAATGAGCGGGAGGAGAAGAGGCTTCTATTCAGGTCAGCGCTGATGAAAACCAATCAATTAGCCTGTAAGTGACAAATGCCGAGTAAACACGGGGCTCTGACAGCTGTGTGGCCACCAGCCAGATCACTCATCCCTCAAGATCCTTCTTCAACAGGCCAATCAATCACACCTTTATTCCAAAAAGTAAGGCCAAACTTTTAAAACTATCATTTTTTTTAAAGCATATCCTCACCTGACGTACTTTCAGTACCTCCGAAATCAGCCCTCGCTCACATCCATGTTGAGATGAGGCAAAATAAAGACAATATAAAGACTATGTAATTTAAAGACATGACGTTTCATATTGTTGTTAGGATGGGTTTTTGCAGCAGGAATGTCGTCACTTAGCTCCCAAAGCCCATGGAGTTTTTATGTCCTGAACTCAGGAAACACAGTAAAGTCTCTCCGATTCAGTGATTCATCTTATCATAATCTTTTGAGTTTTTAACTCTCAGCCGGGTAAACAAGTGTTCACAACAGCCGGTTAGAGTTTTGCTGGATCTCTCTATAAACAGGGAGACAACTCCGGCCCTGTTCTGCACACACACACACTAACACGCAGTAAAGCAGGCCTGACTGATACACAGCTCCTCCCACATACTCTTCGTTTGACAGCACAGGGATAAAAGTTCACATTTTTCCATAACGAGCCGGCAGTATCAGCTTGCAGAAAAGTCGACAGAAAGGGCAGCGTTCATAAACGGCGGATCCGATTTCAGTGGCGAGCGGAATCACATTCATTTGAGAAAACGACTCAACTGAGGACACGGCCCTCATGGGAGCACCCACGGTCAGTGGAGGAGCACACATGGTCACCGTTCCGGGTGGCTAGGATGTGATCCCCGCTCAAGTCCTGCTGAACCAACCTCGGTTCCCGGCGGGACAATGCTGCATGCAAGCTGCTAATTTGTAGTGGTGAAGTGTAGCACAGGTCGTCTCCCTTGGTCACCGGGGCTCGAATCCCAGCCGTTACAAAAGCACAAGAGCGAGCCAGAGTTTTGTCAATGCAGTGCCACACAAGTCACATCCCTCTGGAACCTCTAAAGTGCACGTTAATAAATCATGTGATCGTCAATACGAACCATGTTCTCGTGGCTTTCTTGAGAAAAGGCTAAGTAAAAAATGTCTGATTCCAAATTGACCAAGAAACAAGACTGTAGAACTTTTATATCTTGTCAAAAGGTACATCTGTTTTCTTGCCCGACTCAGAAACATTTAGCTTTTTTTTTAAAGTTTAAAATGTTGTTTGGCAGCTTCGTCAGTGCTCAGCTCTCATTGCTCTGGTGTTTCTGCAGTTTACTTCTCAGAGATTAAACAAACTGCAAACAAGCCATCCTTTTTTCAGCCAAAAGGATTTTCCAGGGAAATATCTGCGATAACACTGAGGGTTTAATGAGGGAAATACCAAAGTTCCAACTGGAAATACGGTCTCTAATGTGTTTGGAGGGCCAATCAATTTGTTTAGCATCTGATCCTTGTCCAAATCTGCAAATATTCAATATTTGCCAATGAAGGTGGATACATCAGCTGCACAGATAGACTAAAGTAGGCTTTTATTAAGGCCTTGTTCAGACAGAAATTAGCCCAAAAAAATATTCAGATGAGCCTTATTTAATTTGGGGGGTACTCCGGCATTATGGGGTACAGCGGCATTATGGGGTACTGGAGCCGTTGCTATGAACCATCCGGTCATTATACAATGATAAAGATTTGTCTCGGCACAAAGTCAAACACGCTTCAGTGGGAGTTGGACATGTTACAGATTCTGATTGTGATCTTCACAGACAGGATCTCAAGGGGCAGCCAAGGGGAGCACAGTGTCCAGCTTGGGGATGTCAGAATTCTGTTAGCTTCATCGGACTGAGAGCTCCAGTATGCACGGGGCCAGTTTGCAGTGAAGAAGTTGGGATGACCACCTTTAAGTCTGGGGAACATGGTGGATTGCTCCCTTCGGGTTTGTAGTAAAAGAGTAAAAGTAAAAGAGTTCAGCTTGAGATCAACAGGTGAACTGGTGTGGCGTCAGCAATGATGTGAGCATTGTACCGGACCACTGGGAGAGCTGAGCCGAAATACTTGTTCATGCGAACCCCTTCATAATTTCCCAATATTTAAACGTCTATAAAAGCAGATCCTTAAAAAGGTTCAACAGGACTTCTGCTATGACCATGTGTATTACCATGATATTTTACTGTACAGTTTTGGAGAAAATGTAATGCAAAGTCAGCTCAAAAGAGGAGAGAATTGAATGCAAAGTCACCTCAAGACATAACGATATTCATAATTACCTTTTTAAGGATCTGCTTTTATAGACGTTTAAATATTGGGAAATTATGAAGGGGTCTGCATGAACAAGTATACAGTGTATGTTTTTGCTTTCTTCATGCTTTTTGGGCTATCCGAGCCACCAGGAATAGACGTCATTAATTTTCAAGCGGCGGCTCACTTGACTGAGTATCCGCGGATGACGGCTCACTTGACCGCAGTAAGACACACTCAGTATAGCCCGGTTCACACTAGCAATGTTGGCCGTTTTTGTCAACCGTCAAAAAATTTGCTGCAGACAATTTGGCAACACACAGTTTTTTTCAACATTAATTCAGCCAACTCGTATTATTCGTGACGTCACGCTCCCCTTGGCCATCATTGGCTGCAGCTGATCACGCCACATTGCGCTCAGTAGTCGACTTGTGGCTGTTGTGATTGTACGTCATTTGTGATTTTCAATCCCTTCATACTAACTATGTCGAGTAAAAAAAGAAAGTGGTTGGACGAATACATACAATATGGATTCACGTGTCTAAAGCGACGTGATGGGAGTCAGATGTCAACGATGAATACCTTGACGAAATCATTGAACTTCAGCAGAGCCAGATTCAACAGCAACTCTACAGAACAACAACGCTCTCAACGTTTTGGTGTCACCAAATCGTACCATACCTTCTTATTGCTAAGAAAGCCCTTGAGATACTCACACCGTTTGTTACAACGTATCTTTGCGAGCAATCCATTTCAAGGATGGTAGACATGAAAACTAAGAAAAGGAACAGACTTTGTTGCGAAAATGATATGAGATTGGCACTTGCCTAGGTGAAGCCGCGCATTTCTGAACTTTTATCTAAAAGGCAACAGCAAAAGTCACATTGATTTGCAGTAAATATTCATTGAGTTATGTTTTTGTGTGAAATTCATGTTTTGTTGGTTTTGTTCTTTGCACACAGTGATTTTGTGTGCAACTGATGAATGGTTCATTTTGTGCACCAATAAAATATACATCTATGTTTTGAACAGATCATATTTTATTTTTAAAATTACGAAGGGTTTGGTGAATGCACTGATGAAGCTTGCAGGGTTCAGTACCTCCAATAAGGTTAAGAACCACTCTAGATAGATGTACTGACTGACTATTATACTGATATAACTCAGTTTTGAGTAGATGCCCAAGGGTATATTTGTTTCCAATGTGTTGTCCATGCTTTAGGAATATAAATACACCTATGGGGGCGACTGTGGCTCAGTGGTTAGCAAGTCAGTCTTTCAATCAGAGGGTCGGTGGTTCAAACCCCGCCTCAGCCACTCCATGTCGTTGTGTCCCTGAGCAAGACACTTAACCCTAATTGCTCACCGTTGCTGTGTCTACGGTCTAATGTATACTGTATATCATGTAAGTCGCTTTGGATAAAAGCGTCAGCTAAATGAAATGTAATGTAATGTAATATACAATACATACACCTGGAAAGATCTCCAACACACCATTCATATTTTTTAGGTCATTGTTTGTGCTAGTTGTTGTATGTACACTGAAATTCATTTGATAAAATGGATGGTTTGGATTTTTTTATGACCGGGTTTTTTTTTTAAGGTGGGATTGTATGAAGTACTTAGTCAGTAAATTACCTACAGTAGAAATTTTTTAAAGTCACACAATATCAAACTAACCGTTCGAGGCAGCAACTACCGACAACTACAGACAGGTACCGGTACACCTGTCTGTTGCTCCAAACTGGGGGCATGTAGACCACCATCCACTGGAGGTAATACACTGACTGATTATACAACCCCACTGAGAAAGAAAATCCAAACTATCCCTTGTATGAGAAAAGTGACTCGGCGGTCTGGAGGATGATGGATCTCAATGGTGAACTGAATATGTGAACGATGACTACATTTGTGTTATTGATCTTGTAGAAGGACAACCTACCCAGCTCATTATTTTCAATCGGCTCCACCTTTTCAGTTTTGTCACAATTGACTTTGCACATATTGCTGTTGGTCTTTCTGCCAGTACATAGGGCCAAACTAAACAGAGGCCTGGATGTAGCCTCACAATAACAAATCTAGCACATAAAATCCAAGGATGTGGAGGATGAAGGGTGCATCTGGAGGTCTGCGAAAAAAATGCAGGTGCTTTGGACAGAAACGTCTGATAAGAGGACAAATGAGAGATAACCGCGTGGACAGATCCTACATTAACACAGTCGTG
This sequence comes from Cottus gobio, assembly GCA_023566465.1. NCBI lineage: Eukaryota > Metazoa > Chordata > Actinopteri > Perciformes > Cottidae > Cottus > Cottus gobio. Next base: position 2,454,550 of record CM042236.1, read on the forward strand.
AGGATTGTGGAGCAAGAAGTCGATGACGTACCCTAAATTTGATTAACTTTCTGTTTTTTCTCGCCTCATCTACGGCAGATTTTCCGAGACTGCAGAGTGAGTCTTTGCCGATACAGAAGGAAGCTGATAAAAGCAGCGGAGACCTGGGGGAAGGAGCGAGCACAGGCGCTCCGCTGCTCCCAGGTGCTTCCAGGAATAGCAGGCCCGCTAATGGCGCGCTGGCCGGCAAAGTGGCCAGTAATGCTTGTTGATGGAAAACACAGCCGGCCAATTACAGCAGCCATATCTAATCATTGGGGTCAGGGGGTCAACTCCCATCCCACCATCTGTCTTCAATTGACAATCAATATTAGTCGATGTAAACGGTCAGTTCATTTTTTTCTTTTTTATACATGTTTCTTTAACAGGCAAAGTGCACATTAATCAACATATTGTATTATTACTTTATTTTAGTGGCCTTGGTATGATCCCATTGTACAGCACAATACAACACAATAGGATACTAGACAATAAAATACAAAAATACATTAAAAAAGATTTGAATTAAAAATCAGATTTGTAAAAACAATGAAAGTCTAAGTAACAGCAGTGAGGTGGTATGATTAATCGTGTTAGCATGGTTTGCTTTAAGCCCTCTCTTTAGTTGTTGTTTAAAGGTAAAGAGTGCTTTCTCTTAACTCAATAGGAAGACTGTTTAAGTCGTGGCTGGCTCTGACTGAGAAGACCGTTTGCCCAAACTTGCTTCATTTGTATTGTACAACACAGTCCTCTCTTGAGTTTGTCCCTGTTGCTAGTGGTAATGTGGGATATTATATACTATAGAAAATATATAGATTGTGCTTTTGAACTATATGCCAATGGTGATCACAAGGTTTTAGTGTCCAGTGGGACTCAATAGGCTTCGGTTGTTGTCGTGCTTCAGAGTTGTCATGCTTGCTTGTGATCAGCTTGTAAAACATAATGTAATGTGGGAAAAAGATCAGGGCACACATAACGAATCCAACTAGGAAGGAGAGTGAATAACATAAATATATCTGGAGAGCAACTTGGTGACATAAGATGTGAGAATAATGGCTTTGGATGGAAACCCCATCACTCTGTTACATACTGTGTATATATAATTGCTTCCCATGCTGCCTAGTGATGGTCTGTGACTGGAACCCACTCAGTTTACATCTCGCTGCCCAGCGTTACCGTTGTGTTGTCTGAGTTTGCATTATTACCGCTAGTAGCTGCCATCTCTCCCAAATTAATTTAGGGAGGAGAGGGCTATCAGGGATGATGGCCAAAATTACAAAAATGAGACCCAAGTTGTAGTAAATTATATTTCGCCATGGTTCTGAAAAATTGGTCTTGTTATGAGCAGTGGAGCGCACGGTACATGGGAAAAGATTAGAGGATTACAGTGTGTGTGTGTGTGTGTGTGTGTGTGTGTGTGTGTGTGTGTGTGTGTGTGTGTGTGTGACTCAACATAACAGGGAGGGAGAGCATATCTGTGCGCTGCATTGGAGCTCCAGCTGTGGTGTGCTCCGAGGCAGAAGTGAGTGGAGGTGTGAACGCACAGCCAGGTGCTGCCCCCGTCTCACCCGGACACCCTCGCTCAGTCCACTTCCTCCCCGTTAATTAGGAGACCCTGTAGGGGGTGGGGTTGTGAAACAGCTGTCCAACCAGCCGTTACATCAGAGACCTAGTTCTTGGAACCAGATCCAGTTTAAAGCTGTGTTTAACTGAAGTTCACTCCTGACTCACATTTGATTTCATCTGAAGGGGGAACTTTGACTTTTGCTACAAGTGATGTCAAAATATTCCCGATGCAAGATCATATTGTCCAATCCGATACCTATATTCACCTAAATGTGGATTAAATGAAGCTCAAGCGTAAGTTCAGTAAGGAAGACACGCTTACTCGCCGCTTCATTCATAAGTCAGTCTCTAAGTCTCACAGCGAGTACTCCATCAGCTGATTAGGGGCGTGTATGTGGAGGGATCCCATCTGAGTCGGTGCAGGTTTGTAAGCCAGTCACAAAGTGAGTGTCAAACTTTTAAATATGTTCTCCTCTCTGGCGCTGTCAGTTGTCATTTCAGCTCAAACCGATGCGACCCTCCTCCACCCCAGTCACCTCCAGTCAGCATCAGTCCTGCTCATCATCATCATCATCATCGGGTTACAGCAACGCCCTTCTTTAACACCACCACCAGTGTCTGGACTCCAGGTTGGGATTCTGCCTGTGCAGATATCAGCATCGCTACCACGTGCTGATCCTAATTCAGGATGGAGTCCAATCGCCAAAGACTTTGCACTATTCTCATATATGCAATTGTAATAAATTATTGTTAAACTCTAGAACAAGTCTCTCCTGATTGAAATGTGGATCTGACACACTGAAACAACAGCTGTACTGAGCTACATTTCTCTCATTTATTCTCGATCTGATTACTGAAGGTCCTGATTTAAAAAAGGTACAGTATGGAACAATACATGAAAAATATAAATAAATCTGTAACCGAGTAAATGCAATTGTAGCCGACAATGATATGAACAGCTGGAGAGAAGAGGTATCACTCGCGATTGTACAGTGTCGTTACGGAATGGAGCGCACACTCCAAACAAACCCAACAGCATCAACTTACTCACTAACAACACGGTTGTCAAAAGTGGGCGTCACTCACTTGAGTGCACCTCTAATTTTCACTATATGCAGGAAAGGGGAGGCTATGAAGGAGAGCAATGCTGCAATAGTAGAAGGATGAGGAGGACACAACACAGTAGGGTGGAGTAAAGAAAGGATCGGTATTCCATCGGAGTTGGTCCGATGCTGATCCTTGGGATTGGTCTGGGGCAATTCCAGTTAACTTCTCGGGAAAATTAGAGGAACACACATTTGCGTTCAGGCATGGAGCTGGACAAAAGCACTCTGGTGAGTGGTCACAATGTCATCCATCACCTTGGGTCTGATAGTGGTTATGGTCAGGAACAGATCATCATTGTGGCAAAGTATGCTTAGGTTTACACAAATGAAAATGCCTCACTGAAGGAACGTTTGACCTGTTATGTAGTTCATATGGAGGCATCAGAGTTACATTGAGACTAATTCATAAGGAAACCAGACCATTAGTGAATAGATTAGCTATTTCAAGTAATTCCTAATGCCTGTGATCTGTGCCACTGGGTCGGTTCCCTGCAAAATTAGACGAAAACCATTTTGAGCATGCAGGTTCAATAGAAACTCCTGCAGCTCAGACTCCAGCCCGACTATCCGGCTGCAACCACCTCCTCCTCCTCCTCCTCCTCCTCCTCCTCCTCCTCCTCCTCCTCCTCCTCCTCCTCCTCCTCCTCCAGTAGCAGAGCTTCATCCACAGGGACTGCTGACATCCACACAAAATGAAAGTTCCTCGTAGCAGTTTTAAATCAACCGTGAATACAGTTTAAAGATTAACTCCACTGCCTTGCTAAAAACACTATTTTCTGCAATGGTGCTAAACGTTGAACGTAAAATGGTGATCTTCGGAATCAGCTTGCTGTCGCATCATGTTGCATCTTAACTCTATATCAGTTGTCTTGAAAGGTTGTTTTTCATCATGTCATGTAGATTGGCTGCAGTTTGAGGTGCACATGTGTCTTCATGAATAAATCGCATTTCTTTGTGATTGTGCTTTCACCTGTGCTTGGATCAGCCATGATCCACTTTCAGCACTGGAAGCCTTGAAAGTAGAGAAGAAGAGAAAAGAGGAGAGGCCACTCACCTTCGCACTGCTTGCCATCTCCCTTGTAGCCCGGCTTGCAGATGCAGTTGTAGGACTTGGGCGTGTTCTGGCAGAGGGCGTCGATGTGGCAGTCGTCGGAACCTTCTACACACTCGTCTGCATCTGCACAAACATTAAGAAAGGAAAATCAAGAGTCAACAGACGTGAGTCCCAATGGATTCAACGGGCCCTGATGTTGGGTTTGACCAGGGAAGAACCGCTCTGTTACTACATTTTAGTGCCACAGAAATCGTATTAAACATCAGAGTTGGATTGCTACATCCCGAGGATGGAGTGAGTCAGCATCTGTCCGTTAAACGCTACACTCAGTTACAAGTGTTTCACTTGTCCCATCTGGTCCCTTTAGTGTCCTCTACAGAGATGTGTGCCGCTTAACTGATGTCACATTAGAAGGAGTGTGTTGTGTAGCATTTATAATCACAGAGCACTGAGTACCAACCTAGTAGCACTGGATGATAACAGGTCTGTACTGTCCATATGCACTTTTCATTTAGCTTGTTGACACCAACAAGGACGAAATGATGAAATGTTTCGCCTTCCAATGAGACACTGATGAAGGCTCATGAGCTTACATAAGTGGTTGCAAACCTAGAGGTATGGGCCCCCCAAGTGGTCGCAACAAGATTACTAGGAAAGGAAAACAGATAAACAAAATTAAAATGTTGGATGTAAAACATCCCTCTAATCTCTGCTTTTTTCCCTTGTGAGTTACTGGATAGTTTTACCTCTTGATGACATAAACATTGGGGGGGAAATCCCTTTTGACCTGGTTATAACCATTGAATGTATGCTCTATGTGGACCTACTGATCGTGGACTCATTGATTGTGGTGTCACCCATTGGTTTGTGGAATGCTTTTTTTAATGAAGCCTTGAGTTCGGCTTTTTGAAACCGATAAACGTCAGTGACCATATTTGGAAAGCAGAGGAGCGATGAAGAGACGTCATATACGTCTCCGGTAGCAGTGACGACCTGTCAATCACAGTAAGTCCTCTCTAAATCATCCCCTGCTTTATGGTCTGTTTGACTCTAAATGAGCATAATTTACTAAATGAACATCATGCTGTATTGAAGAAGACTTGAAACTAGAGATTGAGACATAAACTCGTGTTTACAATGTTTACTGAGGGAATACACCAAGAGAGAAGTAGAGTCATTTATATAGACTTCTATACAACCAGAGGAGTCGCCCCCTGGTGGACAGTAGAGAGAATGCAGCTTTAACACATGAAGCATAGACTTCTATACAACCAGAGGAGTCGCCCCCTGGTGGTCAGGAGAGAGAATGCAAGTTTAAAGACACTTCAGCATTGGTTTCACTCGGCAGGGCGAGCCCTCATATCTACCGGGTATTTTGCGCACTGGTCAAAAATGTAAGCACCGGAGTCTGAAACCTGATTTTGTTCCAACTAGAATCACGGCTTCGTGTGGCACACCTTTGCCGACCAGTTAAGATGCAATCACCTCATTCTTTTAGACTATCCAGCCAATCCAAAGACGAGGATTGTAACCAATTAGATGTAGAGATACGATGGTGACTGGCTCCGCCCACTTACTGTCAAAAAGAGAATCTACTCGAGAGCGAGTAGGTTACAGACACGAGAGCGCAGATTGAAGCTTCGTGAGCGAGCAGGTTAAACATTCGCGGGAGGGACTTTTACCACCGCGAGAGAGGAACTTTTGCTTGCGGAGTGATGTAAAAGCACTCGTCAACGTAAATTATGCACGCGGTTGTTTGATTTGCGCGCGCGTAGAACTCATTTGCGCTCTCCAATTATGACAGGGATTTGCCTTCATACATCCGTGAGTTTGATAAGACGTTTGTGCCATCCATCCATCCATCCATTGTCTGAACCGCTTATCCTCTTTAGGGTCGCGGGGAGACGTTTGTGCCAAATGGAATGAAATTGCCTCAATGCGTTCTTGAGATATTGCGTTCTCAAGAATTGCACGGACATAAGGTCACAGTGATCTTGACCTTTGACCTCCAAAGTAAAATCTGTTGAGGTGAACATTTTCTCCAAATTGGAAAATTGTCCCTCCAAGCATTCCTGAGATATCGTGTTCAAGAGAACGGGACTGACGGACAATCTCAAAACATAAAGCCTCTGGCCACGGCTATAACCATCACAGGGACCTAAAAGACCTGGATATGATGAAATGTTTCGCCTTCCAATGAGACACTGATGAAGGCTCAGGAGCTTAAATAAGTGGTTGCAAACCTTTAGGTATGGGCCCCCCAAGTGGTCGCAACAAGATATAAAGCCTCTGGCCACGGCTATAATCGTCGCAGAGACCTACTGGATACTTTGTTTCCCACAATTCAATACCATAGCGGCTTTCATTAGAGTCCCCCTGCCTGGTATAAGGGTCAGTATGCTTCAATAATAAGAGAAGGCTTTTCACCCCGCTTCCTAGGGAGCTATTCGGCCCACACTTTTGGCATCAGACGAGCTAGTTTGAAACATGTCAATGGGTTGTAGCCAGGCGGCCTTCGGTTCTGTCGAGGAAAGCCAATGCAGAAGTGTCATTGCGCATTCTCTCTCCTGACCACAAGGGGGCGACTCCTCTGGTTGTATAGAAGTCTATGCTTCATGTGTTAAAGCTGCATTCTCTCTCCTGACCACAAGGGGGCGACTCCTCTGGTTGTATAGAAGTCTATATAAATTACTCTACTTCTCTCCCTAAATAAACATTGTAAACATGTGTTTGTTTTGTAATACATTTGTGTATTACCATGTTGTTTTTTAGCTTAGAGAGAGGGGATGACGTCCAAAACGTCCAATCCAGCCTGCATTCTCTATAATGGCCAACAGGAGGCGTCTCCTCTCATTGCAAAAAAAATTCAGATTGTATAGACCTTGTATAGAAAATAACTCTACTTCTCTCTTTATTTATTCCATCAGTAAACATTGTAAACATGAGTTTATGTCTCAATCTCTAGTTTCAAGTCTTACAGCATGATGCATCATCAGCATCAATACAGCATGATGTTCATTTAGTAAATTATGCTCATTTAGAGTCAAACAGATCATAAACCAAGGTATAATTTAGGGCGGGCTTACTGTGATTGACAGGTCGCTCTACGCTCTGGCGTCTCTACGTCACTCCTCCACATTCCAAATATGGTAACCCTTGTTCATTGGTTGCGAGGAAAAAACTACATGGTGACAGCCGTAATCCAAGATGGGGACGGCTAAATTGCTGCACTCAAGGCTTCATAACATCAGTCCACAAACCAATAAGTGATCGTCCATTTCTTGCAAACAGTCTGTGAGTCTTACACACACACAGTCTAACACACTCAAATTGCAATACAGCCTACAAGCTTTAATGGATGCAAGCCAAGACAATCAACTAGGTTATACACGCTGTGCACACACATCAGCGAGGCTAATATTGTTTACAATAAGGCCTCTCAGACAACTACACAACGAACCAACAACTCTGTCCGTCTACAGAATCCACACAACACACATGACCCACACACTTGTGTGTTGCTGCAGCAAGCACGATTCAGTCTCAGTGCACACAGACTAGAGATAGAAACATATTCTTTGGCTTTAAGATAAAATAACGGCTCACAGAGGCCTGATCTCGAAGCAGAGGTTGATTATTACCATGAGAGCCCTCAAAATGTTGCTGCTGAGGCACTCAGGAGGTCTCAAAAAACTCTGAGACCCCATTTATTTCGAACAACGATTTTGACCATAATTATATTTCATCTGTCTCTTGCAGTCCCGCAGCCCTAAGTGAGTGTGATGCAAAATCATACTCTCTCTAAGCTTAAGAGTCATAACCAAAAATCATATTCTTCCTTTGCCTTTTTTACAAAATAAGTAAACGGAAACCCTGTCGGTGCCAAATTTGTCCAGCAAATTATAAACTGCTTTTGTGTGACAGAGGGAGAGAAAGAGAGTGTGTGTGTGAGAGATAGAGAGAGAGAGAGAGAAAGAAAGAAAGAGAGTGAGAGAGAGAGAGAGAGAAAGAAAGAGAGTGAGAGAGAGAGAAAGAAAGAGAGTGAGAGAGAGCACCGGACAGCATGCAGAGAACAGAGGGTTTAATGGCTTCCTAATTGATCAGGTTATTGATAGAGGAGCCAGTCACATCTGGGCCAGGCTCATTACATACCCACCCACCCACCCACCCACCCAAAACACACACACACACACCCACACACACACACACACACACACACACACACACACAGGGAGCGGTCCCAGAGACGGACACAGAGGCGATTTTGGTTTTTCAAATGTGTCGCTCAGCAGACCTTTGCATCACCACAGAGCCCCTCTGCTCATCCTCTACAATATTAATAGCGTGTGTGTGTGTGTGTTAGGCCGTCCCGGCTGGGAGCTGCCTGCAGTTCGGGCCCCTGCTCTCAGTCTGGCCCGGCTCAGCTGTGTAAAGTCAATAAATAAACGATAAAACGGAATTTACAATAAATATTTTTCCTGTTTAAAAAAAAAGAAGAAGAAAAAAAAGTCAGTGAGTGTTTTATTGGAGCGGGAGAGAAGAGAGAGAGACGGGGAGAGAGAAAGAAGAGCAAAAGCAGCAACAAGTTCAGTCTTTTAAGGCTTTTTTGATGGTGAAACGCTGCAAGTTTTTTTTTTTACACTTGAGATCCCCTTCCTTTCTGTGTTCTGTATACAGCCCAAGTGTCCCTGGTTCTGACAAAGCCTTTCCTGCATGGAGGCTCACTGTCTCAATATTGACTCCTGGCGCATTCACAGCGGTGGGAGGCTGAACAATGTGCTGCTGCTGCGCGGTCGATATTTGGCCCCTGCTGCCTGCTCCTCCGGGACTCGGATGGTTCCTGCTGCTACCCCCCACCCTCAACCCACATTTATATACACACACACACACACACACACACACACACACACACACACACACACACACCTCCCTCTTCCTCCAGCTCCGGACAAGCCCACGAAACCCCGGAGACGAGATGCTCTCTAGCGGATCAGCCCTCCGCTTCTCAAACCCCCCTTGGTGTAAATCATTTGCACCGTTTGCAGGCGTTGGAACATTAAAACATGTTTTTACAAAAACTCACTCCAAATCACAGCTAATGAGGTTTTAACCCCGGGGAGCATGCTGCAGTTTCCGACTGAAATTGACCTTTGCGCGCAGGAAACACAAAGTTCCCGTGAGGTCCGGGGCGCCGACGTTACGCCGACGGGCCCCCGCTTCACGGTCTCAATGCGACGAGGAACCGACTCCTACCAACACTTTGACATTTCATAAATCAAGCATGATTTACCAAAACCACACAACTCAACATGAAAAAACAATATTGTGTCACAATTCACCCACCCCTAAAAATAAATGCGCGCAAACGTTTCAGGTGCCTTTAATGTACGAGTCTGCTCTGACATCATCCATTCAGGTGCAATCAAATGCCAATCAGGAACTTGCAGAGCGGCCCTGTAATCGATCGGAAACTTTAAAGTAGCCCACTTTATTTATTTTATTTGAACTCTCTTAATTATAGTGGCTTCTCCACACATTTCCATCAGTTCTCCCGTTTAGCCGATGAGACTGAAGCCGGCAAAAAAGAAAAGAAAAGTGCGATCCGTACAATAAAGCAAGACAGAGAGGAAAGGGGAGCTCTTACCTGCAAGTCCGACATTCCCCATCACCCTGCAAGTATTTATGAGGAGGATAAACAAACAAACGTCCCGGGAAAAACAAGCGCTCCCCATGCTGACAGACGGTGTGAGGATTCAGCAGGGCTTTTTCTGGGGGTTTGGACCGTGCGTGTGTGCGTGTGGGCACGTGTGCGAGTGTGTGTGTCTCTGATACGAGAGGAGTAGGACCGCTCTTTGGTGGACCGGCAGCGGCGGTGGGAGAGAGAGAGAGAGAAAGAGAGAAGGGGGAGAGAGCGAAGGCAATCCGAGCCCTCTGATTGGCTTGTTTGTGCCGGTAGAGGAGAGCGAGAGAGAGAGAGAGCGAGCGAGAGAGAGAGAGAGAGAGAGAGAGTTTAACTAGCAGCGCAGCGACATGATGGAGATAGCCTCAAGGTTCCTTAAACCTAAAAACTATAGATAAATATTAATCAATGTTTTGTTCAACACTCCAATATGTTAAACTAAACCATCTGAGAAAATAATACTTAGATTAAACTGCACACAACTCATGTCCATCACCAGTCTGTGAGTCACAAGCCCAAAACAAGTTGTGAACTGCTGATGGTGAAGATGATTATGAAGAGTTTCTAAAATACCACAAAAACTTGTTTTTGCAGCTGAAAACCACATATGTATGTGTATGTTGTAGTGCTGATGATGGATTCAGGTCCACATTTTGACATTGAAGTGCAAAGTCCTTGAGGTCTACATATTGTGTTATATATAGGCAGGGTGTCTGCCCTCTACTGGTGGAAACCCCACTATTACAATGCAATGTCCCTATTGGCTGATCTGTAAGCAGATGACATGCATGGACTAACCAGGTGGTAGCCTCCGGTTCAGCTGAGTGACACCAATGCAGAAGTGTCTTAAAGTAATATTCTCTCTCCTGGCCACCAGGGGGCGACTCCTCTGGTTGTATAGAAGTCTATATAAATGACTCTACTTCTCTCTTGATGTATTCCCTCAGTAAACATTGTAAACATGAGTTTATGTCTCAATCTCTAGTTTCAAGTCTTCTTCAATACAGCATAATGTTCATTTAGTACATTATGGTCATTTAGAGTCAAATAGACCATAAAGCAGGGGATGCTTTAGGACGGGGCTTAATGTGATTGACAGGGTGCTGCTGCTACCCAGAGAGGCACATGGCTACATCGCTCCTCCACATTAAAAATATGGTAACTTCTATTCACTGGTTCATTGGCACACCAAGCACAGCAGTTCATGTAGTGCTTTAGCGCAAACTCTGGGGTGTAGTTACTTTTACATTTTAATTTGTAAATCCAACCCCACATTGTTGCCCTAACTGTGCCCGCTAAGGAACCCTCAAAGGTCCAGAGGTCATAGTTTAGGAACCACTTAGGCCTGATTGTAGGAGGGCAATTTTAGAAGCACAGACTTGGGCAATAGTCTATTAAGGCTTTAATTTACTTTTTCAACTTCAATACTTATTGGCACAATTTTCTGACTTGTGAAATTTAAGGAGGTTTCTTGGAGTCAGAAGTACTGACACCTCACTAGGTGTCAGTACTTCCGACTCCTTGACACCAAGGTTAAAGAATGGATCACCAATGTGCACCACCTTATATAATTCAATGAAGGAAATGATCTACTTGACAGACCTCAGTCAGGAGAGATTTCTAGCATACCATAAATGAGGTTGGGGGAATATGTGTTGGGGCACACTCATTGGGGGCCATATGTTGCAAGTTGGTTAATCCAGTTATGTCAAGGGTCCCCAACCATTCATTAATTTAAAGGATTGAAAAATAATAATAAATGGCGATTCTCTTTGTTTTAAGTTGTTTTTTCTGTTCAACAACCCTGTAGTTGCCCTCCTGCGCTACGTTTATGGGCCACAGTTTAGGTGGGCTATTAGTGAATGTAGTGTTTGTTAGACCCCTTTGCAAAACCGAAATAGTCACTGGTGCCCAACTTTATTTTTATAGAAATTAAGACTTGGGTAGTAGTGAAAGAGGTCGCTTCTCGTCGTCGTTCATTGTTGTTTCCCATATTTGATTACATGTATCATTAGCTTACAGCTACGTCTAGTTACAATGAATTCATACCATTTTAACACGACTGACAAGCACACACACAGAGACAGGGAAGTCAGCGTAAAGAAGACAAACGCCGCCATCTGCTGGATGAGCTCCTTCGACGTGACTCGTCCGCCCCTCCCACTTTCATGCGTTTACATTTTATCCAATCACGGAGAGAAGACAGGGTGATGCGTTTAGGAGCAATCCGCTTTAACCGTACTAAGAGCCTTTTCTTTCCCGCTACGACTCATTTGCTACATTGTAATAACATCTAACTCACTACGACGTTCTTACATTGCAACAACGTAACAACGTGTAACTGTGCCGCTGGGTTTGTGACTTGGTTCTTAGGACTGTGTTTATAGTAGCAGAGCCACTTCACTGAAGCATGCATTTTTTTGCATCACTCTACAATGAAATAAGTGAACTCATATTATTACCCCCAGGTATCTGCATCTGCGTAATTGCCTGTTACCCTGCTGCTGCACGCCTGCTACATTTCGTGACATTTCCTCTTCTAATAAATATGCTGATAAAAACGAACCGGAGTAGCCCATAAAAATACTTTCGCGAGGTTACCGTATAATACAAGGAGTATTTGAATGCAGCACGAGATCTCGCCAACTGTCATGGCGGCTCCCTTGAAGGGGGTTTGGTGCTGGAGAAAGTAGCCGCTGTCATTTATCAATTTTCTCGCTCGTGCAGTGCAGCTAACCCCGACCGAAGAGGCTTTCAGGAGCGGGTATTCACCATGGGGACCGTCCATGCTAAGGTAAAGTGTATTTCTCCCTGACCGCTGGCCTCTCTGTGGCTTTTTGACCATGACCTCCCTGCCCAGCCAGCGCTGAAGGCTGTTCCGTCACACACCGTCTGAAAGGGTGGACCGTGCAGAAGACCGACGGGTGGACTTGCGTGTTTACCGGCGAACTGTGCGTGGTGAAACGGTGTAACTTTGCCTCAAGCGAATTTAAACGGCCTTAATGCTGATAGTACGGGATGGGCGGGGTTTTCAAAATTAGATATTCATTTTTTTAAAGAGAAAAAAAGCCTCGTTGTACTTAGTGTTGGGTAGTCTAGTGGGCCTTTGATGCTTTCCGATGGTATTCACAGAGGGAAGCAGAACGAAAATGACTTGTATTAACCCAAAAGAATGTTAACGAAGTCATACAATGTTTTCACTTCTCTGTACAGTTGAGCTATTCTATTTAACTCTATCACCACCTTAGCATAACCAACAACCCAAGTATCAATATTCCTATTCATCTTCTAATTTATACACCAACGTTATCAACAAGTCGACCCTCATGCCCCAGAACCAATGCGCAGTGACTTTCACTGTCCGTAGGACATCAGACACTCCCAGGCTGTCTCCTCTCATGAAGACCCCCCACCCTATTGTCTTTACAGGCCTTTAAAGGCGCCATACATGATTTATTTTGTTTTGTTGTTGTTTTTGGACCGTGTTAAGATGAACTGTAATATCCCATTCTAACTGACTTCATAATAATATTGGATCACAAAACAAAATCCAAGCCCAGAAAAGGACTGAGGGGTTGACTCGTCTCTCCTGTGGACAGAGTGGGATCTGTAAGGGGGCTCTTAGCGTCAGACTGTTGATTTAACGCCTTGTGCTCATCACTGTCGCAGAGCCTGGATCCTCTCCCGATGCATGGCCGGGACTTAGGCGTCCATCCCGACGACCTGGTGGAGCCTCCGGAACCGGAGCAGGAGTCCAAGCAGGAGATCCTCGAAAACAAAGATGTAAGTAGTAGCAGGGCTGCTACACAGTATCCCAGTAGCTCTCGTAGTCGTTAAATCCATCCAATAGTTCTGTGGATTTCTATCTTTATTTAGTTGGTTATAACAGGCTACACTTACAAGTTACAGCCCCACGTTTGTTTGATATAAGACTCTTATTTTTAAAGGTTCCACAGTCACAGCTTTTGAATTGGTATATGAGTTGCTTTGATGGACATATTTCTCTTCTCCTGGGGCAGTCACGCAGAAGAGCGGAAGAGCAAGACCCCAAAGGGTCTCTTCTGCTTGCTGAAAAAGAGAGCGTGTTTTTTTTTTTTTTAATGCAGGCGTGACATGATGGCGGACGTGAACATAACCCAAGTTAAATATGTCTGATCGCAGGTGGTCGTCCAGCACGTCAACGTCCAGGGTCTTGGAAGAACTAAAGAGGACCTGCTCGGCTACGAGATCTCTGAGGTTTTCCACGCCAAAAACCTCATCGATGTATGTATTTCGGACCGTGGTGTGGTTCGAGCACCCTGACTCCTGAGTTTTCTAGAGATTGAAGTAGATATGCTATTGTTTTATTTGAGGTGCAGAGCTCTGCTTCTGTCTTGCTTACAGGTGATGAAAAAATCTCACATTGCCAGACAGAGGCTGCTCCGCCTGGGAATCTTCAAAGAGGTGGAGGTTCTGATCGATACGTCTGAAGGTAACTCAGATGTAGAGTCTGTATGTTTCTCATCCTTTTTGGGTGAAAGTCTTGCTTTGAAAAGGGACTGCATGCTGTTTTTCTATTGGATGACGGCCATGTGGTGTGAACACGCAGGCACGAAAACAAACCGCCCTCACCCTGCTTGGTTCTCTCCTCCCCAGGTTCAGACGCTTTGCCCAACGGACTGGATGTAACTTTTGAGGTGACGGAGGTCAAGAGGCTGACGGGAAGCTACAACACCATGGTTGGCAACAATGAAGGAAGCATGGTGAGAGAAACAGTGAAGTAGTGTAGTGAGGTTTCCTCTGCCCACCCCGTAGACCCACCGGGGCTATAAGATTGTTGTAACTAGTGCAACAATACCACAACTCTCTTCACCTTCTGCGTTTCTCTGCGGGACACCTGGGTGTGCTGAAAAAGAAAAGCTGCGTCCATGTGAACCACATGTTTATCATGTTATTTTCTTACATTCACAGCCTCTATTGGGTTTTTCAATCAATCTTTTTTTTTCAATAACTTTTCAAATTGAAAGTGAAATTTACAACGCTTTGGAGTCAGAAACCATCCTCTCCACCATTAAAATATCATTCTATAAGTTTTATAATATTAACGTATCTTTATCTGCTACGGTGCAGAGCTTTCAACACAATGAATAGACATGCAATAAAACAACCAAACAGCTGGGCAGCATTTGAATGTTAAGTCAGTTGATATTCCAGATATTGTTTTCAGTCCTACTAACATAGTAGGCCTTTCTCACAGCAGACATGTTGACCCGTCGCACAGCAGAAAAGCCCACGTGCAGCCAACAGCATCAATAACGGCTGCGTTCCATTTAGATTGAGCTGTTTGATGCATGCTGGCCCACTGGTTACTGGGACACTTGAACAGTGTGGAGCCCCCAATAACATGTTGATGCCTGTGCTTTTTCACGCTATCACCAGTCAAATTCTCACAGTGGTTGTTGGTAACTAGTGAAAGTGGCCGTGAGCTAACGGGATTGGGCCGGTCTTCCAGGTGCTGGGTGTGAAGTTGCCCAACATGTTGGGTCGGGCAGAGAAACTCACCTTCCAGTTCTCCTACGGGACCAAGGAGACGTCTTACGGCCTGTCGTTCTTCAAGCCCCAGCCGGGCCACTTTGAGCGCAAGTATGTCTGTAGAATGTTCCGCACGGGCCTGTACGCTGGTTCTCACATGTGGGATCGCCGGTGATGGCTTGACTGCACCGGCGCGGCGGCGCGGTTCTGGGGTCGTTTTCAGATTCTGTGTCCTCTGTTTCAGCCTCACCCTCAACATGTACAAAGTCACCGGGCAGTTCCCATGGAGCTCCTTAAAAGAGACCGACAGAGGCGGATCTGCAGAATTTAATGTAAGTGTGTGTGTGAGAGTGAGATTTATAACTAGAAACAGAATACCCATGAACTAGAAACAATTTAACTCAGCAAAAATACAAATATGATTTTATGGACGTTTTTTCACATGTCTAGGACATCAGAGCAACTTTTGAAAGAATGTCTAAAGGAAGGGAAGCACTGTTCACTAAGACTTCTCCATCTCCCCCTCCTGCAGTTTCCTCTGGGGATGACCAACCACACACTGAAGTGGGAGGGCGTGTGGCGGGAGCTGGGCTGCCTGGCACGCAGTGCGTCCTTCGCCGTGCGAGAGGAGAGCGGACACTCGCTGAAGTCTGCCCTCTCGGTGAGGCTTTCCCCGCTCGCTCGACATTTCATATCATTCAGTCGATTCTGACCTTTTCTTTCCTGTTTTTGTTTGCAGCACACTGTGTCAATCGATTCAAGGAACTCCGCCATCTTCCCCAACCGGGGTGCCTTACTCCGGATCAACCAGGTCAGTGTTTGCATGTTCATGCCTCACACAACAAATCAGGTGCAAAGAACATTTCACACTGGAATCACTCTAAGAGGCCATTTATTTTGTTACCGATTTAGTAAATTCACTTTTTCTCAGTTTGTTTTAAGAACAGTTTTCTATCCTTAGTTTAGTAGCAGCTGAATACTTGGGCAGAAGATGAAAATGCCTTAAACCTTTGAGCAACCTTTAGGGGCTGAATGGCATCAACAATAGTTTCAGTTGTTACCTAAACTCCAGTGTGTGATTCTTCAGGGTTACCTGACAAAGAAATGTTCAATTTCTCCCAGATTTAACAGATGAGTTGAAACGCGACACAATGTAGTTTTGAAACATTAAAGTTGAGCTAGTGGGACATTTTTGGATTTACATTTTTGGCACCAGCAGAAGTTGTATCTCTGAAGACGTTTGATCCGTCCCCCCTGCAGGAGCTGGCGGGGTACACCGGAGGAGACGCCAGCTTCCTGAAGGAGGATTTTGAGCTGCAGCTCAACAGACGGCTCTTCTGGGACTCGGTAAGACGGAAACAAGTCACTACAGACCTGTTGAACAGAGCGTAATCTTTTTAGTTGGTTGTTGTGTTTGTAATTGCATTAAATAACCACCAGTGGGCGATGAAGCAGCACTAAAGTAGTTTAGTTCCACTGAATATCTTTAATCTTTTAACTCTTTGTGTCCTCTCAGGTCTTGTCTGGGTCTCTGTGGGGGGGGATGCTTTGTCCCATCGGAGGACAGGCGTCCTGCATCGCTGACAGGTACCGAGGGGTCATCTGGCTCTGACACATCAGCCCTCACGGAACACAAGAGATTGCTCTCAAAAATCAAAACATAATTGATTAGGAGATTCCTAATAATAATAATAAAGGTTAATTTTAAGACACTTCACATGTAAATTGACCCATTCCTTTTAACGAGTAGTCATTTGTCCCCCCCAAATGTTCCCATTTAGTGTGTTCAGTAGTGTTTCTGCTGAGTGTTCATGAGGGTTGTGTGTTTTGTCCAGGTTCTACCTCGGGGGTCCCACCAGTGTGCGAGGGTTTGGGATGTACAGCATCGGGCCGCAGAGTGAAGGTAAAAATTGAAAGCAATGGATTTAGAATGTTAGGTGTAGTTAAACATGACCAGCTGTTTTGGAAATTATCTTTTTTTAATTTTTTTATTTTCTATCTTGACTTTTGGACCGTACAAATGTACTCTGAGTTAAGTGGCGTAGTACAGCAGCTCACTCGTGTGCTCCAGGTGACTATCTGGGCGGGGAGGCATACTGGGCAGGCGGCCTGCACCTCTACACTCCGCTGCCCTTCAGACCGGGCAAGGGCGGCTTTGGAGACCTTTTCAGAACGCACTTCTTCCTCAACGCGGGCAACCTCTGCAACCTCAACTACGGTGGGTGGACTGAAAACAGAGCTAGATGCATTCAATTCCCCCTTTTTTATAATTCTGAGCCATCAAATAGAAACGATAAATAGTTTCCGTTGTGCCGCATGTCCCGGGCGGGCTTTGACATGTGGGGTGTTATGTGTGCAGGCGACGGCCCCCGGGCGCACCTCCAGAAGCTGGCTGAATGTATCCGCTGGTCGTACGGAGCCGGCATCGTGCTGCGGCTCGGCAACATCGCCAGACTGGAGCTCAACTACTGCGTTCCCATGGGAGTCCAGAGCGGAGACAGGTAGACCGCCGCTCACTGGGGGACCAAGGGTCACCGATGCTGCTTTTAGTTTAGGAACAAAGATTAGTTTTCGCTATGCAAACTTACAAATTTGTATCGTGTCGCCAGCATGTGTGTGTGTGTGAAATACAAACAAAAAGCTCTAAATCGTCGATGGTGTAGTAAGCAAGAGGGTTCATGGGGAGCATGTTCTTAAAGGGGAACTGCACCAATTTCACACATCAAAGGTGTATAAAGCTTTTTGAAGTCTGATAAATGTCTTCAATTGATGTCACTTAAAGGTACAGTATGTAGTATTTAGAGGAAGGTATTAACAGAGCTAGAATATATTCATAACTATATTTTCATTAGTGTGTAATCCCTTAAACAAAACACATGTTTTGTTAGCTTGGAATGAGCCTTCTGTATCTACATAGGGAGCTGATCCTCATCACAGAGTCTGCCATGTTTCCACAGAAGCTTAGAACGGACAAACCAACCACTGGCTCTAGAGGGAATGTCATGTTGTATGTTCCCTGGAGGCCACCGTAGTTCTCTGATACGCTCAGAAAGGGAGGGGAATTCAGTTGGATGCAATCTGCAACCTAACCACTAGATGCCAAAAGAAATAAAGTGTGAAAAAGTTAAGAAAAATAATAATAATAATCCTAAAATGTGGAGTTGGACAGAAGTAAGTTTACCAGACTTCTGCAACCCACTCCTCATCTCTGCTTCAGGCTACATTAGCTGTAACTAGCATAACACGCCTGACTCTTAGGCCAAGCTGTGGGTAGTTGAGTTGCATTGTGGGTAATGTATGCACCAGGTATTGACAAGAAGGAACGCATGGAATGAAAACAATATATATTTCTGCTGCATAGTAATTTAGATGCTGCGTGATATAAGGACTTGTCTCATGGTGACAGCCGGTCCTCTCTCCTCTCCTCTCGTAGGATATGTGACGGTGTCCAGTTCGGAGCAGGGATTCGCTTCCTGTGACCTCATCACTCCACTGTCCTCGGTGCTCCAGCAGAGGCAGCAACATGAAAAAGGGTCTCGTTGTTTGTCACCTGTAACCTGTTGTAGAGTGTGTAACACTAGCATGGGTCCCTAACCCTGGAGAGAGGCGCCTGACCCCCCACCCCTCAAACCTTTTGACATGCACCGGTCGAGGCTTTAGAAGAACAAGGTGCCAGTGCTGGTCCATAAAACTAGTGAAACTCTGGTGCAGTACAAACGGTTTGGTTTGAATTTTCGCAGCGCTGGCACCCTGTTTGTGAAAAAAAAAAAAGTAAATTATTTTCCAGAATGTTAAAGAGATTTCGGGCATGTTCCCCATTTGCCTTCCAGGAAAGCTTCTTATCCAGGAGAGAATGACTAGTTGGTGGTTTTGTTTTCACACGTATCCGTACCCCACGCAGTCTCTCGCCGTGTGGGAGGGATCATACCGATTTAAAGGCACTTTTTAGTCATAACAGCGGTGTTAGAAGGGAATCAAAACCTTCATGCCAAAGCAGTTGTCGTCTGATATGAAGAACGGCGGGTTGACCTCTCGAGGTTGGCAACACCCCCCTCCTGAGCAACATCCACCACCAGTGCTCTTACCGTTGGTCCTCTTTTTTTGATGTTGTTGAAGCTATTCACAAATAAAACATGTTGCTCCCCTGGTTGTTTGTCTTTGTGCTTTCTCAAATACACATTCACCAATCAGCTGGGGCAGGTATCACTTCTGGATGTTGTGCTTCATTTGATACGTGTTAGTGATCTTTATCAGGGCTCTTTTAGGACTGACCTTGATTAGTTATATGACATTTTAGAACACACATCCCTTTTATTAGTTATACAAGTTAAGGACTTTACTTTGCAGCAGTTTTGCATCACACAGTAGCCTTATAATTATCTTTATGGGTAGTTTTATTACTTTTATGGGATAATGGATGGTCCTTTCCAGGCAGCCATCAGGTCTACAGGGAACAGTCTATCCAGAAGGAAACGTTTCCTCTCCAGCTGACATGTCGCTGTGTGGGGGGTCACTGCCCGGCCTCCTTGACTGTTTGAACCTTTGCAGGAACCTGTGCAGGGCAGTTGAGTGTGGATGGATCCAGATGTTTGTTTGATCAGATCTTGTTCTGTGTGGGAGTCTTGGCAGGTGTGTAGCAGGGGAATACTGGTAAAGGCATGTTGCTGAAACTGGAATCAAATGACCTAGGTTTATCTGAACGCAACTGTTACCAACCACTGGCTAGTTTGATGCTTGGTGGAAGACTTCATTGTAATTGTAAGGGACCTTGCATTCCAAGTTGTGTCGATGGTTGTTCGAAGAAAATCTTTAATACCCCTATGTTAGATAAAACATCTTAAAGAGGCCTCTACTTGTGGGCCAATGTAAAAGCAAATGTGAGTTCCCTTCAAGTGGAACATATGTAAAGAAGTGTTCTCCAGGGTGCTGTTCCAGTGGATTGATGCAGTGGCATATATGCTGCCCTATGCTAGAAAACCTTTTAGTGCACTGTAAAACCACTGCAGGCTGGTGCCCCTTTTTGCATGCATTTTGATTTTCTGGTTAATAAGTCTGCACTGGCCACAACAGATGTTGAGTCTGGGCGCTATGTCCGACCCCCTGCTGTCTTGACTCCTTGACTTGATAAAATGCCAACTGTGTGTCCTTCATGCAGGGCCAGATGGAAATGCCCTTCCTGCCTTTTGTTCCCTCTTGTAATTACATTATGTCACCTTCATTTTGTTCTCTAGTATTTACATACCATCTGGTCACGGCTTTGGCTTACTGTAAGAAACGCTTCCTCACTTGCTTCAGGTCAACTCACCGGCTCTGCTCGGTAAGTTCCCAGTGTGCCGGCATGCTTCACTAAACTCACACCGCCACAGCAACTTCTGATTGGACTGGAATGATTTCTTCAACAGTATGAATAATGGTTCATACATAATATCTTACCATCAAGGCCTCATTTGTTTTGCGCTGTTTATCAAATTTACAAAAAGGTTGCAGGTGGATTTTTATTATTATCGTTCATTAGACTAAAGTGTTATTAAATGTAAAATACATTAAGTAATTAATCAGTTAAGAATACAAAATTAAGATATTGAAGGATTAACATTGCAACAAAATATCCCAAAATCATTAGACACATTGTTATATTACACATTAGCATGTGAGCAACTTAGTTTAGCTACTGCTAATATATGATGTTTATATATTAATATTATAATAATTTAGTTTTATACATTTGTCAAGTTAAAACGTCAGGCCTATTAAAAAACGATTTAGCCACATAATCTAATTTGGCTGCTTAATAAAATGATTTAGCCACATAATCTAATTTGGCTGCTTAATAAAATGATTTAGCCACATAATCTAATTTGGCTGCTTAATAAAATGATTTAGCCACATAATCTAATTTGGCTGCTTAATAAAATGATTTAGCCACATAATCTAATTTGGACAATACAAACACACAACCAATACTTGAGTCATTTGTTTGCATATTGCCAGAATATAATATCATACTGTATACAGTCAGCACGGCCTTGAGCATTTGACGAATTCCCACGCGTGACCGCGCGGTCGTAGTGCTAGTCAGCGAGCAAGCACGGCGTGACCGCGCACGCACGGCCCCAAGCAGCACGTACTCGATGTATCCGCTGCCGTTGTCGAGTATAAGCTGTCTGTCGCGAGCCGTACCACTGGCACTCCTCCGACTCACAGTCACACACATAGAGGCAGGTGTGTGTGGGGGTGTGTGTCTCCAGCAGCAGGTCGGGCAAACCCTGCAGCATTTTGGATTATTTTTTGTATAATTTGTTTTTAAATATATATATATATATATAAAACACCGCCATTATGTTGTGGACGGCGAGTCAAGTCTTAAGGAAATTCTCCACCTCGTCCGTGAGTAACGTTTATATTGCTGCACCAGAGAATGAATGGAAAGACCGACCGGTTCATAGTAAACGCATGCCCGGTCAGCGGTGACATGAGGGGACTGAAGCGGGGCGCCACCCTGATTACGGATCAGTCGAGGTGAAGACCCGGTCACCCTGCTGCCATGTTTTCTAGAAAACGGAGAGAATAACGGCGTGCCAGTCTGCCACGTTACTTGGCTCGCCGCCTCTGTCTCCGCCCCTCTCTCCCGGTAGCTACGGTACAATCTCGTGGACGAGTTGCATCAGCATGTGAGCTCCGCACTGTACACCGCCAGCGGCTCAGTGTAGCGGCTCAGGGGCGAGCGCGCGGGACGTGGACAGGCTGCCCATTCATTCGTGACTGTCCCCCCCCCACAGGGAGCTGCCTGCTCGGATGCATCGTAGCTTTGAACGCATCACAAAGCACGTGCTAAAATGCAAAGTAACCGCTTTCTCGAGCGGCTCGACAGCTGACAGGACCATTCAGATGAGTGGGAAACCCGAACCGCCCCCTGAACACATGTGCCGCTTCAGTCAGGGGGGGCGCTTGGATCTTCACCCTCCGGGTCGGGTCTGTGCTCTCCGTCAGCCAATAGCTTTCCTCACAGCCGGCTGCAACCAAAGGGTTAATGGCTATCGGGCCTGGGGCGGACTGTGTTATTATGGGGGTGGTGGGGGCTCCAAATCACCCCTTACTCTTTTATATTCATGCTGTTTACAGTCGAATCAATTAGTTGATTATTAGGTGGAGAGGGAAACAATATTTTGGTAATTAGTTCGTTATTATTAGTCAGTTTCTCAAACGTATGTATTGGCTTTTTTCTCTTTTATTTCAATCTTTGTAGTTTCATAAGAACCTAAAAACTTTTGGACAGCTGGTCAGATACAGCAAGACATCTGAAGACTTACTGTATTTTGTAATCAGTCGATTAATTACAAAAAACAGATCAATAATAAATGTGTTACATAACATTTTGAATAAATACATGATACATACTTGTAGTCAATGTAGCCAGTGATGCTGTCCCGCCCCTTACAGAAGACCAACATGGGACTTTATTCCGCGAAACAAATCTGTACAGTAGTCCAACTGCAAGAGACAAATAACTTTCATCTGGTTTAAATTGCTCCATGAATTTGCAATTGACATTTCTTTTCTTTTCTTTTTAAATGGGCCCCATGTACAACACATTTAGGTGTGTGGGTGGGAGAGGGGTGGGGGGGGAGGGGGGCACTTTGTCTCTCTATTTGGGACTAAAATTATATCTTCTAATAACATATAGGATTTATTCTTTTTCAAAATACTGCAAGTTCTGTACATACTTACCTTTTTTAAGAGATGTCTTGTGGGCCCCTCAGGCCCCCCTGGTGCTAACGCACTCTTTTGCAGTTGCCTGCTGTCGAGACCGCCTCTGCATTGGGTTTTCCATTGCCAGGTCCATGACATCCATGGAACCCAGGAGCTCAGGAAGAGTGTTGAAAGTCCTCTACTGAGGCCAAGCTCCATGTACACAGACTAGCATGGTCAGTACTGCGGATTGGGCCTGGCTGAAGCTGAAACTAATGTGTCTGTGTTTGCTCTCTTTCAGAATTACTACCAGAATAAGCTTAAGCTCGCTATAATAGGCCAGAGCCTGTTCGGCCAGGAGGTGTACAGCAACCTGAGGAAGCAGGGTCACAAGGTGGTGGGCGTGTTCACGGTCCCAGACAAGGACGGCAAGGCCGACCCCCTGGGTGAGTTACCTCCTTGGTGTCATTTCACCTCTACTTGCACTAAATACATCGGAGAAACTGAGGTGCTTTCAAGTGGGCTTTGAAAACACAAAGCTTTGGCAGGAAACAACCTAAAAATACCAGGTTCTATGAGTAGAAAAGGAATAAATGTTGGCGTCTTAGAGCCAACAGCGGGGACCAAACTGCAGTCCTCGATGGACGGATGTAGACTCGGCAGTGCTACTGGACAAAGACGTGCCTTTATCCCGCGTTAGCTTTGGCGTAGTAGCTCCATTGTCTGTGTGTGTTCTCCCTAACTCTGGAGAGAGGCCCCGCGTGGCCCCCAGAGATGCATCTCTGACGACCCGGGCCGCGTATGATGCAATCTTTCCAGGAAGCGGCATCCCCGGCAGCTACTGGCTGCCTCTTGAGCCCTGCCACTTCAGTATTCTGCTATTTCCACTTCTGAACATATTCCTGCCTCCTTAACAAGTGGAGGAGGCTCAATACTCTGTGACTATCCCAATATTTAGCATTTATTTAAAATGTAAAATTCTGCAATGTAGGCAGGTAGTATCTACAGTGTGCTCAGAAGTTTATTCTTTAACACATGAACTGTCTATTGATGGGCTCCATTACTGACATTTACAAATCTGAATCTAAAAATCTGAATTAAAAAAATGTTTTAATAGAACAGATGTTAATAAGATATTAATAAAGTTCCTTTGGGGATAATTTTTCAGTAATAAAATAAATTCCAGTATATCACAATACGGTTAAAATGCAACAGTTTGTTGTGATAATCTAAAGTCAGGCTTGATGTCATTGGCTTTCCTTGTTGGTTGCATTAAGGACACAAGAAGAAGACGTTGTAAAACCAACCAAAAACATTGCATTCAATGTTGAAAAGTGAAACTGAAAAGACGGTTCAGAAAACGGCCTCCAAATGCATTGCAAGTTTGAGCGATTGTATAACGGTTGAAATGAGGCAGACCAGTAAATCTGCTGGCCTGAGCCACTTCATTTCTGCCTTCTGAACGGTATCAGTAAATTCCACTCTCCTCTTTCAGCGGTGGCGGCAGAGAAGGATGGGACGCCGGTGTTCAAGTTCCCGCGGTGGCGGCTCAAAGGGAAGCCCATCCCGGAGGTTGTGGAAGCCTACAAGGCGGTGGGCGCCGAGCTCAACGTCATGCCCTTCTGCTCCCAGTTCATCCCCATGAACGTCATCGACGACCCCAAGCACGGCTCCATCATCTACCACCCCTCCATCCTGCCCCTGCACAGAGGAGCTTCGGCCATCAACTGGTGAGGGGGGAGGGGTTAGTGGGGGATATTCTCCTCAGATAAAACCTTGGTTCAGATCCCCTCTCAGGTTAAAAGGATGTCACCGCTGTGACTTTGCTCTTGGCTCACTTCCAGCACGGATTCCCAGCAGCAACAGTGACGTCCGCATTCCTCACAGTAACTGACAAAAACAAGCTGTGCAGGTCATCAGTTAAGCAGCCATAAATGAAGGACCAAGACAGCAGTCACCTTCTGACGGCCGCAGTTGGCCAGAAGAAACATTGACTGAATGAGTAATGAGATCTTTACACTTGAGTCATGGGCATTACTAAGCACCCGCATGGGCTTACAAGACTCCGTAAATCCATACGAGCCAAGCCCAGAGAGCAGCATACGCGCCTGCAAACCAGTCGGGGTGGCGATTAGCAAAGGGTTTGTGCGGCGGTGTGGGAGTGTCACTTAAATGGCCCGTTTGGCTGACACTTATTTGATTGGCCATTGATCAGCTGTAACGTGATTTGCCACCGCGGCGTCTCCAAAGGTGGATTTGGTTCTAGCTTTTTGCCGCAGGGGCTTTTTTCTGTTGGTTGGGCAGATCCTTCTCCCACCTGCAGCAGGTGTAATTATAGTCTGTCTGACTGATAACCTATCTCTGAATGTTTGTGTCTCTCCCTCAACACAGACACCTGTAAGCACTACCATTGTTTTTTAAAATATATATTTGCCATATAGAGTTATGTAGCCTACCACATAACAGAACTGTTGTCTTTTGGAAGAAAAACAAAATAACCATCCAAGATTGGTTCTTTATCACTGCCATACTGTGCTGGTTCATATGCTGCAATATGACAATGGGTGATAAATGAACACAAAGTAAAAAACAAGCGATATTGGACTAAAATGTGAATGGCATTAAAAAAGAACACAATTAAAGGCCAAAATAGCCATGAAACATTCCGGGCATAAGACGGTCTAAAAGGTTCAGTACGTTAAAAGGGAGACTAACCGAACGAAGAAATAACTATATATATATTTTTTTCATAGAAATAAAATGTTTAATTTGTAAAATGCAATCCTTGCTGAGTAGAGTACACTCTGGGCTTCTGTTGTTGTAGCCTGTGGGGCTAATGCTGGCTAGTTTGGGCTAACTTCAGATAGATGGTGTTGGCTGATTGTAACGCGTATCACTGAGTAAAGGACTCTCCTTCTCCACTAACTCCACACTTTAGGCGGTAACCATGTGGCTCCATGGTTAGCTAGCGTCCTCTGCAAAGGCCAAGAGTTCACAGGCCACGCGTGTTGAAGGTCGCCGAGGAGGGAGAGCGGCTTGCATCTGTCTGTTAAAACTTTCTGTTTGACCCTAAACTCCTAGCAAGCTGGTTCTTATCTCTCCCTCCTGCGAGCCAGTCTGTTCTCCTCCCTTTCTATCTCTCTCTTCTTGTTATCACTGCGGGTAAATAAATAAGTTCCGCTATCTACCAATTGTTTAAACAAGTTTTCCATCTGTACCCAATATACGACTGTTAAGTGGTAACATTACATGCAAAAAAAGGGTAATTTCAGTCAGAAAGAATACTTTGACATTTGGGGAAATGTACTTATTTCTTCTTTACCAGAGTGAGACGAGCAGATTGACACCACTGGCTGTCCGTTATGAATGAAGCTAAATCCAGGAGGCGGTGTGGGTGACGGCTAGCTTAGCTCTCTCCAAAGTAAATGACAAATTAAATACAGAAATGCACATAACTCCCTGTAAAACCATAATTCGTCATTTCAATTTTTGTCGGAATTTGACAAATGAGGTAACTTGTTAATTAATGATGATGGGAGGTGGGTGTTTTGTAATAATCAAAATGTTATGACCTTCTCCTCTCACATTATGACAATTAGTTTTCTCTGCTGAGCAACTGCTGGTTTGGAACAAAAGAAAAAAAGTCTAACACGGTGCTCGGATTAGTGCAAGCTCCTCGTCCTCAGAGTGTACAATCTCAATTGAGTTGCAGTCTTCTCATTTGAATTCTTCCACTCGTTGTAGCCAGTGACTCATACCCTCTAAGCAAGTCAGTTGTACCAACCCAGTTTGGAACCAGGCTCTACCCATCAGACACCGTTATTTTTGTATTACTTGCTTATTACTAATTTATACTAGAAGTCGGAATAAACAAAAAAGACAAGCTGCGTGGACTCTAAATCTACACCTCCGATGATTATGACACCGCTCCAAGGTTGGGTTATTGTTCTGTGTGTCACCAGGACCCTGATCCAGGGCGATAAGAAAGCCGGCTTCACCGTGTTCTGGGCCGACGACGGGCTGGACACCGGCCCGATCCTGCTGCAGAGGGAGTGTGCTGTGGAGCCCAACGACACCGTGGACGCCCTCTACAACCGCTTCCTGTTCCCAGAGGGCATCAAGGCCATGGTGACCACCTGGATTTGATCTTTCAGATGATTTATATAGAACCCTTTTTTTCAACTTGAGTAATCGGTCAACAACATAATGAAAGGACGCAGACTGAGGTGTCGCCCTCTCCACGTTTCCTGGTGCAGGTGGAGTCGGTGCAGCTCATTGCTGATGGGAAGGCCCCTCGGATTCCCCAGACAGAGGACGGAGCGAGCTACGAGGGCATTCAGAAGAAGTCCAACTCCAAGGTGAGAGGCCTTCAGACAGCAGCCCCACGGGCCAGATGCGTGAGTCTGCTCCGAGTTCTTTGAAGGTGGCGTTTTCATTCGTTCAGCCTGGCCTTTGCTGATGGAAAACGTTGAGCTTCTCGATTTGAAGGAGAACCTGTAGCAGAGGTCTGTGAATGCTGTAAGGGGGGTCAGTGGCAAGTCTAACCGCAAATCGCTCTTTATATAAGGGTTTCATTGTTTTTCATTATTTGTTTAAATACTTTCACAGAATGAGCCATGTAATGGAAAATGAATGCAGTCATAGAGCACAAAAATTTAACATGGGGAAAAGTATTTCCATTTGGGGGGGCCCCAAACAGGCGGATGTGTCAAGATCGAGTAGCTGGCTGGTGTTGCTCTTCCAAAAGTGACAGGCCGAGGCGTGGCTGATGCTCTCTGCTCTCTGATTTGCCTCTTGTAGCCACGTCTGCTGGCAGTGACTCTAGATGTGCTATTCTTAGTGCACAGGTTTTTTTCCTTCCCCCAGCATGGGTTGACCACGTGTCGCTCAGCGAGTGGTGACCAGCTGCTGGGCTTCCCTCATTCTCAGAAGTGTGGGAGATCTGGAAATGAATCCAACCCGTCAGCATGTCTCTCTCTGTCCCCGCAGGTCATTCTGGCCCAACCGGCCGAGGCCATCCACGACTGGATCCGCGGCCATGACAAAGTCCCCGGCGCCTGGACCGTCATTGATGGTCAGGTGTGTTTCCCTGGAACGCAAACAAGCAAAGAAACACACACGCACACACACTCTGTGTCTATTGAGAGGTCAGACTGACAGAGGTTTGCATGGCTGACGTAGATTACATTACATTACATTTCATTTAGCTGACGCTTTTATCCAAAGCGACTTACATGATATACATTAGACCGTAGACACAGCAACGGTGAGCAATTAGGGTTAAGTGTCTTGCTCAGGGACACAACGACATGGACTGGCTGAGGCGGGGTTTGAACCACCGACCCTCTGATTGAAAGACTGACTTGCTAACCACTGAGCCACAGTCGCCACAGATCCTGGTATTTTATGCACGAGGCAGATATTCTGTAACTTAAACGTGTTTGTCAAGTCCTGGAGTTTCAATGTGGGCTCACACACGTGCTTTCAAAGAGTGGTGTCAACAAACCAGGCTTTCAGGCATCTTTACCTGTCATAGCTTTGACATCTGTTAACATTTTGTTTTATATAATTAGACTTTTTTGGTAGGACGAAGAAAATACCTCAAAGAACAATGAAATAAATATTTCCAAAAAAAGACAGAAAAGTGTTGTCACCCACAGCAGTCGCAATTACAAGACCAAGTGGCCTCTAAACGTTTGAGCTGTACAGCACCTGTTTTACGGTTTGTTAAGTAAAAAACAACAAAAAAAAAACTAAAAAAACTTTAGATTTCTTTGAATAGATTGAACAAACGGGACACAAGCTGTGCCTCTGAGATTTCAGAGGGGCTGGTAGGCGGATGGGGAACCTCACAGTCCCACACACAATGTGAGGACGTTGAAGAGTTGTGTTTATCTCGTCTTGGCTTCCTGAACCCGTAGCACCAAATGTGAGTTAATCAAACATCTGATCGAAATCCTGCCCGTTTGTTCTCCCTCAGTCTGTGACCCTGTACGGCTCGTCCATGCTGAGGGGGTCTGCACCCACCGGTCAGCCCCTGGAGATTGAGGGGGCGTCCCAGCCCGGCCTGGTCACCAAGAACGGCCTTGTGCTGTACGGAAGCGATGGGAAAGCCGTGAGTGTCTCCGTCGTCTTGTCGCACTACAACACAAACACGGATGCACTAAAGGCTGCTAGGTAACTGAAACGCAGCTGGAGATGAGTCAAACACGTGTGTGAGATCCGTTCTGTGTTCGGTCCCCAGCTCCTGGTGAAGAGCCTGCAGTTCGAAGACGGGAAGATGATCCCTGCCTCTAAATACTTCTCCTCTGGGGAAAGCTCCAGCGTGGAGCTGACTGATGATGAGAAAAAGATGGCGGAGGAGATCAGGGCAAGTTACAGGCGGATGAACTGTGTTTATTATAATAATATTTTGATTTTCTATAGCGCTTTTCAAGCCACTCAAAGATGCTTTACATACAACAAAATGAAAAAGCTTGTCTTGAATGTGTCCTCTGTTTTAAGCTGACCCAATGGTCTGACTGAGAATGCTTTCATTCATCACAGAACATCTGGAAGAGCATCCTCAGCAATGTCCCAGCCATCGAGGACACCACAGACTTCTTCAAGAGCGGAGCCGCCTCCATGGATGTGGTCAGGTGAGGGAGGAGGCCGGGCAGCGATTCACCTGTTGGTTTAGAACGGAGTTAGAAATGAGGCTTCAAGCTGCATCTTTTAGTCAAGTAAACCCCAAAAGAGTGAAATTGTGAAATCTAAATTTCTGATCTAATAAATTACTTCAGAACAGGTAGAAAAGAAACAGATTTTGCCAGGATAATCTTTCTGAGTCACCTGTGAAGACGGGTAAACTAAACCATGCATCTAAACATAAGGTGCATCTGTGTGTGATGGAAAGCACCTCTTGTGGACAGAATTAGTATTACGACGACACTTAGATCCCTTCACGATGGCGTGGGAGAAATAACAGGGATTTATTCACTTTGTATCGTGTCTAAGTACAGGGAATCATAACAAATCAGATTTGCAATAGCCCCAGTTCAAAATGAGTCCAAATATTTCAGTTTTTGAGCCACAACTGGTAGGGCTTGTTTTTAGCCCAGCAGATTGCAGAATAAAATGTGTTGTTACGTAAGCAGTTGTTGATCACATGCTGGTTAAGAGGAGTGAGCACATAAAACATTAGCATGATGGGTAGAGTGTGAGATGCACAACCCCTGGCTTACTCCTGACAGAGATTAAAAGAATAGTAAAAATACAAGTTTAATAGTTTTATACGCAAATAATCAAGTTAGAAGAAATTACTGCAATGGAAGAAATACTGCACTTATAATTGTTGCAGGTTTGAATATCATATCATATTTTGTATGTTGTGCTTATTCTGGCAATTACCTTTTTGTGGCCCCTGTTCTCCATCACGTTATACTCATTATTGTTCGACTTTTTGACTGGAAGAACACATTCTCTTCTTACCCCCTAACGAGCGCTTTCTTCAGCTTGTGAATCTGCCGCTGAGACCAGAACCTTGTAACCTCCTCCACAGTTAACATGATACAATGACGCAAACCATAGAACCTCTGATGCACCTTTCATACTCACTGTTCAGTTATAAACTCTCGACTCTTCAGAAGGAAGAGTTTATAACTGAGCCCAAAACCAAAGTGCATTTGTGCTCCTCTGCTGGACGTTCCTTCCTGCGCAGGAATAAATACTAAGAAGCTTAAATGTTGTTGTTGTTGGATCTCATTGTTTTAAACATCTCATCCGAAGCTTATGAATATGAGTTACAAATGAGTCCACCTTCTGTCTCCTGCTGCGTGCAGGCTGGTGGAGGAGGTGAAGCAGAAGTGCGCCGGCGTCCAGCTGCAGAGTGAGGACGTATACATGGCCACCACCTTCCAGGACTTCATCCAGATGTTCGTCCGCAAGCTGAGAGGGGAGGACCAGGAGGAGGAGCTGGTCATCGACTATGTGAGTCCCCCACTTTTACGTCTCGGTGAGCCCAAACTGAGCAGTGCTGATTTATAGTCCAAAATGGGGTCCTTTTTTTTTTTTTTAAGCCTCCAAACAATCTCTGATCGTTGCACTGCTGCTGCTGTATTTTGTCCAGGCAACGAAAGAAGTAAACAACATGACGGTGAAGATGCCGAACCAGTGTTTCATCAACGGAAAGTTTGAGGATGCAGAAAACGGCAAGGTCTACGACACCATCAACCCCACTGACGGATCAGTGAGTCACACACACACACACACACACACACACACACACACACACACACACACACACACACACACACACACACACACACACAGAAGGTTTCGATGTGGTATTAGACTGTGTGTGACCATTGCCTTCTTCCCCAGGTGATCTGCAAGGTGTCCTACGCCTCGGTGGGGGATGTGGACCGGGCGGTGGCGGCTGCCAAAGAAGCCTTTGAAAGCGGCCCCTGGGGCAGGATGAACCCCAGAGACAGAGGGAGTCTGCTTTACAAGTGAGTAGCTCCACCTAGAGGACTGCATTGGGACTGCACAAAGCACAGGTCCGCTCCATAAATTACACCTCCCGTTTTCTGCTTTGTGTGAAAATGTTTTGGTTTCATGATGGTGTCCACTAGTTTTGCATTAATTTGGCTATGTACATGGATATTTTATTAACATACAGCCAAATTATATATATTCTCATTCTCTGGGAGGGAAAGCCGTTTAAATCTGCATGTCTACATAAAATAAAAAACCTTTCTGTTGACCATCTAAGAGTAAACTTCTAGACTGCATCTAGAAACTCTCTGATCCAGTGAATATGTGATGGTGGTGTGTGTGTGTGTGTGTGTGTTTGTCGTCCTCAGAAGTCCAAGACCGTCTTGGATGAGTGCAGGAAGTGTAAAAAAAGGAGCTTATTTGTTCAAATTAAAATCAAGAAAAATCTTTTCATTTGAAAAGTGAAGGACATGCACCACTTTAAACTATATGATCCCGTGACGAGAGCAAACAGAGGAAGCAGCAGACTTCCAAACATTCTGAGAGTTAAACCTCTCAGGTTTTCATGGTGGGACTAAACTACATCAAGGGGAGGGCAATAGACAGATTCTAGAGATGGGTCCTTTATTCTGAGGCGGGGTTCAGTTCCTAGAGTCTATGGGGATACACAACATGCACAACCGTTAGTCACCTTTTTAATATTCAAAGTGTTTTACATGTTTTGTGATATTACACTAAACTTTTTTTAAAGCTATTAAAAATGCGTTCCTCCGCAGGCTGGCAGACCTGATGGAGGAACACCAGGAGGAGCTGGCCACCATCGAGTCCATGGACTCTGGAGCCGTGTACACGCTGGCCCTCAAGACCCACGTGGGCATGTCCATCCAGACCTTCCGATACTTCGCCGGCTGGTGCGACAAGATCCATGTAGGGTTTAATATTCACACACACACACACATACACGCACTGCAATCTTAGCAGATCGTAGGCCTACTGCGGTTTCTCTGTTGCAGGGCAAGACGATCCCCATCAACCAGGCCAGGCCCAACCGCAACCTGACCTTCACCAGGAGAGAGCCTCTGGGGTAAAAGCTCGTTGGTTTTACCCAACGCTTCCTGCCACGTTGTCGCCCACTGTGTGTTTTTCTTTTCTTTTTTTAACTGTGTGTCCTCTACCCCGTCTCAGTGTGTGTGCCATCATCATCCCGTGGAACTATCCGCTCATGATGCTGGCGTGGAAGAGCGCCGCCTGCCTCGCAGCGGGGAACACGCTCGTTCTCAAACCCGCGCAGGTGAGCTCTCATATTAGTGCTACAACATCCACCGGGTTTGAGATGAATGTGATGGAGGTCGGATGGACCCGGTGAGTGTCTCATGCATTGTCCCCCGATATTCACAGGTCACCCCGTTGACGGCGCTGAAGTTTGCTGAGCTGTCGGTGAAAGCCGGCATTCCGAAAGGAGTCGTAAACATTTTGCCAGGCTCAGGTAACACACACACACACACACACACACACACACACACACACACACACACACACACAGGATCCATGTAGTCTGTTTTCTGTTCTGACCACTTGATCTTGAGGTCATATGGTGAGTTAGAACAGTGCAAATAGAATCCAACAATCATATTCGGGGGGGGGGGGGCCTGTTAAAGGAACGGTGTGTAGGATTTAGGAGGGTTCATTGTCAGAAATGGAATAGAATATGATGTTTATTTGAGTGCGTAGTTCCCTGAAACCAAAAATCATTGTGTCTTCTTCACAGAGTCCGCCTTGAGCACCAAATGTGGATTAATCCGCCGCTGAAAATAGTCCCCCAACAAATGCACAATTTCCTTCCATTTGAGTAACGTTTTTTAAAAACTACAGGGACCAGCTAATTCTGGAAATAATCAAGCACAAATGTATGAAACGATACATTTGCAGGCCCCCTTTTGTGAAGATTTAAATCTTCAGAAGGCACCCATGGGTTTGGAGCTGAGGGCCACTGACATGGGAGGGAAGTGAGAAAGTATTGAGAGACTCGTTGACAAAAAGGAATAATCCACAGTTCCGTCTTCCAGGTGGTATGGTGGGACAGCGTCTGTCCGACCACCCGGATGTCCGCAAGCTGGGCTTCACCGGCTCCACGCCCATCGGCAAACAGATCATGAAGAGGTATCAGCTGACTAACTCGGTGCTCGGTCGACTAAAGTGTGGGGTGAAACTTCATGCCTCTTCTCTTGTCTTGTGACTTCCCGCTGCAGCTGTGCGCTCAGCAACCTGAAGAAGGTTTCTCTGGAGCTGGGGGGGAAGTCGCCCCTCATCATCTTCGCTGACTGTGACATGGACAAGGCTGTTCGCATGGTGAGAGAGGGGTTGGGGTTGTCAAAATATGAGGATTTGGTGTTTTTATATGATTTAAATTGGAAAGTTATTTATTTATTTTTCCCGAACAAAACAACAAACTTGACCTTGGCCGTCTGGAAGTTCTGATCATTGTAATTCTTCACTATTTCTTCAGAGACTAATTTATTCATTGAAGGACTAAAATGACATAACATAACACACAAATCAATTATAAAAATATTCACAAATTAAAGCACAAAGTCTGTCCGTACTTATCATAATAAAAGAAAGACTAATTATACCTTCATTGAATGTGTTTTAATGGTTAATCAAGGCTCTAGTTAAAGTGCTCATCTTCTCATCGCCGTGTCTGCTTGCTGCTCCACAGGGCATGAGCTCCGTGTATTTCAACAAGGGGGAGAACTGCATCGCTGCCGGACGTCTGTTCGTGGAAGAGTCCGTTCACGATGACTTCATCAGCCGAGTGGTGCGCGAGCCAAAGCCTCCCTGGAGGAACGGGAGTGGTGCAGGAGCGAGTCCTGAAACACAGAAATGAGTCGGCATGTTTTGCACTTCCGGTTCCCTCATCTCGAAGTCACTAGGTTTATATTGAATGGGTTTTTGGTTAGATTAATGAAATAAGGTATTCGATTGAGGCAAGCTGAAGAGATTTTAACGTTTTGTTCTGCGACATAAAATATGTCCATAAATATCCCACTCGAGAATAACTTTTTTTTGCTGAGGGAACCAGTGCAATGCCAAAAATAAGTCATCCCTACAGCCCTCTATAATGGCACATTAAAGGGGTACTTCCATATAGTTAGGGGACTGACTCCTGCACTTCCCATAATGCAAATTGATAGTGAAGAATTGAGGAACGGCATGATTCATCTCTGCACCCTTTCAACCTCAGGTGGAAGAGCTGAAGAAGATGAAGATTGGAGACCCACTGGATCGCTCCACAGACCACGGCCCGCAGAACCACAAAGCCCACCTGGACAAGCTGCTGGAGTACTGCGAGGTCGGGCTGAAGGAGGGAGCGACACTGGTGTACGGAGGGAAGCAGGTGGACAGGCCAGGTAGAATACACGCAACAGCTCAATGTCTGGAGCCAATGGGACACTTTACAGCAGCCACAGATGGCTGTTGACTTGGTCTTTAAAAAGTCTTTAGTGTAAGTGCAGACTAAGATCAGGATGCCAGTAATAATTGGATTCACTACAGAATATATGTATTTAGTTAATTATTACCGCAGTTTTGTTTTGTTTTCTTTCCTAGTGTTGGATTTTTGCATTAGTAAAACATGCTAGTACAAAATTAGCACGGTTAAATATGTCACATTTTGAAAAGATTATTTATATATTAATAATCAGTTTATTTTGTGCTCTTAGCTCCAGCCCAAGATCTTGTAAACTACAACGGTGAATTGTTTCGGGCCACCTGTTCAAGGAGCTAACTATTCTAGGAATGTGTTTTTCACAAATGAAATACACCACAGAACTCTTTCTATGAAGGATATTCTGTTTGGATTATTAACAGTGGTAATGGCTACACGGCAATATTTAGATTTACCTCTCGGCTGTGAGCCACTAAGCT
The DNA here is from genome assembly GCA_023566465.1 of Cottus gobio. Taxonomy (NCBI): domain Eukaryota; kingdom Metazoa; phylum Chordata; class Actinopteri; order Perciformes; family Cottidae; genus Cottus; species Cottus gobio. The sequence goes on from CM042236.1 coordinate 2,489,576, forward strand.
AGCTAGGTAGCAAGCTAGCTTTTTGTATAAACAAATTTGTGGAGATATGGTTGGCTGATGTCATTTTGAAAAGCGCTTTTATCAAAGTTATAAATTATACATATTCTGTTTCTTATTTCAGTTTTCGGTGCTCTCTGTAGAATCTTTAGCATCATTGTTAGCATTAGCTAATCCTCTATATGGTAATTTCCCTTCAGGTTTTTTCATGGAGCCCACAGTGTTCACTAATGTAGAGGACCACATGTTCATCGCCAAAGAGGAGTCCTTCGGCCCCGTCATGGTGGTGTCCAAATTCAAAGATGGGTGAGTCATCAAAAGGCGTCTTTCTGGAGTTGCTGCCGTGCTATTTGAGTCGCTAACCGGTATTCTCTGTACCTCCTGTGAACCACAGTGACGTGGACGGCGTGCTGCAGAGAGCCAACGACACCGAGTACGGCCTGGCCTCGGGCGTGTTCACCCGTGACATCAACAAGGCCATGTACGTGAGCGAGCGACTCGACGCCGGAACGGTATTCGTCAACACCTACAATAAGACCGACGTGGCTTCACCTTTTGGGGGCTTCAAACAGTCCGGCTTCGGCAAAGACCTCGGTGAGTAGAGACACGAATGTGAACATTTGTGTCATTGCTATGTTGACTGAGATAAAGGGGGGTTACTAATTTTACACGTGAAGGCCATTATTATGGAGCCAATTATTAAGGAAGTAATACGGTAATCTATTTCCGGCAATTTGATGAGGAAAAAAGGGCCTGCAAGTAATTATACTGACTTGGTAACTCAACTTGGCATCTGAAAACAAGCGTTGAAAAGTTAAGAATATTTTAACCGTTATGCGCATCTAAAACTGCCCGAAAACGCAGAGCAAAAGGGGAGCACACGCCACACCACAGGAAAACAAGGGCTTTGTGGGCTTTGTGGGTTTCTCGGTGTGATCAGCCTCGTACTGTTAGGCTCAGCTGTGAGAACCGGCGGTCTGGACCCAAACGCAAAACAGGAGATGACAGAGAGGTTAGATGGCAACAAACAAACGGCTTTATTGTTGTCTGGTAGCAACGCAGGTGACAGAAGTTCAGAGCTTCTTCGCCGCGGGGCTGGGCGGCGTGGCGTGGAACTCGTGGCTCGTAACAATCCCACACAGGGATACGTCGGTCGTGATGGCTTGCTTGTACAAGGACATGCGTGGCAATCTCTCGACACCGAGCTCTAGCTGGAGGCTGATCTTTAAGCGCCGCTTGATGCTGATGGGCTGCAGCTGCGAGCGTCGGCGCGCACTCCAACCAGCTGTCTGGCATCAACCTGATTGACAGGGAGAGAGAGAGAAAAAGAGAAAGAACGGGAGAGAAGCAGGGAGGGGGAGGAAACTAAACCCGCAGATGCCACCGATCCTCACACGTACTCGATCTTTATTTTCATCACATTGGCAGCAATGGCCTATTTTTCAACGTGCACATCAGCAATTTGGTGTAAACTTGATCAAAGAGAGGAATTGATTTAATCACAGCTTAGGCCAGGGGTTCCCCCCCAAAGATATTTAAAAAAAGATCATAAAGGAAAACACATTTCTGGCTCTATAAAATTTGCTCATTATTTCAGTTTTTTTTTTAAATACAGGATACTTCAACCTCTTTGAGGCCTCTTAAAAATCAATCAAAGTAAATCTGACAAAGAAAAATCCCAGTATAGTGTTCACAACTCAATCCAGTGCTCATTCTTTTGACTGTGTGGTCCACAGGAGAGGATGCTCTCATGGAATACCTCAAGACCAAAGCAGTGACTGTGGAGTACTGAGCCACAGACCCTCCCAACGAACTCCAACCCACATCTGAACAGAAAGGGACTCGTCTGTCTGCTCCAGTCAGACATCAGCATTGCTTCTGGACCGTGTGTGTGTGTGTGTGTGTGTGTGTGTGTGTGTGTGTGTATACGGTATGAATGAGAGCCACAGTTTGGACAATGTGCCTGTCTTTACATGGCTTTCCAAACAATAATAATAATCACATCATGGACAACGGACACATGTGGTTTACACCCTTCTGTGTATCTTACACATAGACCCATGAGTTGGACACCTGGTGGGAGCCGAGCTGGTTCTGACCCTTGGGCTCCATAAGAGTGTGTTTTACGTTAAAACACAATTTTTCAACCTGAAACCTGTATTTTCATCGTCATCAATAATGCTGATCCGTTAAAAATGAGAACATCATCTGAAATCAGGCCTTTCTCATTCACTGCCTTCATCATTCCTTTCATATCTCTTTGTTTCTTCTGGAACAGCATTTGTTCTGTTCGTACCAGAAAATACACAAAGTTCTTAGTTTATGGATATAACTCATCGGCATTTAAATGTGAATATTGAAGCTGGTGTTGAGTTTTGATCATTGACATGATGGAAAAACTGGATTCGGGTCAAAAAGCCACAGTTACATTTCAATTGTTAATCCACAGAAAAACAGTTTGTTGAAATAGTCTTAACTTAAGGGCCACTTACCAGGTGCTTTTTACTTGGAGGTTTTCAACTGGGAGACTGGTTGTGATTTTGTTGTCTAAACATAACTATAGGTAATCATTTTAAGCCCAATCATGATGGTTTTCTAAAACCTAATTAAGTGGTTTTGTTGCTTGAACCTAACTTTTGTTTTTAAATGAAATGTTGTACTGAAAAGGAAAAGGTTGTTGTGAGTGACATGAAAATAGGAACAGTTAGTGTCCCTGTACCCGAAACCAATAGATTGCATTTCATGACTATTTCACAGTGAGACTGATAGTTTTCATCAACAGATCATTGTTCAGTGCAATCAAAAGCCTGGCCGTCGGCCTAGAGTCAAAGAGCGTCTTAAAGGTGCAGTGTGTAGGATTTAGTGGCATCAGGTGGCGACCGACTGAAAACCCGCCACTCACCCCTCCCTCTGTGTGTCAGCACTACGGTGGCCTTCAGTCTCTCTCTAGAGCCAGCGGGTGGTTTGTCCGCTCTGGGCTTCTGTAGAAACACAGAGGTGCCACATGGCAGACTCTGTGGAGAGGACCCACTCCCTATGTAGATATGAAGAGCTCATTCTAAGCTTACGAAAAATGCATTCTTAGTGATTGCACTCATATTTATTATGAATATTATATTCAGTTTCTGCTAATAGATCCCCATAATGGTACACACTGGCCCTCAACACTACACCTTGACATCACTGCATCAAGGTGAGAAGTTAAGCCTCTAGATGTCAGCAACAACAACGTTTTTTTAAGGGGTGTTACTGTCTAATGTTTCATTAGACAATTATTTTTAAGGTAATGAATGAACATTCACACTCATTAATCACAAACTGGTGGAAGTGAAAGAAGGGATTGTTGACACTGTTTTGTTCTTTATGGATCATTAAAGTATTAATGAGGACAGCCTCCTTGTTAGGTAGATGTTACCTATGTATACAAATCATCATTCAGGGACTTGAGGCTGGGCGGCCTCAGGCCTGTTTCAGATGTGTTGGGATGGCTGGCCTTTATTTAAAATCTGAACTTCACGACGTCAAGCTATTTCTTTTCCTCCCCTCTCGCACACTAAAGATGTTTAAATCATGTCTGCTCCCACTTCACTTTAGACATTCAGTCTCTTCCCTTTGGTAAATTTGACTTTTCTTTGTAAATATCTTTTTTAAATGGAGGGCAAATGATTTGATATATTTTTGTCAGACAGAAGAAGACTATGTTAAAAACACTATTATATTCGTTAAAGACACAACTGCTTTTTTTTTTTAATGTAAAGGATCATGTACAGCGAGTGTATGACACGGCTGCTTATTGAAGAAATCAATAATTTCCCTAATTGTATTGCTTTAAAATGATTGTATTGCTTCCACACAAAAACAGTCCTCTGTGTACTTGGGTCAGAACTGCGTCTTAGAGATGCGTCTGTTATTCAGAAATACTAGACCACAGAAAGCCCTAAATTTGACCAATCAGAATTGAGTATTCAACAAAGCTGTGTAATAGGCATCGCTACTTTTGAGGAAGATGTGACATGAGTTTTCTTTCTGTCCCACATTATCAGTAGAGGCAGCAAGGGCTAAGAAGCAAGTGCTTTTTTTCTTCTTTTTTTTCTCAACCTTTGTGAAAGAGGTGGGATCTGTCCCCTCAATAAACAGCATGTCTTCAGCCAGTAATGTCATACAACAATCAATAAAGTTTGATTTGAATTTGACTGTGTAATGCTGCTGTGACTTCCAAAAAATACAAACATCGTTTCCCAAAGTGCTGCTCCCGTCATTAGTGTGTTCCTGGAAATATGTAAAAAGTATCGAACACATTAAATTCCGTGTCTTCACATGAATGTTTCAGAAGGCGCTGTACAGACTCTGGGGATGGGAATGAGTTCCATCACATCAGTGAGCTTCATAGTTGGCTTTATAGCCAGATTCTGGACAGCGGCTACACAATAATGGTATTAAAGGAAGTTTAACAGGAGCAGAAGTAAAGGGTAGTAGAAGGTTGCCAACCTTAGCTGACGTTAGCATTGGCCAGAGAAGGAATCGTGGCATTCCGGTCCTTCAGGACATTTTAAGGTCGTCCCGTTCCGTGCTCTACATTCTACAGTCATCTCATTAACAGCAGGAGCAGAGCTTCACATCGACACTGGCTTTCGCCGAGTAAACTACAGAGAAACTACAAATGCTGAAAGTACCTGATGGCCTTTTTAAAAGAGATCAGTGCTTAACATCGAGGTAAGACATATAAATCCCAACAGGTAAATGTTCCTTAAAGGCTGCATTGTTGAACAGCTGTATTTGCACCATCAGCTCCTGATATGAACAGATGTACATAGTCATGTGATTGCATGTAGTGTTTCAGACTGTAGATTATCTTCCGGCCCAATCCCAATGAGAAGTGTATTGTTGATCTATAAAACATGCCTAGTGTTAAAACCCCAATGTTTTTCTTCCTATCGGATGTTTTTTGATGAACCAGAAGCGCTGAGGTGCAGTAATTTGAATCTGCCACTGCTCACATCCGAGAGTGTGAAGGAAGTGGTCATGTGTGGTCATCTCGAGTGTATCACAGAAAAGTGAGTCAATGTTTGTTTCGCTTCACCTATCCTACTTGCTCTTCTTCCAGACAGTGGGCGTTGCTGGCAGTAGGCAAAGTTGATCCTGACACGGTCATGCTGTTGTGTGACCAGTGTCACCTCATCGTAGAGAGGGTGTACGACTTGGTCCTGGAGGTTGTGGCCCCCCAGGTTTATGACTGGATGTAAGGGCCAGCGACCACAGCAGTGCTACTGACCCAATGTAAGTCAAACAGCGTCAACAGCAACCATGTTACTCACATGCATGTTGGAATGTCATTGCCCAGAGCAGTGCAGTTGAGCAAAGTACAACGGTTTCTCTTTTTAGGAACGGGATTGAGTGGAACCTTCACACCGTGACAGAGGAGGATGTGCAAGCCAGCTTTGGAGATTCACCGATGTCTTGGAGAAACGTTAGACGTCAGAGTGGAGAGGCACCCTTTCAACCTCAGGTGGAAGAGCTGAAGAAGATGAAGATTGGAGACCCACTGGATCGCTCCACAGACCACGGCCCGCAGAACCACAAAGCCCACCTGGACAAGCTGCTGGAGTACTGCGAGGTCGGCCTGAAGGAGGGAGCGACACTGGTGTACGGAGGGAAGCAGGTGGACAGGCCAGGTAGAATACACACAACAGCTCAATGTCTGGAGCCAATGGGACACTTTACAGCAGCCACAGATGGCTGTTGAGTTAGAGAGTGTAGAGGTCTGACAACTCCGAACAACTGCTGCTGCTGGTTGCAGAAGTAGTGACCATCATGGTCAACCGCAAGCTGGCCAATGTCCCGCAGCCAACCTCTTCCCGACCACCGGAGGAATCATCGGAATCTCATCCAACGGATATGGTATACCATGTTGCCAAGATACTGGAGAGCTGATGTGTGTTCGCAGAATTCTGCACAGAGGTAACCGAAGATTCTCGGACCTCAGTGACTCCATTCAATTGCGAAAAGGAGTTCTCGGAACTGAAGGGTGGCTCCCACATTTCAAAGACAAACCCAACTGGAATCTCTAAATTGCCCCTACAAATCTGCATCTTGTCTGGACATCTTGAATGTGCTGTATCTATGTTACGTTGATTCTGTACACATGACATCTATTGCTTCTGTCCATCCGGGGAGAGGGATCCTCCTCTGTTGCTCTCCTGAAGGTTTCTTCCTTTTTCCCTGTGAAAGGGTTTTCACTATTTTTTGGTGAGTTTTTCCTGATCCGATGTGAGGTCCTGGGACAGGGATGTCATATGTGTACAGATTGTAAAATCCTCAGAGGATAATCTGTATTTGTGATTTTGGGCTATACAAAATAAACTGAATTGAACATCATGTTTTGTACATGGAGAACAGAAGCAGCAACAGAAGGGTCATCATACTATTGACTCAAAGAAATCTGTTTAAATATCTTCAACTTGTGCTTTTCTGGACCGGAAAACAATTTTGAAGGGTAGCAGTGGGGTATTGAATGCTGCCCTCTTTCACAATGTCACTGAATCTAATTGAAGGAACAGCACCCAGAACTCCATTAATTCAAAATGAAAAGTGGCAGGCATAATTATATAAACATTAGTTCCATCCTGTGAAGGTTGTGATGTCACTTGTTCAATGAAAATGATAGAGGATGTTAACGTCTAGAAAGTAACTCATTGAATCTGGCCATAAAATGCAGTCCTGACGTGTCAGTTGTTTACTTGTATAATATTATACATATACGTCACATCCCTCTCAGGATTTGACCCACTATTGAAGCTTCCTACTATTGGGTACAGCCCTACTTAAATCCAAATTGCTTATTCAGTTACCTGAACGCCCAATACGACTTTTCAAGTTGAAACCCAAAACTTTTTTAAACAAAATATCTTTAATACATTTCAAATAGGCACAAGTAGCAAAATGTACTAATGTAATGATTTGTGAGGAGCCATCATGTGTACATATCTAATATAGTTTACAACATAACGAACAAAAGAGAACTTGAACTAAAGTGTTCTGCTGAACCAAACCAAGTGAACCAGACCACATGGTTTTTAATCATATTTCAGAGCCAACATGTTAGAGGAATCAACACATGTGGACGTATCAGGGTATGTGCACAGAGGCTGCATTTTATTATCAAGCCCCTTTTGTGATCCCTCTTCTTCCTCGTGGAAGCACAAACTGTTCTCGAACTTGATCCATGGGAGAGGGTGTTCAAGCAAAACAGATGCCAACAAACGAGGCGATCCACGGTGATCCGAACACGTCAAGTTCAATGAGTGGTCCGTCGGAGCCGGACTGGATGAGGCGATCGCAGTATCTGTTCTGGCTCCAAAGGCACTTTTGCAGACCTTTTAAATGTACAAAACGGTTCTACAGTTGTTCCAATGGTTTCGGGGGAAGACTGGCGTCTTCTCTGTGTCTGAAGTAAAATCCCTCCTTGCCAGAGACTGATGTTTGGGTCAGTTTAGTCCACGTCACCTCAGCAGGGCAAAGAAACGCCACACACAGCCAAAGGTCTGTGCGGCCAATTGCACAGACTTTTCTACTCTGCCTACTGATGGAGAACCTGGATGTTGGCTTTCTTCTTTTTGCCTTTGTCTCCGGGTAATACAAGGTTCTGCTCAGTGATCTCGCTTCCCCCGCCGGAGTCCGAGTCCTCCTCGGAGTCCGAAATCTCCTCTTTGTCTTCAGCGTCGGAGTCGGCGTCAGACCCGCTGAGCTCCACCAGCGCCACGTCCTGAAGGACAAGAGGGATACATTGCATGGCTCGATCGAATGACACATGACAGAAGGACATTCAACGTTTATCTGAGGGAGGCGGACCGACGCTCACCATCTCTATGACCCTCTCCTCCTCCCCGACGTTCTCTATGTCAAAGTGTCCGGCGGGAGCGTCTTCCATCTGCTGCTTCAGCTTCTCGTTGGCCTCGGCCATCTGAGGCAGGAAGCTCTGCAGCCGATCCAACACTGACGCACAACAACAGCAAAAACAAAATAAATAAAAACACACAACACACCTCTGGCTCAAAAGGTGTTTGTTAGGGGTCATATACAGGGATTTATTCTAAAGAAAGGGTTACATTTATGTATAAAAAAAGTGATAACAGCGCACACAGAGACGACCAACATCGGTATCGTGGGTAGAAACTTTCCCTCCAATTCAACAGACCCATGTTACATACATAAATGAATATGCTGAATATGCTGCGTCTTACGGGGCTCCAGAGATGCGCCCAAAAACCTGTCAAATGCAACCAAACATTTTCAGTGGTTGCATCCATCCCAAGTTCTTGTTAACTGTCAGAAAAATTAATTTACACTCGATACCGGGTCTCGTGGTCATATCAACAGGTCATTTATTCTGTTGCAAGAGAGGAGCAGATACAGATATACAACGTATTATACAGACGTATTACTTCACTAATTGTACATCCACAACTGCTCCAAGAATAGATGAAAACCTCCCTCCTTATATCTAGGGCTGCAACTAACGATTATTTTAATAATCGATTAATTTGTCGATAATTTTTTCGATTAATCGATGAATCGGATAAAAAACAAAAAAGCATTACTTTCCAACCCTTTATTCAAAAACAGAACTGACAGTGCAATAATCTTCAGAAAGTGCACAAACAGGTTGCTCCTTGAACATCCCTGAGCTGTTAAAGTAATAATAATAAAAATAATGGACTAACACAAACATACACATGTATGCTTTATATCTGCCAAATATATAGGCTTTTATTAAATAAAGTGCACAAAACATTTTGCACAACATTTTGTTTAAAGGGACCTGAGCTGTCAGAACAATAAATAACTTATAAAAAATAAAGAAAAATACTAATCAGAAAACTTAACAGGATTTGTTTGAACGTCAGAACTGGTTCTCTACACTACACTCAGATACACACACTCAAACTCTCACAGACGCACACACTTACAAACACAGTCACACACTCAAACACTAACAGACGCGCACACACACAGACGCACACACTCACAGACGCGCGCGCACACATACACACGCTCTCTCTCACTCCCTTTGTTCAGACACATTGCTCTGTTCTTACGAGCTAACGCTAACTTGTCAAGCTAATAACGAGTAAACAGCAGAAAGCTGCTGGAGGGACGTTACGTCTTCACTTCAAAACGGAACACAACCTGCCGACTAGCCGCTGCAGCTGAGCCTCAACAGGAAGTGCTCTACTAGCTGCCGCTGCCCGGTTTGAGCTGCTACTGTGCTGTTGAACGGCCTTCCTCCGCGATGTGTTTCAGAACTACTTTACGGTCTCAGCTGGTCTCTCCTCGACCTCCGCTCTGCTCCGCGCTCAACTCAACTTTTCTTTTTATACTCAAACATCCCCGTGACTTATTGAGTGGCGTAATAATCGCGCGACACAACGAATCGATAATGAAATTCGTTGCCAACGCTTTTAATAATCGAATTTTATCGATTCGTTGTTGCAGCCCTACTTATATCCCATACTAGCAGGTCATCATGACGTGTCTGCACAAACAATAACATTCTGTCCTTAGTCAGCTGTTATCCCACATGATTGTGGTGACTGTGGACTCTCTCCTTCACAGCCCAAACATATGATAAGTACTTCAGTCATGGAAATGCAGATCTAGCTGGTTTGCTTAGTGTACAGGACATAAGACACCCTTGGGGGGGAAAGTTCATCTAGAAGTCACAGGTCATACAATAATTATTAGAAATAGAAGAAAGAAAACAATTTTTCCCCAACATTAACTTTTACAGAGGAGCAATATAAAGCATCCTGACTGCACACATTACAAACTGGTATGGAACGTTCAGGGCACAGGACAGGAGGGCACCCCTGGTAAAAAAAAAAAAAAGCTTGTAACTCATAGCAAGCATGCAGGGAAGGTGGCGTCTGGTCTCACCGCTGCTTCTTGGGACTCTCTCCGTCCGCAGGGCTCTGCCCGCCTTGGGCTTGAGGAGAAGCTTCTCACCGAGACCTAGCAGCAAGACAAACAACAGTCACATCCGTCATTACGGAGCCTGTTTCTCCACAGGGACCAGGGTGAAAGTCTAAACACAAAATGTGACAACAGAGTGGCATTCCCTGACATTCATGGGTCAAACAATGCAAAATTGTGCAAACATAAATTAGAAAAAAAGATCCATATTAATATATTGGAGATGATTTACCCATATATATATATATATATATATATATATATATATATATGTTTTGACATTAGTACTATTGTGTACAGGACGTTGCTGTGAGTCATATTAAAACATTTGGAAGCCATAACATGTCCGACATCCTATATTTATGAAAACGTGCTTATTTCCAACATTAACAATCTATTTTGTTAACTAGTAAACATGATTTCAGACCTTTGAAAATATTTAGTTTGTCATTTCCAGCACTGGTAAACAAATATGAAATAATATGGAGTTAGACTGACATTAGATATGGTTTTAAACTAAACAACAATGATTGAATTAGTGCGTTGCGGGATGTAGTGTAAGCTTTTACATTACATTACATTTCATTTCATTTAGCTGACGCTTTTATCCAAAGCGACTTACATGCTATGAGAGCAATTAGGGTTAAGTGTCTTGCTAAAGGACACAACGACACACACCGACCCTCTGATTGAAAGACCGACTTGATACCACTGAACCACAGTCGCTAACATGAGCTAACGTTTGAAGGTATCGCAGCTTCTCTCAGTCAAAGTCTGCTAATAAAAGCGTTCAAACCTTCTCCGTTCCCGCATGACAGAAGAGCCTGTGAACTCGTTTTCTTGACATTTAAATCCATTTTAGAGGCGACACGACCAGCGTCTCTATCAGCATGTGTTTCCAGTGAGATGAACATCCGGGTGTCGGGTAAAAGGGGACTATATTGAAGCAATGGTTTAAATGGCGCCCCCTGGTGTTTCGGAAGACTTTGTGAAACGAGACAATAAAGTTAATCAAATCAATGACTAAAGAAGAGAGAAACATATTTTTTGTGTGCAAATTATGCATTTTTTATTGTAAAGTGTGTAACTAAATGTTTCAAACGCATTTAACAGTACGTCCCTGGTGCGACCGAACACGCCAGTGCGGATTACGCCCACTATTTTCATAGCGAAGTAGCTCATCTTTTCAACATAGACGAGCTTTGGTGGCACTTCTTCGCTCTGACGCGGCTCTCTGCCTGGCTCTGGCTGACTGTCAAGAGAAATAAGACTCCCATCTCTTCTTCTGGAGGTAATGCCACAGTTCCAGAAAGGTAATTTATGGAAAAAAATAGGTTAATATTAAGTGACGACCAGAATAACTAGTTTCCTATTCGTACAGGTTCTAGCTACCATTAACCGCCGTAGTCTCCCGGTTAATACAGAAGCGAGCAGGGGAGTCGCGCTCCCTACTGTTTTGGTTTTTGCCCAGCTAGCTAGCATGTCACAGTGTTAGCTATACGCACACGGACACAACTAGCGCTCAACAATATTTCCGGTTTTGTCAAACAGTTGTCGTCATATTGCGTTAAACGGAGGCGCTGCCATGACGTAGAAGCTCCCGATACCAAGACTGACAGGTCATATGTAAAGGCCTGACCTTAATGCATATGAACATGTATAAACTAACCAGAATCTACTCTGGACTTCCCCATCATCAGCAGACCAACCGACACGGTATCAACTAAATGCAGCTTTGGTTCACTTTTGCATCAACCAAACTCTCAGTGAACGTCACTCTCCACCTTCACACCATCCGGATCAATGCACTTTGGCTATCAGCACTGTGAGGCGTGGACAGAAACGCAGAATAAAACTGTGGAGACACAAACATATCTTAAAGATGTAATGATCTTTTATGATTCAAAAAGCCTATAGATACAGTGACGATATGTGCACTTTTTAATTTAAACTCCTGTAGAAGTTGTATGGACTCCCTCACAGCTGTTCTGTAATCCACATGAAAACAGCTGCTCCACATTTAGAGCCTTGGTTCTCTGCTTACTGAATAATGTATTTTTTTTGTTCCTCTTCGTGAGAACTGGCTCAGCTGTTCCATCTCGGAGTAATGTCATCTTAAATATTGCCTCATGCCGCATTTCCCTCTTCTTCCATATACTCCCTCCTCTGTTATCTGTCTTTGTGTATTTCCCTCAGGCCAGTGAGTCTCTAAAGCCAATTTCCAACATGGATGGTGCACCTGAGCCTGTCTGAACACCTTGAACTGTCTGCCGTTTTTTTTACACTGCTCTCACGCTGGTTGACAGGAAATGAGACGCTGCGGCCCTGTACCACACCATGAGTGTCCAGAGTCAGGGAGGAGCCATAAGGGATTCCCTGGGCTCTAGCCTGACGGTGCGTATGAGCGGAGCAGGCGGAGGCTGGAGTGCTCTCTCTCTGAAACCCGTTTCCTCTGGGCGGATCGCCTCTCTATTCCAGACCATGGTACCTACCGGTTACACCAAGCTGCAGGATGAGCGGCTTGCCATGGTGGACCTCGGAGCCAAACCTGAGGCCACCTCGCTCCAGAACGGCTACAGACAGGAGACATCTCACGTAGAAGGCCGACGGCTCCTGGACCGGGCCTCTCGCTCCTCTGTGACTTTATCTGACTGTGGAGATGGAGGCTATTCCGAAACGGAGCCCATGCTGGCTGAGAGGAGGCTCTCCGCTGAGGAGGCAGATGAGGAAGAGGAAGTGGATGAGGAGGAAGGGCCGGTATCGGTTGTGCAGAACATGCCCAAGGAGTCGCCGCTGGCCATGGCGCTGCAGATCTTGCTGCCTTTCTTGCTGGCTGGATTTGGAACTGTATCAGCTGGAATGGTGCTGGATATTGTGCAGGTAAGCTGAACAACAATGCAACTATTCTCCAAAGCACAGCCAGCACCGTTGAGAGCTCGAGCATGGGTGGCATTTGAGGCTAATTCCAGTTTATCACATACCGGGTCTTGTTTTCATAGTTTCCATCAGTTCTGATAACACTGTACTCAGCAAAGTAATCAGTGAGATGTGGAAGCATGGTGTCACTGCAAGAACTAAGTCTATAGGGCCAAAACAGACCTGATCACTCAGAAAATCAACCAGTCGTAAATTCTCTTCACTTTTTACCGCTGCAGGAGTTAAAAAAAACTTTGAGCCTCTGGCCCAACGACAAAAGTATTGTAATATTTATGAATTTGCCGCATCTGGCAAAATTCCCATTTCTGTATTTGAGCCTTGGAGGCATGTTTATTACACCTCCCCATTGCATTGACACAAAATCTTTAATTACGCACACAAAATTACCTCAGTCCTCAGATTTGAAATCAACCAGGACTATAAGCTTAAGGATTGCTGCATTAACTCTACTGGCCAGTTAACATTGGCTGTTTTTAAAGCTGCGTTTACTTTTTAATTTGTCTAAAATCCGTCCACAGAAGAACGCTGCTTTGTTCTCCTGTCCGCTTCACCAAACTGCATCTACTGTAGTAACACAGTGACTGTGCAGAAGAGCCTCGTACAAACACACTTCTAAACATCTCAACTATCCTTTACACTACACTTAGTAGCATTTGAAAGCTCTGGAAAAAGCTAGTAAGTGGATTTAGAATTGCAATTTTCAGCTTTCAGAAGCTATTTTGACTTGTTTTGGAGAACGTTAACGTTTAAAACAATTTGTTTAGCGGGTGTTTTTGTCTTAATTGACAGATGTGTCCATTGGTTGCTGTGTTCTAATCCCACCTGGAAAAATCTTAATTGTCTTGTTTCAGTCAGCCAACAAGATAGCAGCGAGCGGTAATACATATTTTCAACATTTGACAACTTTTTTGATGAACTTCTGCCAGGATTCTCCCCCACTCTTCTGACTCTGTTGCATTATAGTCCACAAGTTAATTTGTGCACATCCAAATGAAGGACTTCACTCTTATCTAATGGATAGTGTTTGAATTTGAATGTCAAACGGGGCACGTGTGAGTGTAGCAATTTGAAGGTTGAACATGTCGTCCTGCCTCTGTGTGTCACCCGCAGCACTGGCAGGCGTTCCAGTACATCACGGAGATCTTCATCCTGGTACCTGCTCTGCTCGGCCTCAAGGGAAACCTGGAGATGACTCTGGCCTCCAGGCTGTCCACAGCAGTAAGACACACACACACACGCACACGCACACACACACACACACACACACACACACACACACACACACACACACACACACACACACACACACACACACACACACACACACACACACACACAAACAATATGACACACTACCAAGGAGGCATTTTTATGTCTAGTGGGAAAACAAACTAATTCCAAGTTTTTATGCTTTTTTTTTATGGTTGGAATGGATTCAGCTTTTGTCACTAAAAGGTTTAGGCCATAAATGGTCGTAAATGAATGCATTTATTGTGATGTGGCAAACCGTAAGCCTGCGTGACGTCCCATATATATTCTGCTGAGACTGTTTTAACTGGCTGATTTGAATAAGCAACAACAACTAGGCGTCCAGTGTACTCTCTGTCGCTGACATGTTACGTTTTCTGAGAACTTGTTCTTGTTGTAATTAGATGGCTGGAATCCAGCGTCAGGCTGTAAGGACTTTGTTTGCCTTACACTACACTTAACCCCAAATTACATTACATTTAGCTGACGCTTTTATCCAAAGCCACTTACATGCTATACAGTAAACCGTAGACACAGCAACGGTGAGCAATTAGAGTTAAGTGTCTTGTTCAAGGACACAACAACATGGACTAGCAAAGCCAGGGATCGAACCACCGATCCTCTGATTGAAAGACAGACCTGCTAACCACTGAGCCACAGTCGCCCTTTTGTTGCTCCTGTGCTGTGTGTGTGGCTGTTAGACAGTCCTGATAGGCAGGTGGCCCCTTGCATGGTTGCCCCTGTCATCAGTGTGTGAATGGGTGAAGGATGACATGAGGTCTCTAAGTCACGCTTATGGTCATGTCCGGTTCCAAAAATCAGAGACACCCAAATTGCCGAACTCGAGGCTTCAAAACATCAGTCCACAAACCAATGGGCTCCCGATGACTACGCCCCCCTCTTACAGACAGTCTGTGGTCCCAGCCAGCCAACGAGATGTGCGTCTGCACATCTCATCATCGTCTGTTTGTTTGTGTGGCGTTGCATCATTTCCTTGTGGTGAAATATTGAGGTGGTGTCTCATCTCCACAGACTAAGTCTCTCTCTTTCTGCGTCTAGTATGGTGAAGGAAACAGGCTCACTGCCTACCTGGCTTACTGTCCCCTTCTCAGCTCAAGTTACAATCACTCACAGAGTTCCATGTAAGAATGATTTGTGCGGCATCTTGATTGGATTTTGGTGAGAGCTCTGCGGATTAGGAGTTGGTAGAGGAATCTGCTGATGTAGCAGAGTGAAGGGGTGGTTTCCTGTACAGGGAGGGGAGGGAACCAGGATGACCGAGCAGTCAAGACAGCCAAACTGCTGCTCGGCTTGAATCCCTCCTTGAGCAAGCAGAGGGAACAAAAGACGAGCGGCGAGGGAAGGGAACAGGTTTCGCCCTATAAAGACTCATAAAGACTCATGTGTTTTTTCTGCACGTGATATCCCGTAAAAACTGCATCATAAACCTGTGTGATTGCAACCCTGTGCACGAAGCGCTCACCTAGCCAGTTCTGTCAGTGTGTCCGAGACGTCTTGAACTCTGCAGAAGAAGTGACGGAGCAGAAAGTCTCTCTTTGTTTTTCTTATGGCTCTCCCGTTGGCCTCCTCCGGCTCTCGGCACACAGGCTCCACATTGACACTGTGCTGTGTCAACACGGACCGTGGAGCTCGGCGCGAGCCCATAATTCCTCAGTGGTGTCCCAAAGAAACCAACTGATTTTGTCTTCGTGTTTATATTCTCCTACACAGATGGGCAATCAAAAAGATTTTTGTGAAAAAGATAAAACCTGTACAGTCTAAAGGTATGTGTATGCATATTAAGAAAAGAAAAAACACGGCTCAATATAATTTATGTGGAAAAGCTGCAAAACTCAATAAGACACACTCCAGTATTTTAGTACTGCACTTTCATAAAGACACTTCTTCTCCCATAGTGTCTTTTGTTCGCCATTCCCTGACTGTTACACCCAGCCTTTCAGACTACATGAGCTTGGTTTCCATCGTAGTCGAGTAGCAGAACATTATTTAAAATTTGAGCAATAAAAAATAAATATCACCATTTGGAACTTGTCAAATGAAATGATTTACGAGAGAATGACATCAATGAATACGATTCGACCACTAAGACGATCAAATCAGACTTCAGCCACTGGGCCTCAATTCAATGACAATGTGTGGGACTCGCAGGAACCTGGGAGTTTTTGGTCTGCCGCTGTATTGATCGCTTACTTAGTTTGGTGTTCGTGTGTGATTTTTTTTTATTTTTTTAAAGGGTTAGTTTGGTTCCACCAGGCCTCACACAACGCCTCCTCAAAACATCCAAACTATCCCTTTTAATCTGTTTCTTATACCTTTGTTTGGAAGTGCGGTACTAAACAGCCGGGGCGTCGCTGATAATCTGCCGGACTCTGGGTAACTCCAGAGGTTATAGGTCATGAAGGGGCTCTGGCCTATTAGAAAACTTAAAGAATATTACCAAATGTTTTTCCTTTTTGCTTCTTTTCTTTATTCTCTCCTGTTTCCCAACACAGGTGAATGTGGGCAAGATGGATTCTCCCATAGAGAAGTGGAATCTAATCATAGGCAACCTGGCACTGAAGCAGGTAATGGCTCCCATTTAAGCCTTAACCCATCTCCATACACGTGATTATATTTAATCATATCATATTTATGTAATGCAATGGATGTTACGTGTAACCCTCTCACCACTACTAGTGGTGGTAATGGGTTGGATCCTGGTGGCCATTGGCTCAGACTGTTTTATTGATATCTCTGTCTGTATAGTAAGAGTACGTTCTCTGTTAATCATCTACACACACTGACAAACACATGCAACCTCGTAGGGGTTTTGGAGAGCTGTTTGTACGCAACAACAACACGTCAGCAAGAAGTCTTATGTAATAGATTAGTAATAACCCACCTCGGCATGACGTTAATTACAGTATTTTACCTTCATGTTTATGTGGAACTTGACCTCGTATGAGTAACCCTTCTGCTGATCCTGTAAACACTGTTTGTGTCTTTTTTCACACACGTAGCATTGCTTGTTTTTCCCCCACTCAATAAAAGCACAGCAGTAACCCCCCTGTCTCCTCCAGGTCCAGGCCACAGTGGTGGGCTTCCTGGCCGCCGTAGCAGCTGTGGTTCTCGGCTGGATCCCGGAAGGGAAGTTCCAGATGAGCCACGCTGTGCTGCTCTGCTCCAGCAGCGTGGCCACGGCCTTTATAGCCTCCATGCTGCAGGGTAAACACACACACACACACTCACACAGTGACAGCTGAGGACCGGAGCTTAAAATACACTGTTAACACTGTTGCTGTGGAGCGGCTGGGTCACGTGTGTCCTCCTCCTCAAACAGCTTTTGTAACAAAGAAGAGTTAAACCCGTCTTCCTTTCTGACTGACAGGTTGTTTAATCGTGTCTGAAAGTCACCAGTAATGTGAGGACCACTCTTTTCTTTGTGTCAGGCTTCATCATGGTGGGTGTAATCGTGGGTTCAAAGAAGACGGGCATCAACCCAGACAACGTAGCCACACCCATCGCCGCCAGTTTTGGTGACCTCATAACCCTGGCGATTCTGGCCTGGATAAGCCAGGGCCTCTACAAGTGCCTGGGTAGGATTTTTTTATTTGCCAGGTATGTTTAACATACAAGGAATTTGAATCGGTGAAAGGTGCATTACAATTAACATAGACGTTGAATAAAACAATACAAATATAATAAAAACGAGAAACCTACTGCAATAATAGATAAATATGGTAAATAACAAACAGATAACAGTACTTTAAAACAAGTATATATTATAAAAATAAAAGTGGCAAGTGTATTTTGATAAGAGAAGAAAAGATGTGCAAAGGTGTTTAAAATTGTCCTGTGGAGGTGAGAGTCAGTGGGTCCTGGTCTTTGTTGATGAACCCGACTGCAGCTGTTCTTGTGGCGTGAGGTCTTGGTCCTGATGGACCGTCATAGGAAACGGACTCAAACAGTTTGTGTCCAGGGTGACACAAAGGCCCTCATTTCAATCACCTTTTTATTGATTATGTCACAAAACAAGGGCATGAGGGCACAGTGTGTGTCACCAGTGTCAATGCGACCTCAGAGACTAACCTGACAGATCTTTCTAGTTAAAATAGTCCAAACATTGCACATGCATGTATGAGATGGTGGATCCTCTCGTCCTAGTCTCCAGTTATTATACGCTTTGGATTGAAGCAACAAACACTTTGACAATCACTGAATGTGGTCCGTCTCCTCTCCATTAGAAGCGCTGGTCGGCCGAGGTGGACCGTGGAGGGACACTTCCCTCGGTCAGCCAGCAGGGGTCCCTCCTGCCTCGCTCTGCTCTTCTCTTGCAGAACAGAGCCTCCCTTTTGTCCTCCCGCCACACATTCCACATGTTTAACTCGTGTAGCACTGGGACCTGCGTCGTATTACCTCGTGTCACTCAATCCGGCGAACACCGGGACCCGTTTCCTCTGGAAAAAGACTCCGTCTGGTCTAATTGTGTGACACAGACGCTCACCACGGTGAAAGGAGCAGCTCAGCGCCGTGAGCTAAATGTGTTAAACACACCTCAGATTTCATATTTCCATGGCTGGGCGTCTGGCTGTGTCACTCCCGGGACAGTGGGTCCTGTTGTACAGCCACGCCGACACTTTCCTGCTAAATTGGAACTAATGGTCAGTTTAGTCTCAACAAATATGAATTCAAACCGCATGGTTATCAACACAGATATGAGCTTAATGCTTCTAATTTTGAGGCGAACCAGCTGAGCAGAAATGGAGAAACGTAGCCGCTGCAGGAGCCAAGCGGAGCTCAGTCAGGTTTATTTATAACGCACTTTCAACAAACAGGCTGGAGTCGTGAGAGGGCTCAACAGTAAGAGCAGGGATAATGAGAGCATGAGACGGAGCGGACACCGAGGACGAAGCAGGGCCAGAGCTCGTGAGCGGATGTGGCATCACAGGCCCATTTCAGGGCAGTCGGCGGGACAATTGAGTCCTTGATTTCGGCAAAATGGGGAAGATAGAGTTGGTATTAAGTCCAATAAATAAACCAGGTTGGGTCTAGACTCCAATACTGAGTTAAGCTGCATTTCATATAACAATCACATATCCATCTGTTATGACACATGCCCAAAATGACAAAAAGAGAGAACATTATCCTCTGTGTATTTAATTTGTTCACCACATCATTACATGCAGCCATAAACAGCAGAGCTCCAGAGACAAATGTCTGGAGTAAAGCTTGTGTGCTAATTTATTTAACAGAGAACTTAAAGTAGCAATTCTTTGACAAAAATAACACATAGATTTGTATAGTGGGAGTGGTTTCTGGTAGTTGTCATGCAATGATGCCCTCAATGTTCGGCAACATGGAAACACACTCTTGGATAGTTTAAGGATGTTACAGATGTTGTTTCTGGCCATCAGCATGAATACTTTCAGCTTTGTTTCTGAGAGCCGGAGCGATGAGAGCCGTGAGGCTGAACCAAAACGAAGAGCTGAAAGATGCTAAAAAGCCCCGCAGAGCTGAGGACACCTGCAGTGTCTCACAATGTGTTTCACAATAAAAACATTTCAAATCCAGAACCCCCAGGGTCAAATCAGACGGAGCCACATTCTATGTGTGCAACAATTATAATCAGTGACATGTAGGAATAAGCCATGTGGTAACAGTTTTTAGAAGAGATTTAAAAGAGCAAACTGAATTTTTAGGTCGGTTTTATGTCCTTTCTTTTCCGGACCCATCTTATGCCAAAAAATGTAATTCTGAAATAATCAAAATGTGTTACTTCTGCATCCTGGAAGAATGTAATTTAAATTCCCCTACCCGATGGCAGGGTGCCAGAGGTCCATGTAAACAGTTTACCCTGTAGTGGACCCTCATGATCGCTAGCTGACTCTGAACTCGTGGTCAGATTGGGTCGATCTGGTCTGAACACTGGGACAGTTCTGTTCTCGGGTTACGAGAGCACAGTGATGATGAGGGGCTGTTTCCTAATGACGGTTATTTAGTACTCGGAACAGGATCCTGCTGGAAACATCTGGTGGTGGCTCTAGGCAGGTGCTTTCCCCTAATTGATTTTTTTCAAACTAGTTGTGCTATTTTGTAGTTTGAACAAAGAGGTGCTTTTTTAGAGAGAGCGAGCGAGAGGAACCTTCCCTGTGTTGGTGTGCACTTCCTCTCCATGCTCCGCATTAAAAAAAAAAAAAAAAAAAATATATATAGTTGCGTGTCTTCCTCTTCTCCAGATACCCACCCGTATGTGTCGTCACTGGTCTGCGCCTTCTTCATGTGTCTGACTCCTCTGTGGATCGTCATCTCCTCCAAACACCCGGCCAGCCGCACCCTGCTCTACTCCGGTTGGGAGCCAGTCATCACTGCCATGGTCATCAGCAGGTGTGTGTGTGTGTGTGTGTGTGTGTGTGTGTGTGTGTGTGTCTGTCACTGTGTGTATGTGTGCCTGTCTGGTCTTCAATGGTGGAAAGAACTGCTATTCTGCGTCTGCAACTCCTGGTGTCTGGATGACTCATCCCTAAAACAAATTTGCAGCACCCGAGCACATGCACCCTCGGGTCCCCTTGAGCCTGGCAGCCTCACTAATGCAGCCAGTAGGAAGGGAATACTCCGTGCAGGAGATACCACATTTCTCAGACAATAGACAAAAGTATTTGCACACCATGAACACCATGATCTCTTAGCCAGCAGCGGATGAAGCATTTCTCGTGGCATTTCTAGATAAGCACACAAATTCACTGTTGACATAATTTAGAATCCCCTGTCTTCCTCTTTCCATGCCCTCTTTTGTCACACACACACACACACACACACACACACACACACACACACACACCACACACACACACACACACACACACACACACACACACACACACACACACACACACAATCATAATCATCTAATTATGTTGTGCTTTGCAGCATCGGAGGGCTCATCCTGGACAAAACGGTGTCTGACCCAAATCTGGCCGGCATCGTAGTGTACACGCCGGTTATCAACGGTGAGTCACAGTGTTGGCACTGATCCCTCCTTTTGCTGCGAATGGCTTCAAGGTGTCACTGTTTGGATCGCAATTGCTCGACCGCCCCGGGGGGCACCAACAGACGAGGGGAATCCGGACCAAAGGTTTTAATACAATAGCTTCCTAAGTCCTGGGGGATTTAGAGAAGAGTACTACATATGTAATGAAAGCTTGTGTAGTCGGATCGCTCTAATCCCAAACGGTTAAGACTAGAATGGATCCTCTCCTGAGAGTTTGTGTTCATGCGTTTACGTTACGCCTGTAGAAGGGTTGCATTTGAAGTTCTGTGTGCGTGCTAATTTAAATGCAGTGTGTACTTTTCTTTTGATTAGGGTCCTCGTGATGTAATGAAGTCATGAATCGAGATGTGATGTCATATTTACACAAGACGGATTGGTGCAGATTAGGTTTTTTAATAACACACTGGCATTGGTACTCGGTTTCAACAAGTTTAGGTTAGGTATTGGGAAGGAAGACATGGTATCAAAACATCTCTCCTTATGGGTAATTTAAGACGTGATATCGCAGGAAGAAAAATAAAATATTAAGCATAACTATGTAGTTAAGTGAAAAACTCTTTCTACACTGATCAAGAGTACTACTGCTGGTGGGAAGTAAAAGAAGTGCAGTGGTACGTTGAAAGCTTTCTTCAGGACATTCTGTCCTATTAGGCGACAGAGAAACTTCCCAGTTTTATTCTACACCGCAGACGGCAACAAGCTGTTTAACACAGGGCTTTTGGGTACGGAGAAAATGCTGCTGTTTGTCTCTCAGTTTTCAATTAATGCAGAGTTTGACCCTTTGGAGCTGAGATTCAGACAAAGTGTTTTACACACAAGACGGATGATGCACAGTCGAGTCTATTTGTCTTGTGCTGTGCTGCTCCCAGGTGTGAATTAATGTGGAACCCAAAGAAGTGCCGATGCTCCGTCAACAGTCCCCTGATTAATGAAAGTTACTAAATAAAGACTCCAAGTGCTCATCAGCATAAATGAGTGACCTATTAAGACAGTCTGTCTGTCTCCACTCCATAAACTGGTGCCGTTCCATTTCCTCTTGCTTCTACCTCCCAACGCTAACTGGTTCAGCCACTGTTTCCAGGGCCCTGGCACCTCCACAACAAGAGATACGCTTTTAATTAAGCGCCATTAATGAAAGACATTTAACAAGATAGGAGTACGATTCTGACTCTTAATTGGTTTCTGCGTCGAGGCGCATCCCGGACACGGAACAGCTGGGGGAGTCTGCGCCCCGTTTGTGAGGGGGCGGAGACGTTTTTACACCAGAAAAAGAGTGGACGTTTTTTTTTTTTCGTCTCAGATTTTCAGCATTTTCTTTAGCGGGTGAGGAAGCGGCGAGGCGGGGGACGCTCGTGTCGTTGGGCTTGATTAAAATGCACTGAGGGTCCTGTTCTAATAAATGAATGAAATGAAAGAAAAGGAAGATGCAACAGAAAACGTGGAAGGAAGTGTGTGGATGTTTGATTAGAGAGGGGATGTATAGAGCGCGATAAGAAAAGAAGGGTTAAACCAAAGGGAGAGGGAGAGAGAGCCTTTTTGTACCAACACTGGCCTCCATTAATTCTTTTTAATACATTATTTCATGCAATTTCCCCAGAGATAGAAAGTAGCTGGTATGTTTAATCCAGGTGTTGAGGAAGTGTCGGCCAGTTAATTTCCTGTTGTACACTTTCACCTAAAAGTAATTTATTTTCTCTCCCCCCTCTTCTTCTGTTCATGTTTCCTTTCATCATATTTTATCTGCATTTTGTTTTATCACGTCACATCCTGATAACGGAGCCGTTGAAATGAACAAACTGAAATCAAACCCGGAGGACAGGAGGTGAGCGGGCAGACGGTCGCTCTGTCTCCCTCGGGGCAGAGCGACCCGGCTGAGAGGAGCGTGGAACCCCCTGCAGTTCCCACTCGCTGAAGCCCAGAACCTCCTCATCCTCATTCCGCCTGTCAGACCCACTGACCTGAATCAGCCAGATTACCCCTGAATCCTCCTTCACTCTACCTCTGCTCCACGCCGCCCCTGCAGAGGTTGCTAGAACGCCCTCCCTCTGTTCAGCCCCCACTTACCGCAAACGCCCTCAAGGACAAAAAGCTAGAAAGTGAAAATCCGTTCATCGTCCAAGTACACATTCATTCTAAAAACAAAAACAAAAAATGTTTTGGCTACAGGTCCATCGATTCTATTTAAAATGCCAAATTTCCGATGTTTTTGGGTTCAGACTTTTTAAATTTTTTTCCAGAGGTGTTATTGAGGAAGCAGCCGATTAGGTGATACCTTCAAAACAACAAATATACCCTTTTCCCCCGAAGACACTTTGACATGTCGCAGTAGGAAAAGCACAGGTGTAAATAAAAATAAATTAGAAACAAAATGTAATGATGGCAGAATTCCATTTAGCTGTTTCAGTCTCAGGGTCCTGGTATTGTTCATGCTGGCTGACACTTTCATGTCTTACTAGGACGGTTTAAAAGAACAGAGTCAGCAGACACACACAGTCCCTAGTATATGGCTGTGGTAACCTTTCAGGCAGTGCTAATGATTTTCACTATTCACACATTTGCACATGCTACAGCAATATAGGTATAGACGTTTGATTAACATGCACTAACACAAAGACACCACACCAAATACCTTTCCCCAATTTGTCACTTTCAAGTTTCTCTATATGATATTTATCAGTAACGGCATGAATTAGATCCACCACACAGCACTTACAGCTGGTTCCCCCGTTACTCCTTTTACTTCCTGTTTCCGGAGTTGAATTTTCATTCAAACAAAACCCTGACTGGTGTGTTCATTGTGTGCCAAATGAATCTGTGTACACCAGGACAAACTGGCTCCTAAGTTACCACATGACATGTCGCAAAAGAAAATAGAGGCTGGTGCAGTGCTCACGCCACATTAAACATACCGGGGCTACATTACATCACTTCAGCTAAAAACTACAAAAACTCTGAACCCATTAGCCCGTCTGCGTGCCGTTGACTGCCCAGCCTGTTTGTAACCGCTAGGCCAACGACAACGTTCACTTCATTTTACTGAAAAAAAGGGTTTGTACAATTCTACAGTAAGTCCCAGAAGAAGCCCCGTTTTTTAACATAGAGAATTAACAATAAAATGTCTCAAACATTTTTCAAGAATAATGGCAACTGCTAAAAATGTATAATTAAGGGCTGCACAATATTGGAAAAAAACTCACTCACAACAAACTCTTTCTGTCCATGAATCCTTAAAGTCTTTCTATACATAATCCTAAAAGTATTTCTATCCAAGAATCCTTATAATCTTTCTATCCAAGAATCCTTAAAGTCTTTCTATCCAAGAATCCTTATAATCTTTCTATCCAAGAATCCTTAAAGTCTTTCTATCCAAGAATCCTTAAAGTCTCCACGAATCCTTAAAGGTTTTGTTATCCAAGAATCCTTAAAGTCTTTCTATCCAAGAATCCTTATAATCTTTCTATCCAAGAATCCTTAAAGTCTTTCTATCCAAGAATCCTTAAAGTCTCCACGAATCCTTAAAGGTTTTGTTATCCAAGAATCCTTAAAGTCTTTCTATCCAAGAATCCTTATAATCTTTCTATCCAAGAATCCTTATAATCTTTCTATCCAAGAATCCTTAAAGTCTCCACGAATCCTTAAAGGTTTTGTTATCCAAGAATCCTTAAAGTCTTTCTATCCAAGAATCCTTATAATCTTTCTATCCAAGAATCCTTATAATCTTTCTATCCAAAAAGCCTTAAAGTCTTTCTATCCAAGAACCTTAAAGTCTTTCTATCCAAGAATCCTTAAAGTATTTCTAGCCAGAATACTTAAAGCCTTTCTATCCAAGAATCTTTATAATATTTCTATCCAAGAAAAAGTCTTTCTATGTATGAAACTAGAAATTGTGTAGTCCTACTATGAACATTTTAACATTGCACATACAGTATTTCTTGTGTCTGTACTGAAGGGCGAGCGTGAATGCTCATCGTGAAGTTGTGTCTGTTTACTTGGCCTCGCGGCAGTGCTGGTAATGCTCCAGAAAGACGTCACCAGGCCGACAAAGAGACACAATAGATTGATTTAAGTGGACTTCACCCCAAGGTGGTGGCAGCGTCTGATTCGATATACTCGTCACCACAATAACAGGTCGGTTTTTTTGGGGGGAGAACAGTCTGAGACCCACATCCTGCTTCTTGTTCTTCTTGTGTTTATAGTACACAACCGCTTCAGTGACTGAAAGCAGCCTCGTATTGAGGATCTATTTCCCCACTGCACTGCAAGCATAAGAATGAAGGATTCCTTATGATTCTGAATAAAGAGACGTCTCTCTCTCTTTACTTCCTCCAGTTTTTACAGACATAAAGGCTAAATAAGGGTTTTCTTTTTCTCTTCTGAGCTTAAACGACGCCCACCTTGTCAGCTACTTTGTTGCTGATATCTGTATGTATGTAAGCTCTCCTGCAGAGGTGTGTGTGTGTGTGTGTGTGTGTGTGTGTGTGTGTGTGTGTGTGTGTGTGTGTGTGTGTGTGTGTGTGTGTGTGTGTGTGTGTGTGTGTGTGTGTGTGTGTGTGTGTGTGTGTGTGTGTGTGTGTGTGTGTGTGTGTGTGTGTGTGTGTGTGTGTGTGTGTGTGTGTGTGTGTGTGTGTGTGTGTGTGTGTGTGTGTGTGTGTGTGTGTGTGTGTGTGTGTGTGTGTGTGTGTGTTGCTGAAGGGAAGGTGTGATAGCTGCAGCATGTGAATGTAAAGTGGCCCTGTGTTTGGTCGGTACAGATGGCGTCCCACGTTCATCTGCTCGACAAGGAACATGACTGTGATCCCTTTCCCTCTCTTGTAATAGGACACTTCAGTACAGCACCGGCTCCCAAACGTCTTGTCTGTTTAAGTCAAATCAATCATTTTTAGAGGCCGTGCAAAGACAAGAGGGGTCTACTCAGAAAATATTATTTGGTGGAGCAGATTTGAACACCATGCTATTTATCTTTCAAACTAGATTCATGGTTGTGTTCAGGAAATTCGGCCTCCACTAAACCTGCCGCTGCTCCATCAAGCCTGTCGCTGTTATCATGAAGCCCATACTGTCACTAACTGCACTCCTTGAAGAAATATGATGTCATTTTTGGAAAAACAAAAAGATTTAATTGTGAGACACACAGAAGGGTCTACAACATGCGCTGGAAGGATAAATCCAAACAAAGCTCTAATTTAAACCGAATTTCCATAAAATCTGCAAAAGAAAATACAAATGACTGTTTGTTGAACGGCATTCATGTACGTCACGTCACAGAGTCTTATTCCATTGCTCTTTTAGCGAAGCGCCAACTTTTACACCTTAGCCAAACTGTTTAGCGAATATAAATTTCCCCAAGGTTCCTACTCCGGTTATAAAAAGTGTTGGATCGGAACACACTGTTCACCTTGTGATAGCAGGTGTAACTATGACATTACCAACGGCTCACCGTGGGATCAGAAAACCTAAACAGAATGCAGTTGTTGTGAATGGTATTAATTTCACCTCTACAATGACATGTCAACATGTCTACAAGGCATATTAATGTCCAAAGTAAATTTCACTTCAGTCTCTCCTATTGGATTCTTTTTAACCATTCATTCATTTGTTTTTGTTGTAAAAAGCCTTCTGGCGGATATATTGATTCTTACTAGCCACAGTTGTGGGCTACTCTTTGTGTCATTCAGTTACTTGTGTTCAGGCAGCAGTGGTAATATAATTCCTGGAGAAAAAAGGGCTGATCTCTGTCTGTCGGTTAGACGTCACTGAACACGTCCTGGTGACGTCCGATCTCTAGAAAAGAGAGGGAACCCTGGGAATGTAGTATTGGTTGGTAGCCGTCCTCTATTTACCCGATGAGTGATGCTAACGAATAGCCATGTTTACCTGCCTTTACTTTGTCTCTCCTCTGACCTCACCTGACACTGAGTGCTCTCCTGTCCCGTCCAGGCATCGGGGGTAACCTGGTGGCTATTCAGGCCAGCAGGTTCTCCACTCACCTGCATTTCCACTGCGCTCCTGGGGAGGTTCCCGACGAGGCCAAGGGCTGCTACTACCCCTGCCGCACATTCTGGGGTAAAGGTCAGTACCACGCAGGCAACACTGCTGACCGCATCATACAATCACACACTGGCTACCACATGGATGCTTAACATGGAACAGATTTCCCTTTTAAACTCTGGGTAATTTCAATAATTGAAATCACAATAGCTGCAATATGTTATTAATAGAATTACACACATTTATAATTGGCTCTCAAACAAGTACAAGTGTTTTAAGCCGGCTTTGATATCGAGGTCCGTGAAAACGCTGTCAGCATTCTAATCAGGCTTTAAATGGTGCATGAGCGTCACAGTTTGAGACTGTGTGTGTTGTGCTGTGTGCCTGGTGAGCCTCAGTGCTGCTGTTTCCGTCCCACCAACGTCTGTGAGGCGCGTGTCTGACGGACAATTCACTTTTGGTGAAGCGTACTCTGCATAGGCCGCTGATAAATCACATGCGTATCCAGATTTTTTACTTTTGAATTGCTGCGGTTGGATATACAGTCAAGAAACAAAGCAAACTGCTGATTTCCTCCCATGATGACAACATGAACACTAGTTTTGGTTCAGTAAAGATTGATGATTTTTAGTTATCGAGCTACTAAAGTTTTCCCAGTATTTGTCTCGCGTCCAACTGTAACCTCCGTTTTGTATTTCCTAAGGCGCCAATCATCGCTCTGCTCAGGTGCTCCTCCTTTTGGTGATCCCCGGTCACCTGATCTTCCTCTACACCATCCACCTGATGAAGAGCGGACACACCACTCTGACCCCCATCTTCATGTCCGTCTACCTGGCTGCTGCCATGCTGCAGGTGAGCCCGTGTCCGTGTGTGCTGGAGGCTTTGGCACTACATTTCAGGATCAAGGATCAAGGTTTTTATTTGCCATTTGTGCACAGACCAACAGTCCAGACACATTGGAATGTCTTGTGCAGGGCTCTCTGAGTCAACAGTTTAGAAAATAAAAAAAGCACACTATAATAAGAAAAGAGATATACAAAAGGTATACAGAACGGTTGTAATATGTAGCTACTAGGTAATATGAGATACAGTTTTAAAAACAAGTTCTCAACAAAGGAGAGGGCAAATGTTAAATGACAATAATAAATAGGCTAGACGTGGAAGAATATTGCACCTTTATCAGGAGGTATATGACACATGATCCTGGGCTATTGTTACACATATTTCAGCAGTTTTGTTTTGCCATCAGTCTGACTGGCAGGGATGAAGCTGTTCTGTGGTGATGATGCTGTCCGCTCTGCTGTGTCTCAGGTTGTACGTGCCGTGTGACACACAGCAGAGCGGACAGCATCATCACCACATTTATTGCTTGTTATTCCACACAAAAGTCTTGAAGCTCAAGGGACATTTTTCCACAATCCAGAGTCTTAATATAACCGTTATTAATGCTGCTTTAAAGAGTTTTGTTTTCAAGATGACTTTCACTACAAAACAACAGCTCCGTCTCACGGGATTAACCATAACCCGAAGCCTCCTTTTAGGCTTCAAATATTATTTTGACATTACGTGTATAAATGTGATGTTGATGGCCAATAAAAAAAGCACGGAATATCTCTGGCAGTGTCTGAGCAGCGGCGATGCACTCAGCTGTGTGATCATTTGCCGGTGAAGAGTAGTGAGTGAGGAGTCACCAGTCAATGAGTGGCAAACAGTCACTGACACCACAAGTTCTTTTAGTCTAATAAATAAAGAAAATAAACCTGCAGAAGGTCAAGAAAGAAAATGTTCTAATACCTTTTCCACTTATTCAATAGAAACATGTAACCTTCAGAATTCTCTCTCTTTGAGAGAAGACGGGCAGTAGCTGCCGTGTTAAATTAATTAACGGTTCATTCAAAGTCAACAGAAACTAAATACAACCCACCTAAACCGTCTTAGTTATTATTTCCACTGACCGGCTTGGTCCAATACACCCTTAATTCACTGTGTTAGATGTGGAAATATAATTTTCATGCGAAGGAATCTCACTTCTGTATTTTTTTTTTTACAACAGTTAAGATAGTTATGAAGGAACAACTTGTTGGTTATGAATGATCTGTGTCAAGGTGTGGAATAGTAAGAATTGATCTGGCGTGTTTTTGTGGTTGCATCGTTGCTGGAAAGGCTTCGCGAGGCTCCCCGAAACCTTGAATGCAGACGTTGAACATCAGGATCTAATCCTGGCCCCAGAGGCCCTGGAAACTTTCCAAATCAATTAAGCTCAGAGCAAGAAGAGCTGCTTTAAGGGGCCTCAGTCCCTGATGGATTATCAAATGGCAGACCGGCCCATGGAGTTCTTTCACGTCTTTATATTTACAACCACTAAAGAGCACATACTGTATTGATTGGATTTAAGAACCTTAAACACCACTTTGCTTTTTGGTTTTTTAAATGTTTGACGTGGTTTACAGGCTAGGTCACGCTACGAGGCAGAGAAGACGCTGCATGTCAGAATAATTCATAAACTTCTTTCTGGTCTTGGTTGACCTGAGTTCTGCTGTGAATGAGGGTTTCTGTGCGGTGTCACAGCAGCAAGGTCACTGAGGGAGGGTTATTTATTGAAGCATGCTTCAGGAATTACTCATAGAGTTGTATCTGCTTTGTCATCAGTGTTTTGGAACAGACTCAGCCTAATAAGTAATGTCCGCTATTCTAAGTGCTGCTTTAAAAGTGAAGTTAGTCTACTGACTGTAGGTTTTCCCAGAGACCTAGTCGTCGTGACGACACCTATTGGTTTGAAGCCTTGAGTTTGGTCGACGTCACCTTGTTTTTGTGACCATATTTGAATGCGGATGATAGAGACCTGTCATCACCTTGTAGCCCCGCCCCCAAAGCATCCCCGGCTTTATGGTCTGTTTGACTCTAAATGACCATAATTTACTAAATGAACATTATGCTGTATTGAAGAAGACTTGAAACTAGAGATTGAGACACAAACTCATGTTTACAGTGTTTACTGAGCTGGTCAGTAGAGAGAATGCAGCTTTAAGGCACTACGTCTGCAGCTCATTTTTAATACTGCAACATAGACAAATGTTAGACTTTGTATTATTCTAAGAAAAAACTCTTAATAACATTTATTTTCCTCAAGATGAAAATCCTTGGCATAAATGGTCACGACTTAAGAACATGAGCAATATCTCTGAGACACCTTGAGGACATTTTTATCAAATTTGGCATAAACGTGCACCTGGAACTAAAGGTTGAACTGATTAGATTTTGGAGGTCAAAGCTCAAGGTCACTGTGACTTCACAAAAGAAATGTTTTGGTCAGAACCTAAGAATGATTATGTCAATTGAGACAATTTTCCCTTCCCAAGAACATTTCTGAGAAACCTTTCAAACCGCTCCACTGGATATATAGGAAATAGGACTTAAGTTGCTTCCGTCTCAGGTGTCAAACATGAGCCTAGGGAGCTCACTAGCGGGTACCTGCACTAGTCTGGGTCTGTGGTTGAGTTGTAAACTGGCGATATGGTGAGACGACAGTGACACCTGAAGAGGAGATGGCTGACGATGAATCCGAGGTGAGCCAGCCAGTCTATCACCAGCACGGATGATGGAATGGACTGCTGTCTTTATCTTTCTCTAAACAAATGTGTGGTGTTTGAGGGTTATGAGCAGGGTGTACTTGCAGCTGAGCCTCTCCACCTGTACTCCAACCCGGGCACTAATGACGGTAATAAACATTCTGCCACTCATCAAATCGCCCGACAGTAAACTCAAATGAGCTCGACGGTAATTTATGAGCCCCGACCTACACGGGGAACATTCATTTGAATGATTTCCACGTTTGGAATTAGATTGTTTGGAAAGTGGGTGAGAGAGAAATCTAAAGAGGCCCCGGTTTGGACACTTGAATGAGGCGGACAGCAGCATTAGTTGTGGCTCTCCGTAGTCCCAGCCAGTGCCCCGGTGTGGCAGATAGATACGTAACTATCTGCAAAGTGAAATCACCGTACCCGATGTCTTTCATCAAAGGTCCTGCTGTAACTGCAAGCAAATTCATGTTTAATTCACACATGACCTGCATTTCAAATATCCAATTGCCTGAATCTCTCATCCATTTGGGAATGATTATATGCAGACCTTCCAGTGCAGTTTCAGATGTTCCTCTCTGCCCTACATGGGGGTCAGACACAATTCGATAATGTCACAGAAAGTACTGTAACCGTCTGTTTCTTTAATAGCAGGCGATCAGCGTGAATTGCACACGCTGCGGTTTGATAATGCTCCATTTAAAGAGAAAGCTGCAGAAAATTAGGGGAGAAATGGAAATATTTCTGCAGCTCGAGTGGTCAAGATATCCGTGCGAGTCTCACGGCAGCCTCCCGAGTGGGGAGAGGAAGAATGCTGTAGAATTGACTCCAGTTCTGCATATTTTGGCATGCAGTGGCTGGGTGTTGTGCACAAATCAATAGTTAATAAAATAATTTAGTAGAACACACAGCTTGAACCACAATACAGCATGGTTTAACAGGGCTGTATTAGCCCACAGCATATGTAGACAAAGAATGAGGCAATGCTAAATAAACCGAGGCAACGCAGTGCAATAACCTTCACAGGTGTCAAAGAAAGAGAGAGAATACTAGTTTCACAGTTTAGGTGTTCGTAAAGTTTCCCCCTGATAAATATGCATTGCTGGAGTCATTCCACGTTCCTGAGGACATTTAATAATACTGAGGCCAGAGGTCGTAAGGTCGGTGCACGTTAAAATGCAAACCAGTAATGACTGTGTTAAAGGGACTTTAGCGACGGGGGGCCATCTCTTGCCCTGAAGCCCAAACCTCATTACCTGAGCGGAGGCTGGCTATCAGCGCCATCTCCCCGCTCAGGAATCCTGCACGTCTAATCTGTCAGCTGAGCTTTTTGGCCCTCCGTACCGCTCGGTAAGGCACATTGAAGACACAATAGGATCCATTCTATAGATATGGATGTACTACTTGGCAGAACCCTTTATTTCTCCACAACACTATACTGGACTTCTGTCAGGTGCCGAATCCACATTTTCAGTGGATGTGTTTTTCTCCACCTGCACTGTTGGGCTACTCTGACAAATGTAATCAAAAATCAAAAAAGGGCAGGACTTGTAGCCCCGTGTAGCTCCTTTGTTTAATTATTCAGCTCTTGAATCCAAAAGACTTTTAAACAGTGGTTGCCAGGCTGGCAAACAGGCTTCGGCTTTCAGTGGCCTGAAAATGAAAAACATGGTTGTCGTTTTTGGTTGTCTACGCAGTTATCGTCTTGATAATGAAAATGTGACATGAAAGAAGAAAACGGCAAAATGACCTTAACGGAACCAAAAGGACCCACGGTCAAAACAAGTGCATGTGCTTCACTTTTGTCTGTGAAACATGCAGCTGCTTCTGGTTTTGACTAACAGCTGGATTTCAATTTCAACTAATGCAACAAAAACACTGTGTGTGAGGTCCTGCTGTTGTCATGAGAAGACACACAGTAGTAGTTACGCTTTGTAGAGCCGTGTAGACCGGATACACACGCAGCGTATGAGATTGATCGATTATCCTTTTTTTCCTCCACTGGGATGTATCAAATTCCCGTCTTTTTCTCTGAAAAATAAATGTTTGACGTGAGCAAAGTATATTTCACCAAGACAAATGTTTAGATTTCCGGCGATCCAGGAGAGACGGCAGATGGTGCGGGGAGGAAGTACTTGTAAATCTCAACAAGACGCAGAGTGAGAGTTGGAGGGTCGCTGCTGTAGAGCAGCAGAAGGGAGCGGTGGACGACCAACCAGAGGAGAATTCAGAGTTTCACAACCGGATGTGTCTGGCTCGGGCTGCTCGGAGGAGACTGATGATGCTGATGATGCTGATGATGCTGATGATGATGATGCTCATGTACGAAGCGCCCAGCGTCTTGAGACACTGGGTCGCTCTGTAAGCTTTGGGAGGCCACAATACGTTGGGGATGTATTTAGTGGCCGGACATTGCTATTGGCGATGTATTGATTCGCCTCCACTGCCGCCTAGTCTGGTAGTTATTGAATCTTTGACGGATAAATAAATAAATGACAATATAAAAATGCTTGGAAAGATGACAATCTGACGATAATGACAGTTTTTACAGCTTCTGGCTGATAAACGGCTTTTCAATCCTGCTGCTGGGTTTTGGGGTTCAGAGGGTTAATGTATCTGGGCTGCCTGCTCAGGTCAAGTCTATGTGCTGGAAGCACGGCTTATGACACCGATCACTTTTAATTTATGTTTCTCAATCCCATACTTTCGATGCGCTATGTAAGTCCTAAAACCTCCTCGTTGAGTAAGTAGTTGTCTAGCAGCAGGAAAATACTTTTGAAGCACTAATGTTTTCATGTGAAAGGAGGTTACATATTCAAGTTGTTCCTGAGCTTAGTTGTATTCATGAACGAGAGTACGTTATTAAACCATATCGGATCAGAAATGTGAAACGGCTTGGAGAGGTCAAAGGGTTTTGTGCCGTGACATCCACGTGTGTTTGTCTGATCGATGCATACCTGCACTGTTCCCAGCAGCCAGTAGAGAGACAGGCTCTGAGCAGGGTTAGGGTCACCATACCTAGCATACTGAAGTGATGCCCCCAGGCAGAGCGGGCTCAGAGAGGTCTGCCTGAGCAACCAATAGGGCGAGAGCAGCTTTATTTAAACCAATGCACACATTATATATAAGATCACGGATAACTCCAGACACATGAGCTGAGGCCTTGCTCAAACTCTCACACAGACATTCCTGCTCGGTGCTTTTTATAGTCAACAGACGACTCTGCTGTTTACCATCAATCATCGAGACAGTAATGAACGTGGATGACACGACTTCAAAGAGTTGCAAATCCCGTATTCTAAAGCTGTCTCTGTGTGTGCTAAGCCGTCAAACTCCTGGATGCATTGAAGCAGCCCTTCTGAGTGTGTGTGTGTGTGTGTGTGAGAGAGAGATATTTACCTAATTGACACCGCTGCCACGCTCATGAAGGCACTGTAGTTTCATTATGGTCATCAAGTTACTCGTTGCTAAGCGGCGGGTCAAAAAATGAACGTTCTCAGTGATCGGGCTCATGGAGAGCCGGGTCGTCCATCAGGGTGTGAATGATGACATGTAGGGTTAAAGTGCTTTGAGACTAGAAAAGAGACATACAGTCCAGTTACTATTCACTCTAGATTGTGTTCTCTGGGGCATGAATCCTTTC
This sequence comes from Cottus gobio, assembly GCA_023566465.1. Lineage (NCBI taxonomy): Eukaryota > Metazoa > Chordata > Actinopteri > Perciformes > Cottidae > Cottus > Cottus gobio. The sequence continues at coordinate 2,523,984 of CM042236.1, forward strand.
GCACCAACAGCTGTCCGCCCTTCTCAAGGTCATTTACACAAAACACAGGTGGAGTGAAGTGTAGATACACTCAGTCCTTTCTTGCATCTGATTGCCGTATGTGGCAAAGTAGAAACGCTCTTGAGGCCGACGTGACGGTTGTCTGAGCAGAGTTAGATTATTTAAATCTCGTTTTTTTTTCTCATGTATTTTTCAAAATGACATGGAGGGTGGCTTTATTAATGAAACAGCTTTCATTGCATCCCAAAATAAATTGATTTAATCAGCCGTCCCCTTTTCAAATGCGATTCAATTACCAGCATCTCGCTAAAGACGCTATCAGGGCTGATCTTTGTGAATTGGACTATTTGCATAGAAAGGGGTCCATTTTGTGTCTATCTGCAAATTACCTCATTTTAATACGCACACATAGGATTGGAGATATTGGAGTGCTGTTCGTTCCTTCAAAGGTGCTGAAAGGTGCTGTGATGAAATGCTTGGACGGTAACATGGTTTCTTTTTGTCTTGTCCACGTTTAACGTCTGCCGGACCCTGGTGTCAGAACTCATGGTCCATCGCACCATTGCACCTCCTCATATTTCAATTACATTTCAATTACATTTATTTTGTGTAGCCCAAAATTACAAGTTTTCCTCTGAGGGCTTTACAACCTGTACACGTACGACATCCTCTGTCCGGGGACCTCACATCGGATCTGGAAAAACTCCCCAAAAAAACCTTTAATACATTTGGACACAGCAAAAGAGAGCCTGGCTGACATGAAGGAGAGCAGCCTTGCCGAATGATCGGGTTTATTTCACCAAATACTCGATCCTGATGATGATCCGGTCACTAAGAACGAGTCAAATGCCCTTTTCCTGGGGGGCGAGTACAAGTCCCAAGTCTTTGCTACCACGCTCTGCAGTGTAAGTCGTCTGGGAGCGTGAACCCATTCTCAGGGTATCGGCTTCCAGATGTCTTGACCCAACACTCCGCCGCTCTGTGACATTTTTGTGAATGAAACTTGCCCACAAGTAGAATGGAACGAGTGGACTTACATCGCCATTTGAGAGTGTAAATTATACTAATGATCAAATCTGACGATCAGGCAGCTCTTATTAAGTTTACTTCATGAGTTGGAAGTGATTGACGACAAGTTCTTACAGTAAAGAAGTTTGTGAATATGACTTTGAACAGTGGTACAGCACAAAGCCAGAGAGGTGTAGGAGAATGATTAAAGTTGCCAGAAGAAGGAACATTTCCAGAACGCTGCATGATTGCACACGTCGAAACGCAGACCTTTGTCAGTTGTGTTATATTTGTGTTGTTCATTTTCCATTTGTTTTGCCAAAATGTGGGAATTGGATGCAGCTTGAAAGGCTGACTGCCTGAAACTTCTCAAGTTTATCTCCGTCTTTACCTCCCGTTCTTTGTTTGTCTGAGGAAGAAAACCAAGCTGCTGTTGTCAAGGGGAGGCTGTGTCTCAGTGGTTGTCCTTCAATCAAAGGATCGGCTGTTCGATCCCCGGCTCCGCTAGACCATGTCTCACTTTCAATGTTTTAAGCATACATTTATGAAATCTGTATAACATAACTAGTGTTCATGGTATGATTTAACAGATGATTCTTTCTAAGTTATACATTGAATCAAAGGAATCACATTTTATTTGTATGTACTTTTGAAACCACTGGGAATATTCGTCAGGAAAACCTTGTTGAGCAGGGTGGTTTGGGACCTCCCGAGACCCCACTAGAAACCTGAAACTTGGGTGGGATCGTAAAGATATTACACCGTTATTTCCCGGGCGACAGAGGAGGCCCGGCTCGAGCTCCTGTTTTCCAACAGCAGCTGATGTAATCTGGGCCCAGTCTTCATAAGTGCTTGTTAAACCAAGCTGAAGCCTCCAGCGGGCGAGGGGCTGTATTTCTGGGGTTCCGGTGTAGCCGACAGACATCAGGAAGAGACCTCCTGCTCTGTTTACGGTTCGACTTCAGATGCAAGACTGAGAGACGACGTGTGCGACCGGATTGTTTCACAAGTTTACAAGCTCAGTTCAGGCCAATAAGAGGATCTTAATAGAATGATTCAATCTAGTTTACAATATGACTGGAAAGGCACAGGCAGAAGAACGATGCCTATCCTACATTTTTATCAGTTAAGCTACCATCAAGAAAAGAAAATAATAATACAAGGGTGTATATCTATTTCATTCACACTTGAACTTGTGAACATATTTTGTGTACATGCACATTTTCTCCTAAAAGAACTGAAATATCAGCCAATAGAGGGTACAAGCATGAGTTTTTTTCTTTTCTTCAGGTATTTTATTTACTTTGTTGTGATTGGTGGATTGGTCGCTACTACTTGGACCACAAAATGGAAACCAGAACTTACTGATTCTGCAATATTCTTAGTGTATAGTTTATAGAGATGATACTACAAAAGCAACAATTGCGCCAACACAAGACTGTCGGCGCTGTGGATGGTCGGGTTTTAAAGCTGATCGTGCGCCCGGATGCCGCTTCCATCGCCATGCCTGCAGGTGGTTGGGCGGGAAAGCAGGCGGCCATGTTGTTCATCAGGATTACACATTCCATCACAGAAAGTCTCCCGCATCCAAAGACGAGTGAGGCTGTCAGCAGTTATCAGAGCTCATGCATTAGTGTGTTCCTCTAATGAAATGATATATTGTCATAATCAATTATCCCCGCTCCCTCTTGATACCATTGCTGCTGCTCGTATTCCCCGGCATGTTAATATCTTCCGATGACTGCCATCCTTTTTTTGTTTTTAGAATGTTTGCACACAACTCTGGACAGCCCATTTCCCCTTAAATTATAGACTCGTCCTTATCTTTTAATGGACTTCTCTTTTACTCTGGGCACGGTTGCCTCCATGCGTGGAAACTTGAATTATGAATAACTCTCTTAACTCGTCTCTCGGTCTGCTGCTCCGTCCATTACTCCTTCTCCTCTCTGTCCCCGCTACAGTTTAAGTGGTTATGCCGTTCTGCACAGCGTTTGGTAGCTCTTGTTCCTCCCAGCCTTGATAACACGAGCTTGTTCTGTCTCCGTCTTGCTATTCTTTCTTTCCGTTGGTTACGGACACTCAGCTTCTCCGTATCCTCTTTGCCATGTTATTCTTTGGGATCGCCATGAAAACGCCCTGCTTCTCGAGTCAAAAGGAATAAGAAAATAACATAAACTAATCAGGAGTTTCCAGATTCAGGCCCACTTCTACAACATAGTAGTAACAACAACAATAATCTTTTTATTTTATTTGTATCCGCATTATCGTCAATAAGAAGAGTTTATAGCCAAGCTAGCGGCTCTGTAAGGCTCATGGTGCTTTGGGCTAAATGCTAACGACAGCATGCTAACATGCTCACAGCTACAATGTTAGCATCCGGATGTTTAGCAGGTGTAACGCCATGTTTGCACCATAGTTCAGCCCATAGACTACAAGGCTGGTACAAAAGAAGTAGAGAAACCACCTTCTAGTCTTTTCAGAGCCAGATGTGAGAGGGTGACTCCAGGGAGGGATGCTCATTGCTCGGCCTCTATCCTGACTGACAGGTCACTGTGCTAGCGAACTAACTCTTTTGTTGCAGAGAAGTAAATCGTTTCAAAATATTTGTATTTCTTATTCATACTGTAATATTCTTTTCAACAAGGTTCCTAAAGGAAAAGTTTGGACATTTAGGGAAATCCACCTATTTGTAATCTTAGCTTAGCATGAAAGCTAGAAACAAAGCAACCAGCCAGTACCTCTGATGCTCACTAGTGAAAATGACTCCTAGTCCCAGAAACACCAGGATGTTACCGTTTCCAGCTTGATGCTAAGCTAAGCTGCTGCCTCCAGCTACATATTTACCCCGCAGACATTAGAGTGGTATCAACTCGCTCATCAAACTCAGCAAGAAAACAAAGAAGTGTTTCCAAAACCTCCGAGCCGTTCATTTGAACCGATTCACTCTGACCTCAATAATTAATAGTTCTTTTCTGCCTGTTTCCTCCCAACCCTCCTGTCTTTCTCTCCCAGGTGTTGCTGCTGCTGTGCATAGCAGACTGGATGGTGCACTCTATGTGGCGGAGCGGCAAAGATCCCGACAGTTTTTCCATCCCTTACCTGACGGCTCTGGGCGACCTCTTGGGCACCGCCCTGCTGGCGCTCAGCTTCCACTTCCTGTGGGTCATCGGGGACCAGGACAGCGATGTGGGCGACTGAGGCGGCCCTTTGACAACAAGCCCCGCCTCTGCCACCCGACTTCTCACTCCCCTAAGCCTTGTGGGAGCGTGGGTGCCCTGTGTCGCTGGCCAGCACATTCCTCTGCTTCACTTCACTGAAACCACATGAGAACTATTTTCTGCTCCGGTTTTTTTGTCTTTTTTTTTTTATAATACAAAATACATTATATTCCATAAATTTAGACTGTTCTCAGCACAGATTTGGATCTGCATAGTTTGCATCGAAGCACTTGCTTATTTTATTACTGGTCTTGCTAAGAGGAGCAGGGAACCTCGCTGCTGCTGGCGAGGTGGTTTACTCTGCCAAGCATCAGTCGGAGGTCTGCTACTTAAAATATCTCTTTTGTTGGTGTATATTTTGGGGCTTTACCACCCACCGTGTCACAAACTTCTTTACCTGCCTTGTGTGTTGCGGCTTTGCAACATCAAGTCAGTGGAGGGACACAGAGACGACGGCGATGGAGGTTCATCCGGGATCAACTGAACAACGCTTTGAACTGCCATGTTAGCAGGTCTACCAGCACCAGGGGGGGGGGGGGGGAGGAGATATTTGTATTGGTGGGCGGAGAAGTGTTTCTTTCCCTTTTTTATGTGTCTGTTTTTTTCCTGTATCCAAATGTGCTCTTTCCATACAGAACAGTTCTAATTTCCCCTTTTTTTCCTATATTTTAGTTCTCTCACTGTTCTCTGCCAGGCTAAGGCTAGAACGTTGCTCCCGGCTGCGAGGAAGCGACCATGCATGGACGCATTTCTGCAGCTGTTTATTTTTTAATTATATAAATATAAGTATAGATGGAAAGTTATTTTTCTTCTCAGTTGTGTTTTTTAACCTGCCTCCTGACTGGATGTTGGATCAGGGGTTCCCAACCCTTTTGGGAAACCAGCAAGTCATTCCAGTCTAATTCTATAACTCTCTATTCTGACTTTACATGATTTCTTCTGCAGTGAATGATGCTAACATAGGAACATGGACAGAATTACATAAAGGTTCAAATTTAAATGAATGGATAATGGTCTTTCAGTTCAACACTGCCTGGTACCCAGCTGTTGAGAATTGGCCCTTCACTAAACCTCTTGTCCAATCAACTGGGCGTGTCAGTCTGTACAGCCAGCTGTGGACTTCTCCACATGTTGGTGTGCTGTGCACGGGCGCAACATTGTTTTTATCTGCTCTAAGGCTGGCTGCTAACTAGCTTACTATCTACAGTTATAACTCAGTCTGGGTTGTTGTAACCTACAGTTGTACGTTGCTCTGTGGGCTTACAGGTAACATAAAAAAAGCCTCGTTCACGACTAGTTTACGTGATTTGATCAAGTTTAGTCCAGAAGCCCCAACAACGTTTCCAGAGATACCGGACCGTTGGCCGAACACATCGCTCAGTGGTCTTCCTCAAAGCTTTTGCTCAAGTGCAACCCTAACAAGAATAAACATACATAAGCTGAGCAGCCAAACAGGGTTATGCTAGAATTCAATTGAAACTCTGATCTTCTATCGTACCAACCAACTGGCAATACAATGACCATAATGTATTTATTTAGTGTCTTCTAGGCCAATCGTGGCTCGCCACATGTACATGTCTACTTTGTAGACGTGATAGAACAGGAATACGTTTGGAGAGAGAAGGAACAAGACTTTGGTTTTAGCGCTTCAGCCGTCAGTGTAGCTTCACGTCCCCGGCTTCCATTGAAACTGACTCTGGGTCTGTAGGTAGCTTTGTCGCTCGCCATGTGAGCACAGCATCAGCCTCACTAGCCTCAGGCATAGTATCCAGTACTGTAGCCATCATTTCATCAGCTGGCTAAGACCAACTCGTGAATTTAATGTTGGCTGAATTAGCTCATTGAATGTCAGACAGCAAAATCAGCAACAGGAAGTAAGAGGAGGCGGGCTTAGTGAATGGTCAATTATTGCTTTCGGTCAACCAATCCACAGACCAACTCACTTTGTTTGTATCGTTGCATCTTCTCATCAGCATCCGGATGTCGTGTCAATGTCAACAGCACTTCTCTGAATCTCGTGCCCATCAAACCATGAACTCTTCTGTGTTATGTCCTCCTGTGTTTCCCATCATTCATGTCCTTCCTTTGTCCGTTAGCCTCCATTGTGCACACTGAGCGGTACGGCAGGAAACAGCCCTGACACATTCCATGGCGGATGTTCGCACACGCTAATCACGCGCTGCTCAGTGCATGTATGCAAAGAATCTACATGCATTCAACCAATCAGCTGTTTTCCACCAATCATGTCAGCGTGGGCTTTCCTTCATACTTCAGACTGACGTGTGAACACGACCTGGTTAAACACCAGATTTCGGTCAGTGTTTCAGATTGATGTGTTTCAAACGTAAGGTCCAGATGAAGCCGCCCGATTATTCAATGTGTCTCTCTGACTCCTTCAAAATGACCTCCCCAAATCCAATCTCCTTAATCTCAGCAGCATATTGTGTGCACGTGAACGTTCGCTCTGATCAACTCCAACATGTGCCTCTCGAGATTCACTGGTTAACAAGGTATTTCTCTCCGTCACGCCATTAATGCGATTTTCTTTCTACGGCATTGTAATATTGCTGCTCACTTTTAGTTGTACGACGACGACTATTGTGTTATTGAGGAGTTTCATCCTGAAGTGATATCATTTGAATTGCTGGCATGACACTGCTTGGAGAGATCAAAGTTGTCAGATTCCAGAGGGTGACGTACATTTGCTATGAACCCTTTCTTTGCACCGTGGCTCATGAGGCCCAAACTGTCTCAATAAATGTCCTTCTAATGAAAAGCATCTCACTCGTGGTTCTCTTCCTGGAAGGGGGTCGCGGTCCAGAGGCCGTCCTCTCATCCGCACGATGGCCGTCACCACCGCACTGCAAGGGGAAGACTCACATATTGAGCAGAAGTTAGGGTGCACATGAACGCTAAAGATTTGCCTGAAGTAAACCCTAGACATTCCCGTTACCAGCAGTCTCCATGACAACACGACCAGGCAGCGCTCAGACCTCTCTTGTTTGGGGACGACATGCATTTCTGCTCAGATGTCACACACACACACACACACACACACACACACACACACACACACCTCCAACACATCAAACCTTCCATGGGAAGAACAGAACTTTTCTCTTTCACCAAATAATTTAGCTTGTTTGGCAAAAGCACTCTTCTTACAAGAGACCATTTTTAATAAATAATATTTACTCACAATTAAATAATGTGCTTTCTCAATGTTAGGATTCTTAATAAAATAGGGTTAGAACATGTTCCTGGTTTTAAGGTATCTGATAAAATAATAATTAAATAAAACCATTCACATGATATTACTATGTGATATTTTACAAGTTATCACAGTGACTTTTAATTTTATATCATGACCTGATGTAAAAACTAAATTGGGAGGAAATTTGACACAAAATAATCTATCGGGAATCTGCACTTGTGTGGCTGTTGCTATGTGATGCAAGATAAGGTTGCTATGCGTTGAGGCCAAAGTTTAGACCTGCGTTGTGTTGCAAGTTCAAAAAGCTCTCTTTAAAAAAAAAAAAAAAAAAATCAAATGCACAGGGCACACTATATTTTATCATAAATAAATATGGTCTTTTGTGACGTCAAAGCAGTAGCTCGTACGGTAGCTTATTTTATAAATGATGAATCGTGGCTCTGCTCCCGGCCCGGTGGGGCCCTGCTGCCGGGAGCAGAGCTCACCACTTCCGGATCTGGGTCTGTCCACGGTGGCCTGGTTGCTGCCGGAGCCCTGCTGGAACCTGAGCTGAAGGAGCTTCTGGTGAACCGAGTCATCGGGGGCTCTGGAGGTAGGTGAACTCTGACTATTCATTATTTAATTCGTACATATTGATTAATTCATTTTTTTAACAGCCACTAGGCTAACCGTTCCCGCGTGTATGCTTCAAAGAAACATTTACATTTACTAGAACTGTTATCTGAAAAAGTACATCTGTGGACTCATGGACCTCAACCATTTGGCCGTGAAGCGTCTCTCCGTAACTGCAGCGCCACTGAGCATCAAAGTTTCTGTGCTGATGAGCAACTGATAAAAGCGCTGACGTCAGCAACTGTGTGGCTTCTCTTGAAAATGGCCACGCTCGCATGTCAGCGTGGAAATAAGTTGGGTGTCACAAGGTGTGTCTTCCTTGGAAGCCGTTAGAGGCAGTGGGACCAAAAGGAAAAGGGGTACTTATACTGAGTGCATGCTCTCAATCCAGTCCTGGGTTGTACAGCTAATGGATTTCCCACAGCTCCTTAAACACGGTGAGAAGCATTCCAACACGTCACAACTTACCTCTCATGTGATCAAAGCCAAAGGAGTATGTATATCGCTTATTCATGCTTATGGATTGTCTGACTGGCTGGGAGTTCTTCAGACGAAGGACTTTCTATCTCAGGAGGTTTGTATCGACTAATAATAGCTGGACATCTAAAGATACCTGATTATCAGAGCACTGAACAACCCATTCCAACCACCAGGCTGTGCATCTTCATTATTAAAGCGTGACGCTATAATTATTATATTTCAGTTGATGTATGAGCTTGTGTTGTTGGTTTTAACAGTGCACCTCTGTTGGTGTCTAGACGACTCATTTTTAACAAGGTCGATGGGACGCGGTGCTAGCTTGATAAACCAAGATGTGATTTGTTTTGGGGGGTGTACGGTCTGCTGGCTCACCAACAGTGATCCAGACACCACCAGAGTGCATGTGAAACCTACCCCCCCCCCATCCAGCCACCCTCTGGGCTATTAGCATGGTAATACTGGGCCTTGGAGACAGACGGGGGTTCTCAGAGCTCTGCCGGTAGCTCACTGCCAGCTCGTGAATCCCCAACCTGGGCGCTCAGGAAAACAATTGATGTTTCAAGCACCACTTAATTGGAAACAGATTTCTTCAGGGGCCTGTGCATAATGCCAGAGGAGTCAAAGTGCATGTTGGAACAGTGTGTCACAGTTACGAAACCCGGGGCCTTAAAGTGCACCTGAGGAGCCAAAGGTTCCAACCATCACTGATATGGTCCTCACACATCCGTGGGGGGTTTCACGTGACACAATCACCCCCCACTACCTCCATTTGTACAATTACATGTATACAATCAACACAACAACAAGACACGCAGAAGAGTTCTTGGAGACAGGCAGTGGGAGGTCGTCAAGAGGGGGCCTATACGTTCACGTCGGCTTCAGTGGCCAATCGGAGTTGGGACAGCTGCCTTTAGAGGCGAACTGAGGCGAGCAGCTGGTTTTAAATCTGGCCTCAACCGCTGGTTCTGAAACCTTTCCATCCATCAATTTAGTTATGAAGGAACAATTCTACCAATAAATCAAATATAATTGAATTGTTGTATCACCCACTAACAAGGTTGGAGGAAATTGTAACAAAATCAGTCAAGCATAATGTTTTTTCATTTCATCAAAGCAATATATTATGAGAAACACCAATAGTATGATGGCTTGCTATGTTGCATGATTAACTGTGCATATTAAAAAACACTTTACCCAGATTGCCAAAGGCACAAAAGGCAACAAGCTGTCAATCACCTTGTAACCCCGCCCTAAATCATCCCCTGCTTTATGGTCTGTTTGACTCTAAATGACCATAATGTACTAAATGAACATCATGCTGTATTGAAGAAGACTTGAAACTAGAGATTGAGACATAAACTCATGTTTACAATGTTTACTGAGGGAATACATCAAGAGAGAAGTAGAGTCATTTATATAGACTTCTATACAACCAGAGGAGTCGCCCCCTGGTGGTCAGGAGCGAGAATGCAACTATAAGACACTTGTAATAAATAAAAAAAGGCATATTATGGTATGCCATAAAAAATGTACAGTATAACATAAATAAACATCAATACATTGCTAAGCTCACAGCAACATACGATGTAGAGTACGGTGCTGTGTGATAACTGAGGATACACAAGGTGGTACACAGGGTGGTCTCTATGTCTCAAATTGCAATTACAGATTTGGCAGCTATGCTCAAAGATATACTAAACCCTTTCCTGATGGTAATATTCATTTTTAATACTTAAAAATGCTTTATTTTCACTGTAAATATGGCAGACCATCTGAAACCATTTAATGAAGGAGGGGTATTATTTCATTGTAATTGTATTCAAAGAACATTGTTCATTTTGAATTGTTGTCTGTGTCGATGTGTTAGTATGACTACGTCTGTAAATGACTACAACTTTAGGTTTAAAAGGCGTCTAAAAAGGGTTATGAAGAAAAGACAATCAAAGCTATTTAAAGACGTCGATTAAAGCCATGCCTCTCTGAAAGCAGCTGTGCATCCTGTTATGGAACAGGGTGGAACGTGAGAGTGACGTTCCTTCTTTTCGGACACGAGGTTGCTGCGGCTAGAAGCAAGACCATCTATGTGTACTTATCGGGCCGACAAAGAAATTCCTGACACCGTGCAGGGACATTCCTCCAGAGTCAGGACACATGAATGTTTCCCTGTTGAATTTATTGAGCTGATGTTGATCTGCTTTGACCTGCAGTTCCCTGTCTTCTTCAAACAGTTGTTACTCACACAGGCAGCGTCCCGCTGTCTGAATCCTCGAGTCATTTCTCAGAAAGAAACCATGAGACAGCTGGTAACCAGCCTGGATGTGACACTGTGACCTCTGCCCCCCGCACACACACACACACACACACCACCTCCACCGTGTTCTCCATCCTTTACACTGACAGTAACTGTACTTTCGGCAAGGGAAGATCGATAGTGCTGTTGCCGAGGACGGATGACTCAGCCTGTGGTGGGTTCTCAGTGCTCTTGGAGAGAGACGCCGGTCGATCCGTCTTTATTCAGGCGGTTATCAATCTCGTTTGACACACGTCCCAAAACCGAGATAGGAGGCCGGCAGCCCTAACTCTGTGGGGAGATTCACAGCTGGATATGTGCCACGCAGTGAACACCCCAGACACACTAATTGCCCATCAGCACAGAAGGACACTAAGTCGGGACACGTCTCAGGTGGAGACAGGCTTCCTCCATCCTCACATGTCATCACTTGACTCCAGAGGAAAGGAAGTGTCCTTCACCCTCCAGCCAGCCAGCCATGATTGGGTCTAAGCGAACCCCTTCATCACCGATGGATCATCCCTTATGCAAGCTGTCACAGGCTGGGGTATTCCAACACACCAGCATCTCCTCTCTTTATGCTCACTGTTTTGGTTCAGTCCACGACACCAAACACCAGACGGTAGCCACATCACCTTTATATGGGGATAATGTGCTCATGTTGTGTTTACAGGCCTTCTTCTCTGACATCATAATCAAAAACAATAACAATACACGCGCCTTATTTGCTACCGTGGACAGGCTAACAAACCCTCCGGTGTCAGTAACTGCTACGCTCCAATCCACCTGGGCATGCAATCAATTTGCATTCTTTTTTGCTGACAAAATTCAGAAAATTAGACAAGCAGTTGGTGGCTCCACACCAACCACAGGATGTGTGTTGTCCCCATCTTTAAATAACATCCATCCAAATATCATGACACAATTTCATTCATTATTAAACCACTCCTAAAGAAGGCTAGTTTAGACCCCGAAATAATGAAAAATTATAGGCCAATATCAAACCTCCCCTTTTTAAGTAAAATAATGGAAAAAGTGGTTTATCAACAGCTAAATAGCTTCTTGGCCGAAAATAAGTGTTTTGATGTCTTCCAGTCTGGCTTTCGTCAGCATCACAGTACTGAAACTGCTCTTGTTAAGGTTTTCAACGACATCCACTTAAACACAGACAGAGGCAGAACTTCAGTCTTAGTATTACTGGATCTCAGTGCTGCATTCGACACAGTCGATCACAACATACTACTAGACAGACTGAAAGTCTGGGTAGGACTCTCTGGACCAGCACTTAACTGGTTTGACTCTTACTTGAAGGACCGACAATACTTTGTGTCGGTAGCTAATTACAGGTCAGAGCTGACTGGTATGACATGTGGTGTTCCCCAAGGTTCAATACTGGGGCCTCTTCTGTTCAATATCTACATGCTTCCACTGGCTCAGATTATGAAAAACAACAAAGTGTGTTATCATAACTATGCAGACGACACACAAATCTACATAACTATATCACCAGGGGACTATAATCCCATACCAGTGCTGGCTAAATGTATTGAAGAAATCAACAACTGGATGTGCCAGAATTTTCTTCATTTAAATAAAGATAAAACAGAAGTACTTGTTTTTGGTTCCAAGGACGAACGATTGAAAGTGAGCGCTGAGCTACAATCACTGACGTTAAAAACCTCAAACCAAGCCAGAAATCTAGGTGTAGTTATGGATTCAGACCTCAACCTGAACAGCCATATCAAGACAGTTACAAAATCAGCCTACTATCACCTGAAGAATATATCAAGGGTTAGAGGACTTATGTCTCAACAGGATTTGGAGAAACTTGTCCATGCATTCATCTTCAGTAGACTTGACTACTGTAACGGTGTGTTCACAGGTCATTTATCTTCAGTAGACTTGACTACTGTAACGGTGTGTTCACAGGTCTCAGTAAAAAGTCAATCAGAAAGCTGCAGCTGATTCAGAACGCTGCAGCTCGAGTCCTCACTAAGACCAGGAAAGTGGATCACATCACTCCGGTTCTGAGGTCTTTGCACTGGCTTCCTGTCCAACAAAGAATTGACTTTAAAATCCTGCTGCTGGTTTATAAAGCCCTGAATGGTTTAGGGCCTAAATACATTAGTGATCTGCTGCTGCCTTATGAACCATCCCGACCCCTCAGGTTGTCTGGGACGGGTCTACTTTCTGTTCCAAGAGTCAGAACTAAACACGGAGAGGGAATTCTGTATCTATCTATTTTTGCTTTTTGCTTTTTAACTGTTTTTTATTGTTTTAATGAATGTTCTTAATTGTTTTTAAATCTTTTATTTTAGATTGTGTTTTTATGCTTTTAATGGTTGTATGTGAAGCACTTTGAATCGCCTTGTGTTGAAATGTGCTATACAAATAAACTTGCCTTGCCTTACAGATTTTTCGCGGCCACCAAAACGCAAAAGAAATTATAAAAATGCAGCTTTAAAGAAGAAGTATTTGCTCTGATTTGTGCTAAATGTGGTTTCTTCATAAAACTCATTCTTCTTCATTGTCGAAATATGGTGCTTTCATACCCCACAATGCAACTCGATCACCGACACTTAGCTAATGTAGCCGCTGAACTGGTGAGCTACATTTTTTTAACACCGATTTTGATTTTCTCCAACTTCAATATTCTTCATTCCCATCCAACACTGACTCAAGGGACTTCACTCGAGGACAGACTTGAGACACTTGAGGCTACTTCTTGTTTTAATTGGAAATAAAAGTGAATTATGAAGCTGATCTAATGTCATTTCACTCACATGAATACAATAAGTTAATCAGTATGGAGTAGGCCGGACATGTTTGGCTGGACATCAACATCAATTACAGCGATGAGGAAGTCAAGGAACCCAACAGTGAAGCCTCACATCCTCCATCCGTACGTCAGCCTCCAGTAAGTGGAGCTCAGCTGCTCTCCCATCTGTTGGTCCAGGGCCTGTGGAGTCTTGGGCTCCGGCTGGAAGCTGCCTCAGACCGCTCACCAGGAGGAGTGGCATATGAAGTGAGGGTGAAAAGTTGCATATTATATAGCCTGTAGAGGAATTATTCATGGAGAATATTTTACTGTACACCCTCGTATGCAGTCGGAGGGAAACCAGCATGTAATTGCAGACCAGCTGCTGAGGGGATTCTGACCGACGTTTCATTCATGGCGGCGAACAGTTACAAAAGCAGGTCTAGTTCAACAAAACCTCCACAACCATCAATAAGCAGGTTATTTGAGTTTAACACTGAAGTAAGTGTGATTTGCTGAAGCTTGCAGAAGAATGGTTTTATTGCTTCCTCTTTCTTCGGGGAAGTCGGTGTTGACCGACAGAGCAGTACACGGGGCTGTAAAAGATGTCAGACTGTAAAAACACGGAGCGCCATCTGTGCCGTCAATCACGCTTTCAAAGCCGTCGACTTCATGCCACTGTCATCGGTCACTGAAGGCTGAAGCTTGTCATTTTGTCCCGGGGTGGAGATGGGGTAGGTTGCCCATCGGCACCTTGGCAGGGCGAGGGGCTCACACCACTTCATAGAATAAATTCTCCCTCTTGATATCCTGACATTTTTATGGCCACATTAACCCTCAGGACGCACACTGTGAGGTGAGCGAAGAGATGGGCCTCTATTCTGTTCATTCCCCCATCAACCCTAAATGTCAGCATTTGCATAAATCAGCGGGTAATTCATAATCCAATCAGTCTGGATAGCCTGCCAACACTTTTTCATCTTTATGGACAAAAATGGACTAACCATGCATAATGTTTTACAGCAATAACCCTCCCAGACACTTGTGTATTGACAGATCTTCATCGCTGACCCGTGTGCTGCAGCAGAGGCTTTATTTAAGGGAAGGGAAAAGCTCTCTCACTGAGTCTCCTGGAGGTCTGAGAAGTCGCTGTGGATCTGGACCTGTGCACATTCCCAAAGCGTGCTCAGCCCGGTCGTGGGAAACCTGAATCAGAGAGCTCAGTCCATCTGATGTTATCTCTGATGAGGATAAGCGGCAGTTGGGGTTTTACGCTCCCGTTCAAATCCCCCTGCACGGTCCGGATTAATAAGAGTCATCTCTCCACTGTGAGTTTCATGGTCCAGGATAACTGATCTGAAACTCGACCGTATCTCAACTTTACATGGCTAAACGCTTAATATGTGCTTCCATGCAAGTGATGGGAGATGAGGACTGTGGATTTTGTCCCCCATCACTCACGTTGGATGCACATCAGGAAGAGATCTCTTATAGACCGCTATGAACAGGATAAGATAAGATAAGATAAGATAATCCTTTATTAGTCCCGCAGTGGGGAAATTACAGGATTACAGCAGCATTGCTCAGTACGTAAGATAAAAAAATCAAGTAATATAAATAAACAGTAATAAACATAATAAAATAAAACAGTAAAGAAGAAATTGAATGTACAGTAGAATATTGAATATACAAATTACAGAAATATTACAAAATATTGCACCAGAATGAGTTAAAGGAACCATAACAGCCAACAGAACCTGTTTCAAAGCACGTAGGGCACCTGAACTGATTCCAAGCTGACTTGAATTGTGACCCTGTCCTTTAATCCTTGTCTTTAAAGTGTTTTTTAAGTCTCCCGATTCAAGATTGAACTACAGAAGTGATGCAAGTATCATTCTCAGGACACCACAAACTTGCATTTTATTGTATTTTGTAGAATGACATCACATTAACTATGAACTTTAAATCAAATAACCTTTAACTTATAGGGGAATTTTTAAATTGATGTATTAAACTGAAACAATGAATTCCTTTTGCTGTTGGGAAAAGCAGCTACTTGGCAAGTAGACCAACAGCGCTGGAAGAACTACATATTTCACAGCTGCAAACTCATCTTTTTCTATCAATATAGCACGCACTGAGCAATGTATTGCTTCAATCGACTACATTTACCATCAACAGTGAAAGCTAAAGGTATAAAAGGTTAAATGTCCCTTCCATAGTGAATAGAAACAAGCTAAATTTCATGGATAAGAGTGGATCTGCTGCCATTTAAATTCTAGATTGTTGTATATTTATGGACAAAAACAAGCCTTCAGTAGACTCGATGGAGCTGTGTCAAACTCTGTTTAAAAAAATAAAAAAATAAAAATGCATTAGTCATCATCAGAACATAACAACCGCATGTCAGGAGAGATCAGTGGCACTCGTTCAGGAAACCAGCCTCCCTCTCCTTCTCTTCTCCTTGGATGGAACATGAAGCTGCTTTTCTGTTTTCCGACCTCCACTGAAACGCACACGCACACGCACACGCACACACGCACACACGCACACACACACACACACACACACACAGTCACCAGTGGCTGTTGGCCTCCCTTTAATGACAGGGTGTGCAGTAGAAGAGGGCAGGAAGGGCAATGTGTATTTCAGAGATGGGACCACAAGGTCAGCCAGGAGGTGGGACGCTGCCAACAGTGTGTGTGTGTGTGTGTCTGGATGTGTGTATGTGTGGTTGCTAAAGTGGGTGGGGGTTAAGCAGGTGTTTGCACTCGGATGCCCGTCAAAACAAGAACAACACCACACCCCGCCTATTGTGTCTCGTGAACAGCACGACACGTACCGGTGTTGATGCTGTCACAGGTTCTATTTCGGGCTGTGAGCTAAAACGTTGCAGTAAATGGGCCGCACTCGTTTTGTGTCTTGCTCAAGGGCACATGTGGCCAGAACGGAGTGGAGAAGTGAGCCACACCCCCTATGTGATTTAATGAACTACTTTCCCACACCTTAGCCACAGCCTCCTCAGACGGGAAGAAGAGGGCGGCGGTCGAGAGTGAGCTGAGGAGATTCTTTACGATTTCAACGCTCTGTTAATGAAGCCGCAGCCAGGAGATGGTTAGCTTAGCATGAAGATTAGAAGCAGCTGGAAAAAATTAGGGTTGGATTGGGCTAAAAAAAGAACAGGGATATTCCTTGTGTTCCATTCGGTTGTTACCATGACAAGTGAATAGCTGGATAGGGAATCAGGTCAGGTTTCTGAAGCCATCCAACCACCAGATGAACAGTTCTGATGAAGCACAGTGGAGCCTTTAGTCCAATCTATCTCACATATCACTCATTGCTACATTTCACTAAGTCAAAAAATGGATCCCTCTACTTCCATCGCAAATTCAGTTTCAGCAGAGGAGAAATCTGAGAGCAGACGTTGCACACGTGCACATGAGCAGCCTGGTGACGTTCTGGAGATGCAGCTCAAGCACACATTATGAGCAGAAAGCCGAGCAAATCCAGGCGCAGGCAGAGTGCGAGGACCGGGCTCCGAGGGAAAGCGTTACAAAATCTGAAGGCTCTCGAATAAAAATAAAAATGCCCCATGTTCTCCAAATCTGTGGTGTTCACAGATGAGAGCTATCTTACCCCGCATTTCTCTTTTATCCCTTTTTGGTGTGGCCCTTTTTGGGCCCGGGGCCTCGTCTTTTGAGCGGGCCACTTGAAAGGAACCACTGAGCGCAGCAGAACACAGTGTCGGCATAATGAGAGGGACGGGGGTCTTTGCAGGGAGGCTGAGCAGCCTCAGAGATGGACAGAGACGGAGGCTGAGACACAAACACAGCTGCTGCAGCTCTAATGACCCGTGGCTTAGGACATGAGGAGCACCAGGGACACCAGGGACACCAGGGACATGAGGAGCACCAGGGACACCAGGGACACCAGGGACATGAGGAGCACCAGGAACACCAGGGACACCAGGGACATGAGGAGCACCAGGAACACCAGGGACACCAGGGACATGAGGAGCACCAGGGACATGAGGGACACCAGGGACATGAGGAGCACCAGGGACACCAGGGACACCAGGGACATGAGGAGCACCAGGGACATGAGGGGCACCAGGGACATGAGGAGCACCAGGGACATGAGGAGCACCAGGAACACCAGGGACACCAGGGACATGAGGAGCACCAGGAACACCAGGGACACCAGGGACATGAGGAGCACCAGGGACATGAGGGGCACCAGGGACATGAGGAGCACCAGGGACACCAGGGACACCAGGGACATGAGGAGCACCAGGGACATGAGGAGCACCAGGGACATGAGGAGCACCAGGGACACCAGGGACACCAGGGACATGAGGAGCACCAGGGACATGAGGGGCACCAGGGACATGAGGAGCACCAGGGACATGAGGAGCACCAGGGACATGAGGAGCACCAGGGACATGAGGAGCACCAGGGACATGAGGAGCACCAGGGACATGAGGGGCACCAGGGACATGAGGAGCACCAGGAACACCAGGGACATGAGGAGCACCAGGGACATGAGGAGCACCAGGGACATGAGGAGCACCAGGGACACCAGGGACATGAGGAGCACCAGGGACATGAGGAGCACCAGGAACACCAGGGACATGAGGAGCACCAGGGACATGAGGAGCACCAGGGACATGAGGAGCACCAGGAACACCAGGGACATGAGGAGCACCAGGGACATGAGGGGCACCAGGGACATGAGGAGCACCAGGGACATGAGGGGCACCAGGGACATGAGGAGCACCAGGGACATGAGGAGCACCAGGGACATGAGGAGCACCAGGGACATGAGGAGCACCAGGGACACCAGGGACACCAGGGACACCAGGGACATGAGGAGCACCAGGGACATGAGGAGCACCAGGGACATGAGGAGCACCAGGGACACCAGGGACACCAGGGACACCAGGGACATGAGGAGCACCAGGAACACCAGGGACATGAGGAGCACCAGGGACATGAGGGGCACCAGGGACATGAGGAGCACCAGGGACACCAGGGACACCAGGGACACCAGGGACATGAGGAGCACCAGGAACACCAGGGACATGAGGAGCACCAGGGACATGAGGGGCACCAGGGACATGAGGAGCACCAGGGACACCAGGGACACCAGGGACACCAGGGACACCAGGGACATGAGGAGCACCAGGGACATGAGGGGAACCAGGGACATGAGGAGCACCAGGGACATGAGGAGCACCAGGGACATGAGGAGCACCAGGGACATGAGGAGCACCAGGGCACCGGGGGCATCAGGGACATGAGGAGCACCAGGGCACCGGGGGCATCAGGGACATGAGGAGCACCAGGGCACCGGGGGCATCAGGGACATGAGGAGCACCAGGGCCATCAGGGCCACCAGGAGCACCCGGGGCATTAGTGGCATGAAGAGCTCCAGGGGTATCAAGAGCATCAGCATAATAAAGAATTTTGGTGTTTTCGTTGCCTAGAAGGCATCTTGACATCTATGACATCTAAATACTAAATACAAACAAATCTAAATAATCTATGACATCTAGATACTTCATCCAATGTTTTTCTTACCAATTTCTGAAAATATGTAAGTGTTGTGTTTTGATGTGGCCAAAAAACTAAGAAAATAGGTCATTAATAAGGCATTTTGGACACTATAAAATTTATGCATTTTTAGTGAAGTCCCGAAGATTGCATCTGTATTTTATAGTCCGATGATAAAGCAAAATGAGGATGATCTGAAAGTGACCGAGTTCTCTATTTACTGCTCATGATGGAATAAGCTACTGGGTATCTATTATTTATACAAATGTAGCATGATATACGCTCCCTATGTTTTCACACTACAGTCCGAATAAAGAGTGCAAGATGCTTCAGTTTGATAGATTACATTACATTTAGGGGAGACTGTGGCTCAGTGGTTAGCAAGTCGGTCTTTCAATCAGAGGGTCGGTGGTTCAAACCCCGCCTCAGCCAGTCCATGTCGTTGTGTCCTTGAGCAAGACACTTAACCCTCATTGCTCACCGTTGCTGTGTCAACGGTCTACTGTATAGCATGTGAGTTGCTTTGGATAAAAGCGTCAGCTAAATGAAATGTAATGGAATGTAATTTAGCTGACGCTTTTATCCAAAGCGACTTACATGCTATACAGTAGACCTTAGACACAGCAACGGTGAGCAATGAGGGTTAAGTGTCTTGCTCAGGGACACAACGACATGGACTAGCGGAGCCGGGGATCGAACCACCGACCCTCTGATTGAAAGAGAGACCTGCTAACCACTGAGCCACAGATAAAGAGACTCTGTCAATTAGATAAATTTATAGGGTTCCAATCCTATAAATAGAAGCCATTCAGAGAGCCCTGGGGAGCCTGAGACCACGATGAAGCAGGATGATCGCTGGCGGCAGGAAAGCAGTGAACGCATCACAGCTCAATCACACAGACATTTGAACTTCAGAGGCGAAAACAGAAAAGTTTAGAGCAGAGCCGAAGATAATGGAGGTCGTTGATGCTGCTGCAACGTTTATATGTGAATTCTGCAAATACGGATATTGATTTATATATTCAATTTAATTACATTTATTTAGTATAGCCCAAAATTTCAAATAAAAAATAGCCCCAGAGTACAATTTGTACACATCCATTGTCCCGTAACCTCATCGGCACAGGAAAAACTATTATTATTATTTACTGGGTTTTCTTTTCCATGTTATGCATTACATTGTTATTATTATTATCTATACATTATTTATAACGTTCTAATTTATGTTTGTTATATGTCTATTGTCTGTGGGGTTATATCCCAAAAATATATAGTTTACATTTTGTTATAATTTTTATATAATTAAGAGGTGGAACTGAAAACCGGTAATCATCCCTCTGCGTGAACTTGCACAAACAGGTTAGTTTCTTCCCATATGTCCACCAGTATAACATTTATTATATTTCGTTGATCATCCTTCTCTTCCATTCTAACAGAAACATGGAGGCCACTCCGCAAAGTGAGATGCATTCACAGCTTCATTCTTCTCTTCGTGTGGTGTGTTTATGTGCTGCGAGGACTTTTCAGTGTCAGAGCTCATGTATGTTCCTATATATTTGACATAACCTTGTGCAAATAAAAAAGCAGAAGAAGAAAAACAGCAGTGGGAGGCAGTGGGAGTTTCAGTGTCATTTTATTGTGAAAACATCAGACAGGATGAACCGCAGGTCGTGCCGCTGTAGGATCGACACCACTCTCCCACTCTCAGAGTACTGTACACGCTCAATTATTCATGATTACGCTGAGTGAAAATGAACGGGGTAAAAAACAGAGGAGTGAGACGCCATCCCAGGAGGGAGAGATGCAGAGAGTTTAGGAGTGTTGCTATGGCGATCGTGAGGATAGGAGCATGGGTAGTCGTCTGAGAATAAATAAATAAATAAAATAAAAGTAAGTGGCGCCTGTTAGAACGAGAGTCTCGTTGGCCCTGTAAGGCGGAGTGGGTACAGCACAGAGTATCCACACACACACACACACACACACACACACACACACACACACACACACACACACACCATCTGGCGGAACATGAAGCCGCTAGGAAACACTCGGGAGAGCAGAGGGTGCGTGATCTCTGCTCACTGAAGGAGGACGTACAAGATGTCAGGGCGACGCATGGGCGCGTGACACCCAGTGGGGGACACACACGCCAATGTGGACAAATTTGACCAAATGTGAGATAAGCGCTCACATGCTAAGCTATCTGATAATTGAAGAAACTTGACAATGACTGGAATGTGTTCCAGTGGGCACGTTCTTCCCACAAGAAAGAAAGGAAGGCAGAAAGCCTCTTGGTTTCAGTGAGGCAGCGAGCTACCTCAGTGGAGAGACGACACCCCCGATGTCATGTCCCCGAGCCACCGATGGAATGAGATCTGAATGGCTGAACCTATCACACACGTGAGTGCTGATGCAAAGTTCTGGAAACCAAACTATAAGAAAGCGACTTTGGAGAGTGAGTTGGACCTGCAGTGCTTGCCATAGTTGTGTACGACCACAGCTTGTGACTTTCTGTCAGTATGAGATTTGAGGGTAGGTTGGTTCTATCCTCATTCCTACTTGAGGCATTGACCTTGAGTATGAATGAGGATAGGATGCCCCGGCGAGCATGGACGCCTCACCAATCCTAAAAAAAGCAGTGGGATTCATAACCTTGTAAACCTGCCGCCACGCCTCCACCTCCTCGTAGCAGAGAGAGTGCAGAGACAGCCTGACTCATCGACCCTTTATCTTACTGAGGTCTGTGCAGGTTAGAATCTATAACTTCTGCCAGTTTCATCTTAGGTTTACATCCCTACCCCCCGCTGTTGAAAATGAACAAATCTCCTGATGAATTTTGCCTCCTGATTATTAATGACAGTGCCACAACACTGGCATGTTTCCACATCGCAGCAGTTACTTTGGTGGCCACAATGTTACCATCTGACAGAAACGATTGCCATAAAATATGCTGGATTATCTACGTGATTTCTACCCCTAAAGAAAAAATTGTTGACAGAGCGGAGGCAGCAGGAGCTGCAGAGCTCCTCTCTGATGCCGTCCCATGGGCCTCTGCACGGCGCTTAGCTCTGCGTTACTGCAGTGAGTGTGTGTATGTGTGTAAGTACTGTAGCGAGGGCTTTGCCAAGTGAGAAGTGAAGTTTTAGGAGTGTGAAGGAAAAAACTAAACAAAAACACCTCATGGGTCTTACTGTATGTCCTGAATTTCCTATTACAAGTAGGTGTTGACACTTGTCTCCTCTTCCAAAAGGAGGGTTGAAACTCCATTCAATTCAGTGCAGCTTGAATAAAGTTTTGCACTATAAAAAACTTTAAATGGTTCCTTTTTGTGCCATGAAGTCATTGGACGAATCCCAAATGTGAACCCAAACATGCAGAATGCAGTGTAGGAGCGCGTATAGGCATGCGATCTTTGTCCAAATGGTTTTCTAATTATGTTGATAACTTACAACAGCAAAGTGTGAGAAGTAGCACAGTGAGAAGCCGAACCATCTGTCCTGCTGGCAGAGTCGAGAAAAGAATGAATATTCACTGTGTGTGTGTGTGTGTGTGTGTGTGTGTGTGTGTGTGTGTGTGTGTGTGTGTGTGTGTCAGTGTGGAGAAAGGCCCAGGAAACCACAGAGAGAAGGAGCTCTGAATCTTTGCCCCGCGTTGCTGTGAATGAAAGGCACAGAGAAACAATAGCGCCTCAAACAACCTACTGTGGGATTTGTGTCTGTAAGTGTGAAGCAACCAGTGCACTAATCCATCCGGACATGACAGCTCAAAGCAACAGCAGAATGAATGACATCATGTCTATACTGGACAATTTATAATTTGACATTTCGGGGCAATACACTTTGATTTCTCGCTGAGTAAGATGAGAGATCGATACCACAGAGCTTAGCTTAGCATAAAGACTGCCCAGTTCTTAGGTTTGTTAAATTACTTATCAGTCTCAGCTGTAGGCCTACTTTGCGTTTAGTGCTAATTAACAAATGTGAGCACGCTAACACCCTAAACTAAGATGGGAAAGCTAAACATCAACATTTTAGCAGTATCATTGTGTGCACGCTAGCACAGGCTTTGACAGATACTCTGATCTTCTCACCAAGACAGCAAATAAGTCCCAAATGGTCCACCTATCTCCTTAATTGATACTGTGATGTACCTGCTATTACCCTATGCTGCATCTAAAATGTGTTAACCCTGTGAATAAATAATATTTCGAGCACAGAAACTCCCTCAGATATGTTAAGAAGCCTTCCGGTGTTCCTCTCAATATGCAGTTCAGTCTAATAATAGACATCGTTCAAAAACACCATAAATATAGATGTTGGCTTGACTGGAATATAAACACTCCTACAGTCGGAGACAGCTGGGCAGTGAACATGCCTCTGCAGACTGAGGAGTTAAGAATAGGGACAAAAGCAGTGCGAGTGTGGCCTCTAGGTGCTCGCTCCCCGTGGGGATATTTCGCCAGCTCTGTTTACTTAAAGACTGTGCTGTTACCACAGGGACGGTAGGGATCACCGACACTGACTTTATATATACAGAGGCCACTTTTGGAGTGAGGCGGGGGAGGAGAAAGGAGAGGCCTCTGTAACGGCTCGCTTGCAGCCTAAGAGGTCCTTTGTGTATCGTTCGTCTTCCAATCTGGAGGCTAAATGAGCAGTTTAAGCCGAGGCTCTGTCAGTGTGTTAGAACGGAGGGCTGCTGCTCACTACTGCTGAGTAAGATGCTGCGTGGCATCAGCAGGAGAGCTAATGTTCAAGCCGATTTCTGTGTGTAGTTTTGCGCTCCTGACCCGGGGTGTGTGTGTGTGTGTGTGTGGGGGGGGGGCTCTGAGAATACAGCCATTGTTTGTGCAGGAGGACGGGTGGCCGGGGTTACAAGGCCAGGCCCGTAGCTTTTCTCCTTTATTAGAGCCAGATGTCTGTGTGGGGGTGAAAAAAAAGAAAGACAAAAAAGGCTGGTCTCTCATTATAACCCTCTCACACGGGCATGTGCACACATTATAGTAAAGCTACTTTAACACTAGAGGCTTGCAGCTAAATCATGTCTGTGTCGGAAATGTCTATTTATTATCTCAGATTTAGTTATCACACCTATCAGTTACGCTGACATTTCACTCACCAGAGACACGGAGTCACCACCAGACAAAACTTTATAGTAAAGTGGACCTGAAATTGCAGTAAGAGCTATCAGTTACACAAGTCGGATACAGTTTACATAAATATCAATTTAGAAGTAAAAACTCGAGACAAATTGTCCATTAAAAATACCCCCCGCATTGCAGAGCTGAATGTACGTGACTTTACATTATTTACAACAGACAGTTAATATATGTAATTTACTTGGAGCTCAATAGCTTTTCATGCTGGAGCAAGATATTTGATCTTTTATTTCTTTTGTAAAGCTTTGTCGAGCAGCAAAGGCCGGAAAAAACGAGGCCCGTTTGACCCCTTAATCTTTCCCCCTCCACGTGCACTGTGTACAGTATTCCTATGCTGGAATATTACAGCGGGGGCAAAGGTTAGGTGGTGTAGTGTAAACAGCAATAAAGTCTGTGTAGGGAGGAGGTGTGGTGGATGGATGAAAACACAGGACTTTCACACAGGAGACAGGTATGCTTCTCCTGTCTGAAAGACAGTCCACGTTGACTTATTTTAATTTATGTACTTAATTTATGTAACGCACTTACATACGTACTTAACGTGGCCGTCTTAAACTACATAACAGACTTATTCAACCCAAACCATGATCTTTCTCCAACACTAACCAAATAGTTTTGTTGCCTTAAACCCAACCCAGTTGTTTCCATAAATGGAAGTTTCTTTTGAAAAGACAGTGTATGCATGCAACGACACTCGCAGACCAACACTGGGGTTGTATGTAGCGCGCCGTAGTTTGAAGCGTAGGGCCACTGACCAAGCTGCCATATTTCATGAGTTGGTAATGAGAATGTGTTCTGTGTATTACGCGGCCCCAGGATTGCTAATTAGTTGAAAGATTTGCACCATGTAAGCACATTAGTAGTAGCATAGTAGTAAGGGATTCAAGACTCTTTCACTTATTACACTTGTTCATTTTTAATGCTGTACATTATGTATAAGTTCAAATGTTGGGCCATCAGACCATGTGGATGGTATTAACTTTACAGGCCCTCAAAATAAACCAGGACCCATCTTAAGGCCCTTATCATCCAGCCATTAGTTAAACCTCTTTTCCTTTTTAGAGGGTTGCGGTGGGCTGGAGCCAAGCCCAGCTGACTTTGTGCTTTAGTCGGGCATATTTCTTTATTTCCACACAGTGAGCCTTGGACTGTGGGGGACACAAAAGGTGGCAATTACCAGCTTTTTTGCCATCTAAGTGCAAAAATGCAGGTTTTAACACAACATTCTGACAAGGACCCACTACAAGTCAGGGCCTTGAGATCGAGTAAAGAAGGACCCACTTTAAGGCCCAAATCATGCCAGTTCATATTGTGCTTTAGTTCGTGCATATTGTCACAAATCTGCTTCACCATTTGCTAATCCAGCCTTGTCTAGCAGTATCACAGCAACCTCTACACTGAATCACTGGTGAGTGAAATGTTATCAATACCAGCAGGAATGACTGTCAAAAATTTATGAAAATCAGTCTAGCGGACTGCAAAGTAAATATTATTTCTGGTACAGTCAAGTGCAACAAAGATGTGCAGCTTTTCCCCAAAAAAACCTTCTCTTTGACTTTGAAGCTGGAGTGGTTTAGAATTTACAAAGAGGTAGAAACTAAATGACTCCCCCCTTTCTCTCCCTCCTTCCCTCCCTCCTGTATGGTACTTACAGCCTGTAATCCAATCCACAGCGTGATGGAGAGTGCAGTTATTAACCTTGACATTGCTCTGCTTCGCTAACATTAATCACATTACAGTATGAGATACAGTCTCTGATTCTGTGATGCGGGCAGTAGATTTGTTGATATGTACACTGAGAGTAGCTGCTAGTTCTCGTGTTGTGGTTGAGGTGGGGGGGCGGAGGTCTCACAATGAATTTGCTTAACGGCAATGATGTGCACTGAACACACAAGAGTTTGGATCATTGAGGCTCTCGCAGCCATTTTGGCACCAAATGTTTGACAACAGGAAATGGAGAAGAAGAACTCATAAATCTCTGATGATCTCAGCCGCAGAAGGACAAAGCCATGGGCTAAAAAAAAACACAAGACCTTCACAAATGAAAAGGCGTAAAGTTGTGAAGAAAGAAAGCAACATGACAGAACACTGACAACAGTTTAACTTCAAAACATTTCCTAAAATATTTATCGGCACATGAAAAAAAAATTTAATCTTTCTCTCTTTAACCAACAAAGCTAATTAAATAATCTGTTATTGCTGCTCGCAGCAATGCTTAATAAAATACAAACCAAAAATAAGCATAGAAACAAAAGGGTCGTCTTAATTTACTGAAAGACATGTTTGGTCGTCTGAGCAGGGGCTTTTGTGGGTGTGTCCACTGAGCCCCTGGGCGGGGCCGGGTGGGGCTCGGCAGGGCAGGGTTATGAGATCCAGTGTCTTTAACCCTTCCACAACCAACCGGCTGTCTCTTATCTTTCAGCTCAGACTTTCTGCGCAGACTTCTCACACCCAGCTTGAGCGCCCAATCGCTGTGGGAACCCCTGTACCTTTCTAACGACTTCCTGTAGCTCAAAGTGTTAAGGATGCTCGGTGTCACAGGCAATGATCATTAAGCACTTCCACACTTCACCGTCTTCCTTGGGGTCCTCAAGGTGTTACACAAAAGGTCCCTTCTGCAACATCATAATTATAGAGACCAGTGAGAACTTGTTTTGTTAAAACTGTTGGCTGAAGGCCATACCATTACGGTAACAGTTGTAGAGGTCTTGAGAGTGAAGCCGGTAGCCATTTATTACAGGGTGTCCTTGCGTCGGTGCTGAGTCGGTTTCCCTCTGAAATGTATGGATCTGACGTGGGTCAAGGGTGACGGGTGCTAACACACCGCGCTGACAGAGCGGCGAGGATAATGTACAGTGTTTTACAATTTGGCGGAGTTTCTCTACTGATCAGGGGGAAGAGCGAGTTAAGCTTAGCTCCCACGATGCGTTGGGGTCAGGGCGCGTGCAGGCCGCTGTTTGCTTTGTAGAATCTGAAGCAGCCTAATTTGTCAGCAGTTTGTTTAAACAAGTAGGGGACATCATCAGGAGAATCCCTCTTCAGGTCCGTCCTCTATGGATAGGTTCCCCTTTTTAAAACACTTTGAAGACCTGCTTCACCCACACTTTTTAGTCTTTGCATGCATTTGGTCCATTTAGCCCACATTCCCAACCAGCGCTCTCTGTATCACACAGAGCTGATTGGACATCCTCCCCTTATGCCCAGACAAGCACGCATTACCTTTCTCTCTTCCAGCATCTGTTTATTTGTCTAATTCAGACCCCACGCCTGCAAGGTACGACGACAGTTTAAAGAAAAAATCAAGTTTGCCTCCAAAAACAATCCCTCCACGCACTTTGTTGCCTCTCCTTAAACAAGGCAGCCATTCTCAGAGTCCCAGCTCTGCCCTCCATCAGTCCAGCCGGAGGTAGCTGGGTGTGGAGTAGTTGAACATGAGGAAGTCCAACTTGTAAAGCTGGTAGAGCTGGATCTGCTGCTGGGTGCTGATATTGCTGAAGAACTGGGCCGTCATGGCATCTGTGGTGCGGGTGGACTTGGCATAGCTCGGGAAGCGCAAGGAGTCGCCAACGCCCACCAGCCGCAACACGTAGTTAGCGTCCTCTTCCAGCGTCTCGTACTTGCCCACCAGGTCGTAGTGGATGTGACATGGGTGACAAAGCTGGTAGGCGGTCTGCCAATGCTCGTTGAGCGGGCCGTCGCGCTGCGTTGCCGGGTCCACCAGGTACTCTGCGAACTCCTTGAATTTGACATCAGCGCCGTTGACCAGGGCGTCCTGCGTGGCGTTCTTGCGGTAGCGGCGGATGATGCGGGTGCCGAAGCGCTTGTGGAAGGACGAGTTGTACTTGAGGGTGAACTTGTTGCGGTATGCGGAGACCAGCCTCTCGAAGGGCTCGCGAACAAAGAGGAACTTGAGGTAGTTCTTGAGGCGGTGGTTGATCTCGGCAATACTGTACTGGTTCAGTGTCTTCAGGTTGGAAGGGATGTGGGCTTCATTGGAAGGGATATCCATTGGGTCACTGTGGAAGAGAGGCATTCAGGCAGTGAGCAAACAAAACTATATGCATTTACATCCTTATATTAACTTCCACTGTAATGAGAGCAGCCTGCAGGGATGTAACCACATCCTACAACACATGTGCTGTGCATATTGCTTCCTGGTCGTCAATCTCAAAGTTAGAAGGGGGATCTCTGGCCCCTAGTACTGACCTGTATTTGCCCCGGCCTGTCAGCACCATCATGACGCGTTTCCAGTTGGTACAGGCCACCTTGGGGACGTAGCAGTAGATGAGCTCGTGGTCCTCGTCCACCACGAGGTGTTTCAGGTCTCCAGGTGTCAGGACTCTGCGCTTACGGCTGGATGCACTGTAGACTCGGCAGGCATCCACCACCTGATCCCGCCTGGCCTGGTGGAGCACGGCTGCTCCGGACAACTCCGGCTGTTCAGACAGAGAAGTAGGTAAGAGAAATGATGTGAGAAGGGCTTTCAGCAACTTTCTGGATATGACTGTCAGATCTTGACATAAAATATTCAGGCATTTTGACAGAATAAAATAAACATTGGTCATTTTTTGCTTCTTTTGGTAAATAAATACAAAGGGAGCTATTGGTTTGTGTGTCAGAGTAATCCAGGATTTACTCAAAACATTGCTTCAATGAACTGAACAAATATGCAGTATGCTAAATTAAAATACATAAATACATATATATATATTATAAAAATTGTTACACCTGCGAAAATATTATAAAACATCAATGTTTCTTACTGATACATACATTTCAAAATGTATAGAAATTATATGGTGATACTTTTTACGAAACATGACCAGTCAACACATTCTCACTCTTTTTGCATGTAATACTTCTGCAGATGTTTTGATCAGTTAGTTGAAAGCCTGGTACGTCTCACACAGACACTAAAGGTGCCTCTGGGCGTCGGTATCAGACGCCAAGGGGGTCTGAACAAGCAACAATATTTGTTGATCTGGACATATTGTTATTATATATATTTCCAAGCAGAATTATCTTCCTGTCTATGAATCTTTTGTTGTCTCTACACTTTTGTCCACATTTTATACCTTCCTTAGCAATGAATGGAAAGTCTCCCTGTGCCAATAAAGCACTCTAAAATGAATGAATCTGAACCATGGCAGAAAGAGGGAGTGATGAAGAGAGATAAAGTGCATGTTATTAATCACAGCCTTTATTATTATACCCATCTTTTTATTGACTGTATCTTTTCTTCTATCTGAGTCGCTCCACGGACTACCATAGAGATTAGTTCACGGGTGTGGAGGAAGATAATGATATTGGAGGATATTACAGATATTGAGTGTTCAATATGCGCAAATTCAAGCAGCAATCATTCATATAAGACATATTTCATATTCACTATGATGCTTGAGATGAAGCAGACCATGGCAGGAGGAAAAGGAGGAGGCTGGGGAGGAATTAACAGAGGCGGAGAGCAGCATGGGGGCTTTGCGTCTGATGGGCAGGAATGTTTTCTTATGCCTCTTGATTATTTTTCCTCCTGGTCAGAATTCCCCTCTAGGGCAGTTCCCCGGTTTCCTCGCCTGATCTGAATTGATTGTACTGCTTCTTTACCGCTCCATCCCACTCGCAACAAGTGTGGCCTTTCAGCGCTGCACTGGCCGGGGTGGTCATGGAGGGCTGAAATCACTCAGGAGACCCCCACCCAGCGTAAAACAGACAGTGTGACTTGTATGTATTTCTCTCTGAAGTCACTCTACAACTATACTCCCAAGTGGGGGATTCATCATGTGCAAAGGTTGCTGCAAGAAACCAATCTTTTACACCAGCAGCAGTCATGGAGGATGACCTTAAAATCTGAATTATTTCCAGAATGGATGTCTGTAAAAGTCACATTTCATAGTGTGCCACTTTGTCAACGAGCTCAGTTGGTTCGGCATGTGGGAGACAGGTCACAGGTCGCTGCTCTGTCTTCATTTCCTTGAACAATCAATTGGGTGAAGAGTTGGGAGAAAGGTTTTTCCCACTATGATTTCACATTGTGACAATAATCAAGGCAGATTTCAGTCTTGTTAATGCTTTCAGTTAACGATTCCCCTTTTGGACACTGTTGTGTGCAGTCTGTCTCTTTCCAGTGCAAACAGTGTAACTTTTTGATGACCTTTTTCCCCACTAAATAATATCTACGTGCACAATGTATGGATTTCTCCCCCAACCAAAACCTTGTGTACAAATCAATATAGCTTTCACAAGATAATAACCTGTGCCCACAACAATGGATCTCGGCCATGTACGAAAATAAGCTGTGTGCACAATATCATAACTTGTGCACACATATTGATCTTTCCTCCAACAGATGATAGATTTGTGTGCACAACACATATTGGTCCCACAAAATTGCACCCAAAACTTAATACCTTGTTCCAACAAGTTGTCAACGCTCACTTCAATCTCACAAAGAACAGTTCCCGCTGTATTAGTGCCAGTAGGACTCACACGATGCTTCCACGTGATCACTGTATCGAGTAGCGTATGAAGTACTCTATTGGTATTGGTATCCCTTTCAGGGCACTGGTTTTGCTACTTTTCTATACCATACAGAGCCTGAATTATATTTTATATGGACAATTAAAAATACTGTTTCCCCCATTGTTACACAAGTTACTTCACAACTGTATTAGTGTCTTTAGTTCTTCATATCTCACTTCCGTTACCTCTGGTTTAACCTGTTACACACTTTGCATATTGTTTTTTCTTCTTCTTTCAAATGGTCCTTCAAAGCTTTTGAAAGAAGTGTAAATTGACAAGGCATGATGGCGCATGAACGTCTCCGCTCCCGCCCGCTTCTTCTCTCTTTGTGTGCTCTCCCCTCTCTTCCTATTCATGCTCACGCCAACACATCAAAGCCCACTAAGGCGTAACCGTGAACGGAGAATAACAGCTCTTTGTTGATGAAAATCCCTCCTGCCCCCCCCCCCTCCCCCAAAGACATCAAGCTATAAGATTCACACTAATGTCGCAGCGAGCGTGCGGCCCTCCGTCCCAGAGGAGGACAAACGCTGCAATTAGCATGGGAAGAAGGAGACAAGGAGGGAATCTTGTCATCTCCTGCTTTGCCTCAGTGTTCCTCTCCTTATCTCCCTTCTTTCCAGGGGATTACTTTCTGCCATTTTATCTCCGAGTCTCAAGCTCGGTCGGGTCTCTTGTGCAGTTTGGATGAAAGGGTTAGGATGAGAGGGGGAGAGGGAGATGAGCGAGGCGATAAGTTGATGCAATCTGAGAGGGAGTCGTGATGAAGATCACTGACCTCTGGCCATGTCAAGCTGTTCCCATGGGAGAGCAGATACCATTTACGTGCATCATTGTGAGCACAGTCGCCCCCTAATCCCCGTGGACCCGAACAAGTGGGTCAGCAAGGGACAGCAACTGCCATAAAACCACAGCTATTAAAGCTTTGTATGATATGGTCCATTTAGTTTCAGCTCAGCAACTCCATGTGTTTCAGCATTACATTACATTTAGCTGACGCTTTTATCCAAAGCGACTTACATGATATACAGTAGACCGTAGACACAGCAACGGTGAGCAATGAGGGTTAAGTGTCTTGCTCAAGGACACAACGACATGGACTGGCTGAGCCGGGGTTTGAACCTCCGACCCTCTGATTGAAAGACTGACTTGCTAACCACTGAGCCACAGTCGCCCCCAATACATAGCATGATGCTATGTATTGATTTAGATGTGACGGTCCATCAGAACTGGGAGAAAACTCAAAGGGAAGGCTCGTGCATACTGTTAAACCTAATCTCACCATAAACATCATTATCAGTGTCGTGCAAAAAGAAAGTCTCTGTTTTCTTATCTTCAGACGGCGAGAGGGTTCCATTGTGCATTCACGGCGCGGCTCCTTTCTTTGTCGCTGCACATTTGCCGTTAAAAACGTTTGAGAAACGGATGACGGGAACTGTGGAGATTGCGTTTCTCAATATTTCAAGTCTTCATTTCCTCGCCATGGATGCGTGATTCTCAGCAAAAGTTGTTATGAGTTTGAAATATGATCTGAGCATCAGCATGGACGCGCTATGGCGGTAATGAATAGCTTCCTCCTGATCTGCTGATGTTGCAAAGAAAGAAAGAGAGCGGGAGGAAGCTAGGAGAGGATTCAGGGAAGGAAGGAGGGAGGAAGTGGGCAACTCCCCGGCATCCCAAAAGGCCTCGGAAGGTCAGTTTAAAATGATTGTTGGTCATCTAATTTATTACAAATTAAATACAAGATCATCTAAATGTCATGTCCACGTATCTTAAGCATTTTGCACGTCATTTAATTCCCGTTGTTATTCACAACTTGTCACATACGGATGCGGTTTTAAACACGTTGTTAGGTACAGGAGAAGATAATGGCATGGGTAAAAGTAATGATGTTTCAAATTACTGAACAGAGGTATTGAAGAGAAGTAAGTTAGTAGTTCATGTAAATCGTGACGCACGGGTGCAGATGTGAAAACAAACAAAACTTCTGCTTAAGTTCAGGAAAAGATCACATTTTTGTTACGCGCAACAGTTAAGTAGTCAACGTTTAGTTGACTTTAAGAAGTCAACGGAGGCCTCTTGTTTTTACACGGGACTTGAACAGTGTGCGTTTGTTTGACCCATCCCTTCACACCGAGCTAAAGCTAAATAAATGCAGATGATATTTGAAGAACATTTCCACCATTTGTCAGGGACATTGAAATCCTCCAGGACGCACACATGCTCGCGCACAAACACAGACACACACAAACACACACACACACACACACACCTGGGGCCCTCGAGCAGGCTCACCTGGCCATGGTGGAAATCACTATCTGCCGCAGAATCTGTTGAAATTATTCACAGACTAAGAATCAGGGCTCTCAGTGACCACAACTCATACTGAGATACATCATTAGAACGTACTTAGAATTACCATACATATGGAAACAACTTTCTGTTGATAATTTATTCCTCAGAAAATATGTTATGAATACTGCCTTGGAGAAAATGAGATGCTTATGCGACGTGATTTGTAGCCCAGGGACTCTGCAGAGCATCGGAGCACTTTGTTTAGAGAAGATGCCCCGAAACGTCTTTTCCTCTAAGAAATAATTATTTTAAAAAAACAACGCTTTCCATCGCAATTTAAACACTGCATCAGTCGGTACAGCTATTTAGATATTTTCTTCAATTTATTGTGCAGCCCTGTTTATTTTCCTTAGGGCTACTCTGCTGCTGCTCCTCAAGTGTTAACCCTCTCTCGGGTAGAGTTGTACCCCCTGACACTCAAAGCGGATCAGGTGAAAGCAAAGGGCTGCTTTCAGTGCCGCTGGAGGAATGCTTCTTCTTTTTTCTCTTCCGCTAAACTACTCTTCCATTACACCTCCTTAAACCTGATCCAGCTGGTCTTCTGTTTGTTCATCAGCTTCTCTCTCTTCTTCTCCCGAGCTGTGAAGCCATCTAAACAAAGATCAATAGGATTCATCAAAGCCTCCCTCTCTCTCTCCCTCTCCCTCTCCCTCTCCCTCTCCCTCTCTCTCTCTCTCTCTCTCTCCCCCTCTCTCTCTCTCTCTCTCTCTCTGTCTCCCCCTCTCTCTCTCTCTCTCTCTCTCTCTCACAGTGAGCACTAAAGGCAGTCTGTCTCGCTGACCCTCTCTGCTTACAGACTGGCATTCATAGAGTGGGCAGGAATAAGGCTGCCAGTGTGCCACAACTGTACTGAACACACACACACACACACACACACACACACGCACACACACACCTGAGTCTCTGTAAAAGGCAACAAGGCGAGGCTCCTTCTATAAAACCTTGACAATGCCGACAGTTAATGAGGCGGCCCATCCTTTCTACGAGGGCCGGCGGCACAATCACTTTACATACTGCCATGTATGAGGAGTCGGACACCTGCGGCCGCAGCGACGCGGAAAAAAGAGCAGAGGAAACGTTTCTTTACTATTTACCCAGGGGAAGCTGCCGAGAACACGCGCTCTCTTTCTGAAAAATGCCCTGCTACATATTCATGCAGCTCCACATTCATACCTGGAAAAAACAACAACCAGAGGACAGCCACAGACGTCTACCGAGCGGCCCAGGAGGACAAACTTAAAGAAAATGTATTCACCAAAAGCATGTAAAGAAAACTGGAGGAAATAAGTGGGTAAATATTAATTAATAGGATTTTTGAAGAAGAAGACCTTCATTCAAAAAATTTAAGAAACTGAAAGAGTCCCTAAAACTCTGCAGGATTCAGATCGTGTGGGAGACAAAGAGGAAAATCTACTTTTGTATGATGTCACAAGGATTTTATTGCCATTTAAAGAACGTTTCATTACTTAAAGTCGCCCCCCCCCCTCGACACGTTCTGGTTATATTTATACATTGTGTTGCCCCGCCCATTTTTTCCCTTCCGGTTCAAATGCATTTGTATTTGAGCTTCCTGTCTGGCGCTATGGTGTAAACAACAAATGGTCGCATGGTTTTACAGAACCACATCCATCAATGACTGGACCTGGACATTTTTAATTCATTTTTAAATCATTTTTAATGAGTGTGTAGTGTCTCTTGGGGTTACGAGGAACTACAAAACTACAGAAGCATGTCAGTGCACCTGTCCACGTCGACAGTGTTTGTGGAATTATCTCCAGAAGGGGAGACAAAGGTCCAGACAGAGAGTCAGAACTATACTTGAACCTGTCTGGTGCTGGTCTGGTGCTTCCCCTGATCTCAAGTTTTCCATTAAAAATGTATGAAGTGCATTAGGCAGAGGGGCCACTTGGACAGGTGGAAACAAGGCCCACTGGAGGGAATACAAGAGTGGAGCCTGATCAGAAAGTTCATTTTGAGGACTTTATAATTAAACTGCACTGTCTCTCCCACTGAAAAGATTTACACCGACCAATGAGCTGCATATTTACTACATAGCGGAACTCCCACACTACATTCAACCTGAGCTATGTTTGAATTACCACTCAGCTGGTGCATCAGGCAACTGGGATTCAAACCAGCAACCTTCAGGTCACAAGCCAGCTCTTCTAACCGCTTGACGTACCCAAAAAAACTTTAAAAAGCAGCAAATAGGAATCCTTAAAGCTGTGGATCTACTGATGACCTCATGACCTCATGACGTCTGTGCTGTGATGTTACATACGAGAAACACACAGAGATACATACACACAAGGTGATGCTGTTTGAATCTCAGCTCCAGTTAATGATAATGCTAATACTAATAATGTAATAATCTACGCCCCCGCCACATATTTCCCTTTTAGTGAAAGTCTGAAATGAGCGAGTCAGCGTTGCCAACCACAGATAAGATGGGAGTGTGAATATT
Source organism: Cottus gobio (assembly GCA_023566465.1). Taxonomy (NCBI): domain Eukaryota; kingdom Metazoa; phylum Chordata; class Actinopteri; order Perciformes; family Cottidae; genus Cottus; species Cottus gobio. The sequence continues at coordinate 2,559,609 of CM042236.1, forward strand.
ATTGTACTCGGCACTTCAGAGATGGCTGTCTGTAAAAGCTGCCGTGAAGCCGTGACGCCTCACCTCGCCTTAAGGAGCCGTTAGTGTTAACAGACCATTTCACTAGCAGCCTTTAATGGAGAGCTTTTACTGCCCTGTGATGGGCTGCTGAAGACAGGGATATACTGTAACTCTGGGAGGAAGCAAGGATTCTTGGGATTGTTTTTTTTTTTTCAGATAGAACAATTTTCAAAATGAACAAGAATAAATATTAAAACTAATTGCTTTTGCCTTGGGATAAGATAGATAAGATAATCCTTCATTAGTCCCACAGCGCGGAAATTTGCAGGATTACAGCAGCAAAGTGGATAGTGCAACATCAGTAGGGAACAAAACAAACAGTGCAATAAATAGTCACACAGTAAACGTAAAGTAAATAAGTAAACCGCAAATAAAAACCTAAACTAAAAATACAATGAACTCAGATTGAGTGTTCAGATCTATACTGGAGGAGTTTACCTAAGAAGGGAAATCAGTTAAAAGGGGTCCTACAGAAACAAGCTAAATCGGCCGGAACAAAAAAACGCAGGCAAGGGCCGACTGGGTGGGACTTGTATTATGTATTTGTATTATATTTGACTTGTATTATATATATACATATATATATATCCATCCATCCATCCATTTTCCACCGCTTATCTGGGGTTGGGTCTTGGAGGCAGCAGGTCCAGCAGGCTGACCCAGACTTCTCTCTCACCCGCAACATCTACCAGCTCATTCTGGGGGATCCCGAGGCGTTCCCAGGCCAGCTGGGAGATATAATCCCTCCAGCGTGTCCTGGGTCTTCCCCGGGGCCTCCTACCAGTTGGACGTGCCTGGAAAACCTCTAAAGGGAGGCGTATATATATATATATATATATATATATATATATATATGTATATATATGTATATATATATGTACTTATATATATATATGTACTTATATATATATATATATATATATATATATATATGTATATATATATAAGTATATATGTATTGCTGCAACAAAGCCTTAATTCTATATGGTAACACTCATATTCACTTTTCAGCAACCCAGGAGCTGATATGGATTCATACAGCCCATCCTTAACCCTAACCATGGCTGCATAATATTAAATATGCCTTACCATAACTTCATCATATGACCGTCCCAGATTTGACTGTAGAATGAAGTCATTCTAAATTAAGTGTCATTGAACGATAACTTTGATGTTGCAGAATCATTCAAAAGCAACAATCTTCTCTGCTCATCAACATCTTGCCACAAACACTTACAGACCAGAGTGGCACGAGGGTTTGGCATCATTTAGCTCATTAACTACAAACGCTTTCACTTAATTTCAGGAGACTTTGCAGGAATTTCATCACCTATAGTTTTCCTGCTGTGGCGAAGCAGCTGAGAAGCAGCTGAGAAGCTGTTTTTGAAAACTTTAAATGATCTTGTCTGCGACATCTAGTGATTCTTTTTTTTATTTTTATTTTTTTTTTACCCACCTGGATCAGATTTTCCCACAAAGTAACCTCTGAATGGATTTGCTTTTCAGCAGCTAAATACCAACTCTCTGACTCCGGTGTGTCCTTGAATGTACCATCTGCCTGTAGAGGATATTTGAAAGCCCTTCCCTCCCTCCTCACAGCTGCATAACAACAAGATGCACCGTCATGCAAGTTCGATAAAAACAGAGGCAGAAATGGACTCCACACACACACACACACGCACACACACAAGCACGCACACACACACACGCACACACACGCACACACACGCACACACACACACGCACGCACGCACGCACGCACACACGCACACACACACGCACACACACGCACACACACACACACGCACGCACGCACGCACACACACACACGCACACACGCACACACGCACACACACGCACACACACACACGCACGCACGCACGCACACACACACACGCACACACACACGCACACACGCACACACACGCACACACACACACGCACACACACGCACACACACACACGCACACACACACACGCACACACGCACACACACGCACACACACACACGCACACACGCACACACACGCACACACACACACGCACACACACGCACACACGCACACACGCACACACACGCACACACACGCACACACACGCACACACGCACACACGCACACACGCACACACACGCACACACACACACGCACGCACACACGCACACACACGCACACACACACACGCACGCACGCACGCACACACACACACACACACACACACACACACGCACACACGCACACACGCACACGCACACACGCACACACACACACACACACACACACACACACACACACACACTGCTGTGGCCATGTGACAGCTGGGTAAGTCGGACTCTCCCCTGTCCCACGGTCACATTAACCCTGCAACCCGAGTGCAGCGTCATGCACACTTACACTGCTTTCACTCTCATTGTCCCCGTTACCTTCAAATGGTGCTGTGAGTAACAAACTGTATACATATCACATTTGTACACAGATGCGTGTTTGTACTTGTGCTGTTGTACATCCGAGGACTAGATATTATGCGTCTCTTTACATGTGTGTGTTTCTGAGTGTGTGTCTGTACGTCTCAAAGAGAAAAGTGGGGGTATAATTATAGCACCGCCGACAAGATAATGACAAACTGCTCTGACTTTCCCTCAGAGCCATCAAAGTTTCTCTCCCCTCTCATGAGCACTTTACCCTTTTCCCTTCCTGCACGTCTTGTTTATAACCCCTCGGGAAGCAAAAACTGCGGGAGAGAATCAAGAGGAGGAGAAGCTAGAGACAAATAAGCAGAATTAGGGTTCCGCTTATCACTCTGCGACGGATCTCTCTGTTTTCAAACCTGCATCTGGAACATCTGCAGACTGGTGCCCTCAAAGAAAAGAATTTGGTAGAATCTTGAAGGCTTCGTTACCCAGAAACCACATACTGTGAAGTTTGTAAATGTCAAAACTGTGTGCGTAGGCACAGCCGCGGTCCTGATTTATAGTTCAATGTCACGTTTACCTGTAATACGGGTATTACACACATGAGGCTGTGCACCACCTGAATCCTACAGGTCGCTTCTGGCTTAGGGAGCTGACCTTGGGTTGGATTATTTCCAAAAAGAAATCTCTGTCTCTTTCACTTTCTGACTTCACTGATCATCTGCATTTTAAGTAGATATGTGATGCCCACCATCCTTTTATCCAGCTAGAAGTTAGCGTAAAATTGTCATTATTAGCATATGAATTCTTGAGGTCACAAATTAAATTCACTTCATCTTCTTGTCCAAGTGGACGTTTGTGCAAAATTTGAAGAGATCCCCTCAAGGTCGTTCCTGGTAAATCACATTCAAGAGACGCTTCTTAAAATCCCCACTCACTCGGGTGAAGGCCATTACATTGTGAAGACATTACGAGCTTGCTTTGAGTGTTGGGAGCGTACAGTGTGTGTATTGCCACTAAACCTACGATATATCAGCTATATGCAGAGCCTATGTATGCATGCTTAGTTTTTATGTGCTGGTTTATTTCCGTAGTCAATTGTTAGTTATTGTGTAAAAAGAAGAAAAACTAACCAAGCCTCTGTCTCGGGTCGGTTTCAAGTCTGAAATTCGGCATAACCAAGTCGGGTCGGGTCTAAAACTCGGCAGTATTGTGCTTTAATTACCCGATGATTGTGTTGTTTTCATTCATTGTGTGGTTACAGGGCAACTTAGAACCGGAGTCACATCCAGGTATCTTCTGTTCTGATATGTTATTATTGTTTCTTCTGGACTTAACAGGCCATTCCCCTTTGCTAACACTCAGTTTATTTCCTCATTAATCACCTAACGGGGATTCAATTTACAGCAGTTTAAGACATGCTGCCCTCAGCAACCCATCGTCTGCTAAAGGCCATGCAGGAAGTGATGCATTCTTTTTATCCTGCAGTTTTGGCTAATTGGCAAGAGCATGGTGGAAACAAAGAAAGAGTGCTACCTACAGAAAACAAATGTGTCAATTAGGACAGCAATAAAGACTCAGATTAAAAAATGAATAAATAAAGCCAAATAAAAAACGCCAGAAGATGACCTGTACCTTATTTCAGCCCGGGCCTCATTCCCAGGTCCTCAAATGTTGGCCTCTGATACCGGGGCACAAGGAACGCTTTAGCGTCCGTATGAGACACAGTCTAAACTCCCTGTGTCATTATATACATTCAGAGCAACTCACCCCGTCCATGTGGGGAGGACTTTGTGGTGGACGACTTGTCAAAGGGCGACCCAGGGTGTTAAAAAGTGACATTAATGCTCCTGACCGAGCGTCTCTATACAAGTTTAACATTCCGATACTTGGGATATGCGTCTTTCTTGCACCTTGCATGTGATACATTATATGAATTTGTCCACAAGGACATTGTGGACATTGTATGCAGCATTTTGGAAGGATGCCTGTGCTAAATCAACAGGCCATCGATGTTTTGTCTTTCCGTAACCGGAAGCATTGTCTCAGCGGTCGATGTCCAAAGAGGAGTGTGTTTGTTGTAAGATGTAGGGAAGCACTTCCTCTCCAAAAGGGAAACACAACAGCCCAAATGTGGACATGAAATCTAAATGGAAAGGAAGTTAAACCAACAGCCTTCTCCAGAAAGGGACGAGGCGACATGCAGCGAGGGCTCCAGCTGTGCGCTGTGTCTGCTGGGCATCGTGGTTTCCCCCCACAGTGGCAAACGGGGCGACTGTGGCTCAGTGGTTAGCAGGTCTGGCTTTCAATCATGAGGATCAGTGGTTCAAACCCCAGCTCAGACAGTCCGTGTTGTTGTGTCCTTGAGCAAGACACTTAACCCTCATTGCTCACCGTTGCTGTGTCTACGGTCTACTGTATATCGTGTAAGTCACTTTGGATAAAAGCGTCAGCTAAAGTAATGTAATGTAATATGTGATGATCTCAAGGAAACGAGCTGGTCGAAATTGTGACACAATTTGATCGCGAGGAACCTAAACATCTTTATTTATCCTATGTTATCTGTGGCTTGCTGTGCTCTGCTGTCTCTCCAGTCCACACAGTTTATTTCCTCGGAAAACAAAACATCTCTAAATCCCTTTGTCTCTCTCCTTTCACTCCCCTTTCTCCAGCCATGCTCATCTGCAGCCTCCAGAGATAGACCGAGACAAAAAGAGTGCAGCCTCCTCGTCTAAATCCTTTTGTCCGCCCCCCCCCCCACACACACACACACACACACATGTACCCACAGCGTATAGCTGTGCTTTCTGATGGTGTTTACAGCAGACAGCTGCTGAGCATCTTTGCTGTGGGTGAAAGGTACAACGTTTCTTTTAAGTTGGTTCCAGTGTCTGCCGCTGTGTTCCTACATAATCTGGTCCAGGGAGGATGGGAGGGGAAGCGTGAGAAAACACACACACACACACACACACACACACACACACACACACACACACACACACACACACACTCAAGTAATCCAAGGGATTGTGGTTTATCAGGATATCTGCAGCTGGTGAAACACTCCTGACAGGTATTGTCTAGTGGCACAGACACTTGCAGACACTTCTCTCCCTTCACTGGATACATTCATTTACGAAACACCAAGAGGACCACTCTCCACAACATCCTTCATTTTCAACCATTTCCAATTAGACCTGTTGGTTGTCCAACCGGGAATGAGGAATTCTTCGTCTCCCTCAGGTTTTGAGGAGGGGGTGGGGGGGATCCTATTCTGTCCATAGGATCATGAGTTCTGGGCCATGACTAGAAAGAATGAGACCGTGGAGGCAGGGTCCTGGGTAAGCAGAACAACTCTTTCCAAGGGATTCCAAGGTGTCGCCAAGGCTGGTGGCTGGAGAGAAGGATGTGTAGGTTACTTTGCTTAGCCCGCTTCCAAGGAAACCCAAACTCAGATATTCAGTGGAGACAATCAGGGCAGGACATTCTGATTGAGGATCAACGATTCATCAAACAAACGCGACAAAACAGGTCATTTGCCAAAAAAACCCATCTGTTGAGAGTTGTCTGACCCTTTCCAGGACAAGCTTGTGTGCCAGTTGAACAAGCACTCTCAATACAACCATCCTCTGCAGGAAGTTGCCCAGTTGTCATGGTCCTGTAAAAGTTCAACTTTGCTCTGTGCCCTTTGAAGAGAAAGATCACCCTTAACATTCTGTTCGGGCCGTCCCTCCAAGTAAATACAAAATAAATGCAACAGAGGAGTTGTAGTTAACATCAGTGACTCACTGGATGTTGCCACTTTCCACAGAAGTAAGGCGAAAGCGTTGAGTTAAGTACAACCGACACTGAATAAGATATTTTTAGGTGAACAAAATATTACAATTAACTTTCATGAACTGAAATGAAATGGAAGTTGAGACCATAATAATAATAATAATAAATCAATAATAAATCATGAGATAATAATTTTCCCATTGACTTCTTCAAAATCGGACTAGATAGAGTGCAGCCAGAAAGCTGAGGTTATCAGTACGAGGTGTGGCTTTGGCTAGTGTGTGATGACACAGGAAGTGAGAGAACGTGGCCGCCACTAACTCATTGACCATAACTGCACAGATACATAGTTGCATGATTAACCAGGTCTTTAGGTTTCTTTAAGAGGAAGGAGAAACAAATCAAATCTGACCTCTAAGCGATTAACCAAAGTGTAAATTATCGTCCATAATTTAAATTTAACCCTTTCTGAAACTTTAAACCCAAACACACAATATCATCGTCAAAGGCTTTTACTTTGGAAGACTTATGTCCTGCTCTGTGGGGACATTTGAAACACAGATACACAACAACGGACACACACAGACTATGAGCACATACTTCCATTACAGAGGCACTCCATTAGGGCTGATGTTAGCTTTGAGTCATTCATCCCAGTTCCAAACCCAGACAGCGTTTGCACATCCTCAGTTCTGATCTGTGAATCAGCATTTAACTGTGAGTCGGGTTTTGGCTCGGTAATTATGGTGTCTACATGCCTCTGAAAAAAACCTTTCCATGAGGAGGAAAGATAATTACTGTGTAAGGAAACGAGTTTCCTTCCCGGCCTTTAGATGGTATCTGACCATGTGTGTGGCCACATCAAATCATTCCCTCTGGAGGTTTTATTGCATTTGGCAAATCAACTCACTCTGATTTTAATTCTGATTAAAGAAACCAGTGTGGGCCCCAAGGACGCAGAGTTCAGTTCAGTACTGTGATGTAGTGCAAACACTCCGTAGAGTAAAATTAGCAAAGAAGAGGATCTCTGTGCTTTTGGAAGACGTCTTTTGCTCCCTGCCTACTGCACCTTGGCAAGAGGGAAGTTAAGCCTTTGGATTTTCTCCAGATATATTTAATGAGATTTGTATGGAAATCTCCGAATATTTATTAATTGAATGTAAAACATTCATTCAACACAAGAAAAACTTGGAAAGAGAAATATGGATGATTTATTTGGGTGTTAAGAATACTTCTGTGAAAAAGTGATTATAAGTTGATTTAAAGCAAGTATTGATTAGGTATATCAGCAAAAGTAGCTGATATGTTCCTATTATATTCTAATCATGTGTTTTTGTATGCAGTAAGTGTATCACAGTGTATCGTAAAGTTTTCACATATTCCTATCTGTATTTAATAAAAAAATGAACCTTTATTTTAATTAAATCATAAAATAATAATGTCAAAAATAAGCCAAAGATGTCCCCACTTTGATGCTCGACAATTCAAACACATCTTTGCTCGCTCTCTCTCTCTCTCTCTCACACAAACACACACACACACACACACACACACACACACACACACACACACACACACACACACACACACACACACACACACACACACACACACACACACACACACACACACACACAGCTCTTCCTTGACCACTGACCCCAAGCGCCCTGCTAAAGTTTACTCTAGCTGCAGTAACACCCCCCTGTGCACACAGAATATATCAATGGGACCTTCACATGGGTGAGAACGTGTGGAAAAATCCTTCACAGAAAAAAAGACCTTCGGCGAATCTACGTGCACCGGGTCTAATCCTGACCATCCACAAAACCACTTAAAGTCTTCCTTCCCTCCGTGTATCTTTTATAAGGTGCACACCACGGTGATGAATGACCAATAGAGGAAAAAAGAAACCGACGAATTGATGCGAGAAAAGGAAAGAAATGTGAGCTCAAGAAAGCTCAGGACAGAGGAGACAGAGCACAGGGAGGAAAAGGACAGTTGGAGGTGTGAGGGACAAGACAGACCAGGGTAAGTTGCAGACCAAAGAGGCAGGCGGACAGTCAGTGATAGATAGCGAGGAGGACAGTGATGAGAGAACAGAAGAGGAGCAGAGACTATCCAATCCATCACTGTGATAGGATCACCTCCAGCAATGTCCCCCTGTCTCACTCTTCTCTTCAGCTGCTGCACCCTACTGAAGAAAGTGTTGTGCTTCAGCCTCTGCAAAATACATTGTAAATCTGTTCCAAATGTCTATTTTGGGAAAAAAAATTGGTTTTGCATGATGAAGCCCACACACATTGGGTATGGAACCCTTTTCTTTTAGTCTACACAATTACATGTTGTTGTGGGCGGAGCACAGGTGGAGACAGATTGATTCTCTAATTAATGCTGTGTTGCAAGTTTTGTGGGCTTGCTTTTTTTTTATATATAATGGCTGAAAATATTGGTTTGGCTCATTATGTACAGTGTTACTTGTTCATATTGTCAAAATCGAGGGCAGACGAGAGCTCCGGTGAGGGCAGCTGACTAGTTAGCGGGCCAGCTTCTCAATCTCCAGAGCTGGCTAGTTTACCCGGAGCTCCTGCCTGAAGTAGTCTCCTAGTGGCGGGCTAGGTATGAGGCAGAAGGGCGGCTGCCGCTTGCCAACAGCCCGCTGTTTGGCTCATTATATGAACAGTGTGAAGTTGGCCTGGTGGAAATAGCAAGGTAGCTCGTAACTAGCCAGCTGTTAAATGAGTCAAATGTAACAACCTGATGCTTCATCCACAAACTCTTAGAAAAGCATGTTGCTAACACCAGATAAGTGACTGCTTTGTTCGGCTCATTTTCTGTGACCAGTGTTGCATGAAAGCATGGCGGAAATAACAAGCTAGCTAAGTAGCAAGCCATCGCTGATATTGTAGCATGCTATAGCCTAGAATCACAGATAACACAGATACTGCTACTCAACAACACAGAGTACAACACAGATTACATTTTTTATGTGAAGTTTTAGCCCACTACTCTGAGATGATTAGTGTTTGCCACCAGTCTGGCTTTTGCTTTGCTTCTAGCTAACATTGTGATGTAATCAAGACGGATGTAAAAGGGTCTATAGTGTTCATCCTGGCCAACCCTTTTCAAGCATTAATCTGTTGAATTTATTTTCTACCTTCAAGGCATCTATTGGTTTCAGATCACTTGCTTGAGATTGGTAATCCATCACAGCAAACAGAGTCACTTTGCTTTTCCTCAGAATTACATTATCATTGCAAGCAGACTTTGAGGACTTATGATGCATGCAAGGACGTTCTGAGGCCCATGCCAAAGAGCACCCTTTTAAAGAGAAACAACATGTTGTTTTTTACCAAAGCTCGAATGCTTGTTGTATGAGCTTTGTGTAGTTGTGTCGTGTTGCACTCCATTTTTTCAAATATTGCAAGCTTATCGTTTTTTTGGCTGTATACATTTGATTGTTAGATTGACATCATTAAGTGTTAAGATAAGTGATGAGTTAAGATAAGATTTACGTTATGTAACAGGTTACTTACCACAATCCTTTCCTCAACCTAACCAAGTTGAACAGTCTGAACAGTTAAGTTTATTTTGAAAAGACGAGCAGAAAACGACACATGCAAAACTGACGCCAGAGGGTTGGGCCACTGATGAGTTGGAAGTAAGAACTTGTTGGTTTTTGCATGAAAATCTTTGATTGTTTGTTTTTGTTCTGGGAAAACATATTTCTTGTTGTGCAGCTGACGGTAATGCATGACAATACTGTGCCTCCACCTTCCTGTACTGAGAATCAATGAGCTAAAACCACCCACAGACTGCACTGATTGCCTCGGGTCTTTTATAGATGGCATAAAAGAAAATCTGCAATCACAACGAATTTCTACACAAAATGGCTTTTGTGTTATCAATGACTCAGTTAGCAGTATACTTTTTACAACATTTGCTTTTTGTCTTCCAAATTAGATTTTTTTTTTTTAAATACAGCTTATGAATGCAATACTTTTTTGGCAGCCACATCTAAATGCCGTTGGCTGCCAGCAAAGCCTTTTTTTACCCTCAAAACTATGGCTGCCCAGAAGGTTGGAAATCATCCTAAAAGTATTAGATGCTTTGGAAAGCCATCAGCAGTAATAAACGCAAAGTACACAAGTTTTGTAAGTAATGGGCTAAATCGTGTAAAGCCATCAATACACTTTTTAAGAACTTTTTATGAATTAGGATGAATCCATACTGTGGATGGGACACTTCTTTTTAAAGTGGGTGCATTTTTACTTTAATCTTGGCTTGTTCAGCTTTAATAGTATCCATTAACAGAGTTCATTCTTGCTAGACCTTTGTCCCTGTCTCCATTTTCATTTTGCCATCCTCGCTGTCTCTCCTCACTAAGGTGCTATAAGCTATTAAAGCTGCAACCCATAATATGCATTAATTTCCTGCCAGCAATCATGTAGCAGGTGCATGCTCTCAGATGGCTCCTCAGATGGGATTGTGGAATGCTCAATGATGTGAGTTGGAACAAACACTGACAGTGCAATAATAACCCCACTATACGCGGAGACAAGTGAGGAATACCACCTACTGATGCTCAATACTTTACTTTAGTTGCCTTGTTCTTTCCTCTCTGTCCTTGAGAGAGGTAAGTTGTTTGACTTCCGCAAAACCTCGGCCCCTTTTTGGCCCTTGTTTATCCGTTTTCATTCGTCTCGGGTTAGTTACGCTCCCTGACAAAAGATGTGGGGGGGCGACCACACGTCGCCATAAAAAACTAAGAAGACTGAGGCTTTCACACAGGCAGGCATACACAAAAAATACTAAACCGAAGTCAGCTGGGTTCAGCCCCTCAGAGGGCCTTATTGGGTCAGACTTCTGACAGCTGGAGGCAAGTACAAATAGAAAGAGATGAGGGTCAAGAGAGATGGACATAGAGATACAAACAGAGAGAGCAGTTCAGCCTCCTACCTGTGTTGGGTTGTAGAGCTCCTGCAGGGCGTTGCGGGAGCCTTTCCTACAGCAGCCGTCCACCATGAAGGGGTTCCTCCGCATGACTGCAATACAGAGAGGAAACACCACGATTAACTGAGGATCCATCATACCAACCTGCCCAGTCAAACTGAGGGAAGGAACTACGGACTTGTTGAGAGGAATCAGTGAAGACCTTTGTTGCTCAAGAACATTGACTCTCTACATATGTGGTCTTCTTCTACTGGAATACAGTCTGTTGCTACCACATTGTGTAAAAACCTCATAATCTATTATATTCACCTTTTTAAAGCACTTGCATATGAGATATATACCCATATAGCTCTCTATATAATGAGGCACCATTGTCCTAAGGCACAAGTATGAAGAGATACTATGGCCCTAAAGCTGAAAAAGTGAAGTCAAGAGTCTTGAGTCTCCTGCAACATTTTAACCGTATTTCTCTTGTGGAGCTATTAATAGAAACATCCTGTAAACAACCCAAAGGGTTAAAGTTAACGCTATGCAACAGTTGCTGTCCACGAGTGGTAAATGCTGTAGAAGGACACTCTGGAATGGCAGACCTCCACCAAGGCCACACCCTATCTCGCAATGTCAATGAAAGAGAAAAAATAGTTGGATCCTGTCCAAAATGTAATGGTTTCTTCATTAGCCCATGCTACACCCTCCCACCAAGTTCCATGAAGATCAGGCCAATCAGTAGTTTTTTCTCAATCCTTCTGACACACAAACAACAAACCAAAACAGGGGTAATTACAGGATCTTTGGCTCGTTAAATCCCCCTTCATTTCCTACGATTATTGTCTATCAATTGCTTTAAAGACTCCATGATGAGACAACATGATTGAAAGCCAGAGGAATGGCACACGATATGGATGCATTAATAGAGTTGGGTATACGCTGCCGAACATCTACCTTGCTGCCAAGGTTAGTTCCTTCTCTTTGCCTCATTTATTTTTAACCATGAAAGTTCCCACCTCCTAGAAAAGCTATTTTGTATGTGTGATGTTATCTCAGTATGAAATAAAGTCAGTGCTACTTGGGAAAGGGAGATTGTGTTATTTATTTTCTTTTTTAAACACAGTCTTGCTTCAGAAGAGCAACATTGTTCAGGAATTGTGGTTTTTGGATGTACAAGTTATGGTCATATACTGTATGGACAAAGATAGCAAAGGTGTTCCACTATGTAGGGCGTTATTTTTTATTTGGCTTTTGCCCCCAACTCCGTTTGATCAGCATTTTTTGCTAAAGAGCCCAAGAAGATTTTGTACACATTTCTTACGTAATGGTGGAGAAACCACGCCTATGACCAGAAGACTTGCTCCTTATCTGGGTTGTATTCTTGTGATAGATGCAAGAGGGAAACCAAACTACTCTTTGTTTTAGCCGCGGACCCCCTGGAACAATCCTCAAGGACGCCACTTTGGAAACCATCGCTTGAAACGACCAACTGCAGCGAGGAGGTGGCAGAAAGCTACAGGGATAAATAATGAGAGCAGTGACTATATGCCAAGGGCGAAGCCACAGTTCAGCATTTGTTTGGCTGGATCTCAGCTCTTTACACAACTCGATACAGAGCGGTAGCTGCTGGCAGCAGCTCAGTGGGAGCAGCCAGCGCAACACTCCGCCCCCGCCAACACACTCTCTCCAATTACTCTGGGTGGAAAAAGCGCTGAAGGACGGCACAGCATCGGCCAGGGAAGAAATGGGACCGCTAACGAGAAAGACAAGGATTTAATGGCAGTTTATTCCACATGTCATCTGCCTCGTGTTAATGGATGAACATGTGTTACTGCCATCAGGAGAGCTAATGATGAGAACGACACATGTTCACACTGGATCCATTTCTATACAGTGCATTGCCTCCATCGGTAGAACTTACCAGTTAACTGTAATAAAGTAATTAATCATACGACAACGTGAGGAACAAACTATGCTTTATTTGTACTTCATACACTTTTTTAAATTTTTCAATTAGTAACCATACACACTGATTACTCAAAAACTTAATTAGCAACTGACAGCAATTTTGATAGCTGATTGTCATTTCTCAAATGTGAGTTTTGCTGCTTTTTATATCACTTTAAGTTTCTCTGGGTTTTTTTTCCTGAAATTAAACGGACAATAATACAAATAAATGTTAGTTTCAGCCAGTGCAATAGCTACCATTTAGGACTCCAACAATTCCTATGGGTGTTGAGGTTTTACCTGGGGTGTACATTCCACAATTTAAGCCTAATTTCAGCATTTAGTAATTTCCCCCCAAGATCAAGCATTTCATCACGAGAAAATGTATCCCTGGCATCGTTTAGTGATTAGAACCTTTATGACGGGTAATAAAACAGTAATAACCTATTTTACTGGTCGGTAATTTTGTAATCATTTGCGAGGACTATAAGATTCTACTAACTAATAAGAGCCGAAGTCCTGATGTCATCTATTTGTTTCTGTAACTGGATGCAATCGCTTGTTGAGCCTCAAACTGAGCAGTACTTTTAAATAACAAATTATTATTATACATAGTCACATTCCAATAATATAACTATAAAGAAGTTTAAACAATATTTCCAAATGTATGAGTAATAGTCAGTGCTTATGTTTGTGTGACATCTAAGTTATTTGAAGAGAAAAATTTATGCAACGCAATGAGACGCAACATAAAAAACGACCACTATGAGATGCAAATTTAAGTTAAATGACTACAAAGAGAATCAAAACCACCATATAGATCACAAAGAGAAGGAAAACCACCCTGTTGACCACAGAGAGACACAAAATGACGACAAAGAGATGTCAAACGACTACAAAACAGACACAAAACGACTACAAAGAGACGCCGAACGAGCACAAAGACAAGCAAAGCGACTACAAATAGGTCGAAACAAAAGGTTCCTCCTCCACTCCGAGTAGCTCGCTCCTCTGAGGGAGAGGGCTGTTTGTTTTGGTACCCAGGAGTGTGTTGTCTCACAACCCGTCCGTGGCACAGGGTCAGTGACCAATTATACACATTTGCACTATGGGACATATCTCTGTCCATGTTTGCCTCTATTTCCAGTGTGCAGTGGGAGCAGCTGAGTGGTGAAGTTGGCACATCCGCTGTGTAAAGCCGATATTGTCCCAATCCACATTTGCTCATATTCACACCTGCTCGTGCACTGAACTGTAAATTTACAAATCTGTTGACTACAAACATGTAAATCTGTCTGTGTCTTCCAGCCAGTACACACTCAGTATCCACATAATGAGGATGTTGTTTGTAACTGTCAGTTTGTTCATCTTCTATCTCCTATTTTGTTTTGATTTGCCTCAGCAGTGGCCAAAATTTCCCTTCAAAAATCAATAGGGGTTCATCTGCTCTTGCTCCCATCTCACGTCGGAGGAACATCAAAGCAAGAAAGACGCTACACATTCCTCAGAGGTCTGTTGGTTTCAAAAAAATTATAAAAAGAACCTGCTTAAAAATTGATGATGGAGTGTGCTGAGGCTGGTGCTGACCACAGATACACCCAGTATCCCTGTATGTGAACTGTAATCCCTCTATTGGCCCAAACCATATCCACTGACGGAGCCCTGGGGAGGAAGCTGAGCGCTTGTTAGTGTAACGAGCCCCAACAGACAGCCATGACCTTCAAACACCGAGGGGAGGATGGAGAGAGGGGCGAGGGATGCCTTCACACACACACACACACACACACACACACACACACACACACACACAAACGGAGCGTGATTGATAACCTCGTGGCTTAAGCTGGTATTTAATAATGTGCTTCAACACTGCATCCTACTGTGGATGATGTAAACAGGCATTTACTGTGTTTCTCTGAAGTAACGAGTTCTGAGTGCAATCATGGAATGATTTTTATTTTTTGCTTTGTTTTTTTTAAAGTTGCTCACGCTGAAAGGCACAAACATTTTGCACACACTTCCACTCCCTGCGGGCTGATTCAGCAGAATGGCGGTGATTGCTGATTGCTGTGGACACAGGCTGCAGGTGGAGCTCAGGGTAATGAGGATGCAGTCCTGTGTGAGTGTGTGTGGCGGGTCGCAGAGCTGTGGCGATATTTGTCTGCTTGCACCAGTGAGGCCGCTGCTAATGACGACGGATGCTGGAATCCATCAGGTTGAAAGGTTGCCCGCGCCGAGCGTGCACACCGACACGTTCAATACTTCCAGGCGTCCGTCCTTCACCACGAGGGACGGGCGGCTGGAGAAGAGACCAAAAGCAGGAAGTATCTGAGCCGTAAACTATGTTGCAATGCACGTCAATGATTTTTACCGTTAACTATAATTTGAAAAAGCCATTATCCACAAATTATGTCTTGTTGAAATAACAATGGAATGACAATTATAATCACAGAAACTTTTTAATAGACGTCTTTTCACCAAAAAAGTACCTTTTTGTTCTGTGCTGCTTCGTTAAACTTCGACAAGGGAAACACATGCAAAGTCCACGGGCCCCCTGCTCCTTCAAATCATCATGTTCCATCTACAATCACACATATATATCTATTATATCCTGGCCAACATTATTTTCCAGTGTCATGTCATCATCGATTACGTGCATATTTTGGGGCATTTCTATGCCATTATTGGAGCTTTTGACAGGAAACGAGTGGACAGAGAGCAATTTTCTGCTGCCCTTTAAACTTTTGATGAAGCTATTAGTCAAAACCTGTCAACCCTTTGAAGAAGTGTCATCGAGATCTTGTGAATTCCACTGATGGCTGTGCTGTTACACTGGAAAACATACATTTTCTCTGATTTGAAGTAATGGCGTGCAGTCATCTGACTTCGCCGCCAACAAGACAACAATGAGAGGTGTCGTCATGTCTATCTCATGCTGCCAATGGTGCACGCACAACATGAGATACATTTAAACAAAGTGTACAATTTAACAGCATATGATATTAAGCATGCACTGAACATAATGTGATGGAAAATTATTGTGTTGTAAAATAAATGCCAACTTAATTGCATTTGCATTTGTTTACTGAAGCAACAGGTTCTGAAGCCTTTCTGAGCTGACACGTTCCTGAACGTCTCACGGCTGCAGGCTCTTCACAGTAAATGTCCTCAAGCGACGCCTGCTCGCTACATGCCCCGCGGATTCCAAGTGACTGAAAAACATTTATTATGAAGCAGCGCTGCATGGAGGCATACAATTTAGCCTTTAATTATAACTTTTAATTCTAAGACTTTTGCCATGTCATATTCACCTGTGTGTTTGTTGTTTTTCTGTGAGTGTTTGTGTGAGATCCATGCATTTATTTTTATAGTAGCTATGAGTGGCCGGGTCACCGTCGACATGTTGAGAGCCGTTGAGAGGCAATCAAAATGCTCCCAATCTCGGGTCCAGCCCCTTTAATAATAATACCTGAGCGTATATTTAATGCATCACGTTCTCCAACAGTAACACCAAGGCACACATCCTTCACATTTCACTTATAAAGTAAGGCAACGTAACGTTTAGCAGCAAATTAACATATCCATGTTGGCTATCCATGCTTTTTTTACTTGTTTTACTTCCATATTTTTCTTTTACCAAACTTCGTAAGCTACAGTTATCGTGTATTGTATTGTATACCTTGTTGCTAGTGGAGGCCGTGTGGCTCATTCAAGCTTACAAACGCTCGCCGTCGTATCCTGATGATCGTCTCTGGTGTGAACAATTTTCCGACCCCACTTCCTTCTCCAAGCTGGGGAAGGAAAAGGGTCAGACGGAGGACGTGGGCACGAGCCTGGAGCTCTAAACCCTTCTCTAAACGTTTTGGCTTCCTATCCTCATGCTGGCTGTTTTTTCAACCAATTTCAAAGTGAAACAAATTCACCGTGTAGGTTTATGCTTATGTGACCACCCTTGGAGAAACACAGAAAAGCTCATCTTTCTTAATCCCTTTGTCCTCACACAACTCCCCATCCCCATCCCCCCTCACCCCCACACACACAGAGTAATTTAAATCCATCCACACAGGCCTTATCACTGTTCTCTGGTCTGCAGGTGCAGGTATGTACACAAACACACACATCATACAACACAGACAGCAAGGAGATACGGGCCGAACTGTTTAATCTGTGAGTAATCCTGTCTGCTGCCCGTCTGCTGCTTTACACACACACACACACGCACGCACGCACACATACACACACACACACACACACACACACACGCACGCACACACAAACACATACACACACACACACACACACGCACACACACACACACACACACACACACACACACACACACACGCTGAATCTACTGGGACCTGGACGAGGAAAAAGAAAACCAGTTTACATGGCTCGGTGTGTAACCAGTGTTCCAGTCAACAGGAACATAAGGTCACCTGTAGTCCCCCACCAGCACCTGGCTTATTGGTTGGTGGGAACTGAGCCGTAACCATGGAAACAGCTACCCCTTCACCATCCTGTCACCTGCACCGGCTGGCTGGATTCCTCGGGTCTGGAACCAGGTAAGGTCATGGAAAGCAGAGCGGTTTCATTTCCTCGGCGCTGACAGGTATTTACTGTGGGCTACGCGGAGCGCACGCCCTCTCATGATGATGAGCTAATGAGGCTGAAGTATTAATAAATATGAGGCCGGTGGACTCACAGACTGTCAGCTTTGAAAGTTACCTTCATACTCCTTCGTGTGAAAGTGCACATTATTGATGCCACAGGCAGCTTAGCACATTCAGCAATGTTAGACCATGAGTCTTCAGAAGGGAACATTGACCAGTGGACCCCTCACTTCCACCAGTGGTCATTAGAGGAACTGCACTTTACAGTTTTTGTCCGTTGCTTGAACACTATAGACACATGCTTAAACCAAAGTAACATAACTTGAAGTTGTTGTTACTATACCTTAAACAAAGTGTAACCATACCTTAAACAAAAGCGCTGCTTTGCACTTTAGTTGCAATTCTGTAACACACTTGCTCCTTTCTGCAACACACTTGCGCCTAGACACTACACACTATTTCATACATAAGACACTTAGTTCAAAAATGAAATCTCAGGGTACCATTGGGAAAACACATCTATTCAAAATACAACACACATTGGTTAATTGAAAAGACATAGACACACACCTGAAAATACTTACTTACAAAACTGAACACCAATCAGCCAGTTACAAAAAGGCCTCAGTTAAGCCATTTTGACAACTTTGCAAGCATGGAGGCAGGGAGAGCTAGAGGCAGAGGAAGAGGAAGAGGAGGACAGAGAGAGAGAGAGGAGGACGTGGTCAAAGAGGCCACGCAAGGACCATTATTTCAGATGACATAAGAGCAACTTTGGTGGACCATGTCATAAACCATGGCCTGACTATGAGGGAAGCTGGGCAGAGAGTCCATCCTAATCTAAGCCGCTTCACAGTTTCATCCATAATAAGGACATTCCGACTGGAAAACAGGTATGTCTTCAACTCTCTACTCTACTCAGACTGTATCTAGAGTATTTACAGTACTGTACCATATCACGTTACTGTTTCACATGTATTGTATTCCAGGGTGGCTAATGCTCCTTTTTCAACAAAAGTGGTAGTTTTGTGAAACATACCGTGATGTATGGTAAATACAGTAAAGTTCAGTATACACAGTACTGTAAAAAAGAAGCAAACGAGAACAACATGCCCTCTATGGAACTGAATAAAAACATTGAAAACAAAAGACTGCAGTTTTCTATATAAAGTAAACTAGTGTGTTACTGCTGATCTGAAAGTGTATTCATATGATGCAAGTGGGTATCATTTTGTCATCAGAGTGACATTTTGACAAAGGATTGTTAGGTTTTGATAGCAGAGTTTCAATTTGACATGGATGGGAATCGTTTATTTCCCAGTGTTGTGTCTAATTTGCTTGTGTGTAGAGTTTTGACACAATGAGCCAAATTTAGCAAAACGTGTGTAAGCAATAGGCAAAAACTGTAAGACACGTGGCTTTTGACCAGTGTACTTTGGCAACTGAGTCATTTAACTCTACATTTATATTATTTTTCTCGTAAATTTCAACTTCTTTCATCTCTATTGGAACTGTACAAATGGCTTCTATCTCTAACTCTTTACCTGGCAGTTTAACTGCTTTTATCTCTTACTCTTCAGCTGCCACTTCAACTGCTTTGATCTCTTCTGCTGTGTTTCCACTACGAGGGGCTCAGCAACAGGCTACGAGCAGTTTTCAGTGGAAGCCGGTGAAGCTATGAACTGATGCCTGACTCTCGTCTGCGCCTGACGTGGTACAAACTCACAGTTGAGCTTGTCAACCCATCATATGCTTTTGTTTCACCCAGTTCTGTTCCGTCTGAAAGAATGCCGTTC
Source organism: Cottus gobio (assembly GCA_023566465.1). NCBI lineage: Eukaryota > Metazoa > Chordata > Actinopteri > Perciformes > Cottidae > Cottus > Cottus gobio. The sequence goes on from CM042236.1 coordinate 2,579,150, forward strand.
TCAGTGCTATTTAAAGACATGACTACGTGAACGGAGACTTGAGCGACCCTTCGACGCCGACAGCTGGCCAATCCGGGCCGTTTTGTCGCTTTTGCCGCTCGTGATGTGAACACTGCATTACTCTTCGACTGGCAGTCCAACCGCTTTCATCTTATGAACGAGCTTCCAGCTTTGCTCAGTATAACTGTTTCATCACGTTCACCTCCACCTGAGTCCTCCGCTCATTGAAGCAATTCATCTTCAACTGACATATCAACTGCTTTCAGTTATTACACCTAAACCGCCACTTCCAACCCATTCAGCACTTCACGTGACGCTTCGACTCCCAACGTACTCCAACTTCAGCTCTCAATCAGCACCAAAGAATCAGAATGAACAGTTAAAAACATTTCAACTTGTTTATATTGTTTAAAAAGCTCCAAAGAATCAACATTTCACAACATTTAAGGACACATTCACTGTTTTCAGAAAATGTCATTCAGCCATTCAAAATGTACCGAATTTGCTCAAAGCTCTTGATGGACATCTGCGTTATTGAGACATTTAAAGAGCTCCATTTGTGTCGCTCCCCTCCTCTTCCTCCTCTTCCTCCCCATCCTCCCCCTTTCCTTCTCCTCTGGCTGCCTACACACCAGTGGCCCAGTCAGTTGCCAGTGCCCCATGTACCCTGAAGGGAAAAGAAGCTCTGTGTGCTGCACAAACATCCACACACACACACACACACACACACACACACAGTGTTCAGTTCAGCCTTGGCGGAGATCCTGTGATGCTGACAGCCCTCCTGTCTCCTCCTCCTCCTCCCTGTCACCATCCTCCCGCTGAAGAAGAAATGCTCCGAAACGCTTCGATTTCCAGTTTATTAGTCCCTCCTAAAAGCAGATGGAGAGAAGCCGGGAAACATCTGGCTCAGTGCAAGAAGCCGGCCTCTCTGCCATCCACTAAGCACCACCGGGGACACTTAAAGTGCTTCGTAGTAAAACTTAATGCTCCTCGAATTGCAGCATTTGTAAATTAACCTGCATTGTGCCCAAGAAGGTCGAACACGTTTTTACAGTTCACTTAAAACACCCAATAACATGCCTTTGTTGGGTTCGAAAGGAAAAACGACCAAACGGTGACATCCCAACGAGCGCATCACCCCCGCCTGCCTCTGTCAAACACAATTGTAGGAAATTGGCGTAAATCAAACGTGCTGCCGACCATCACGTGGCTCAGAGCACAGCGTGTCCTCTGCTTCCTGTCAAGAAGGTCCTGACCATCCTGTATGGGGACAAAGGCATTCATCCAGGTTTTCCCCTGACATGTATCACCATTTTAAAGTCACACTTGAGACTTTGTATTTCCTCTTCTTCATATATTGTTAAATAAGCGTCTCAAAGTGTTTAGCTTTGAGTATGAGTAAAAGTGACAATTTGTTTGGATTTATCGTTTGCTTAAATACAAAATGTCAGTTTGTTAACACAGACTCTGACCTAATTCGACCCCTATTATATGAAGTGAGACAAACAGGGATTGTAAAAAGTAAATAAAGCAGCCTACACTGCAGTAAATAGCAATTTGGTAAACCCCATAATGTCTGCTTTTGGTTTCATCGTCAGTTGTTGATTCGACTCAGTGGTCGAGCCTTCATGTCCCCGAATGCAGTCAGTAACTGTGACGCCGCAATATGTCGTGTTGGCGCCTGATTGCACGAGGAGGCGCCCCATAAACAGCGGGCCCTGCTCCCACACATGCTCAGTGCGTGCCCGCAATCACGCGCAACATCTGCCGGCATTCCTCAGCGAGAGAGATTACGGCGGGCCGCTGGAGGAGGATTCATCTGTCGCTAATCTTACCTTCGCAGTGGGAGATGCACTTCCCGCTGGGGCCGCCCGCACACCAGCCAACACACACACACACACACACACGGTTGATTGGGTCTAAACACTAGCACACACCGCTTCTTTATGGACACACATAACTAAAGTGGCGCAGCCTAATTGGGACTTAAATGAACAATGCAAGCAGAGCAGAGAAGTGGAGATACAGGTGATTAGCAATGTTGGCACAACTTCGTTTAACAAAGCTCAATAAGAACTTGGGGAAGTGTGTGTGTGTGTGTGTGTCTCTGGGTGTTTGTGTGTGTGTCTGTGTGTGTGTGTGTGTAAAACCAATCAAGTCTCCAGTGGTGATTGGCTGCCTGCGTCCGTCACTCTTCCTGGTTAGAGTGCAGTCAGTCTAATCCCCTTAATGATGATTACCGACATGATGATAATACACAAACAATTACGGCATCGCCAGGCCTCACCTCAGGCCCAGAGACAGAAATCTGATATTATTCTTCACCAATTCTCCTGACTACTCATCAGTTGATATTGTCACAATTCGACAGGCTTCGGCTGACAGTGGGCGTGTCCAACAAGTATATATGTACCAAGTTTAATAATGATAAGGAAATGGAGCTTGACAACAGGTATCGTGCACACAGTGACAGTGTGCTCCTGCATACTGCTCCATTGTGGCTCTTCACATTACACCGTGTTAGCTGTCAGCATGTTCCTGTGTCAGCGTCACCCAGACGCAGACCTCCACTATATTCCGCGAAGCCGTCGAATAAAGCGACTTGGAGAGGAGGAAGAGACAAAGATAGTGCTTGACAGCTTCTAAAATGTCTAAATTGCAATACAGGGAGACGTCGAGCAGTACTTTTCAGGGGTCCTTGAACACATCACGGCCGACGCTGAGCTCGCTGGAGCGTACAGCGCGGCGGCAGACGGACGCAGCGGGTCAAGCGGAGGCAGGGCAAGGAAGAAGAGGACCGCTGGAGCTCACTTTTATTCATTTATTATGAGAGACCCCATCCCCGGGGCATCGGAGGAGAGGGACCACAATGAGGACGGGGAGCCTCTCGGTCTCCATTGTTCTTTCTGGCCTTTTTCATCTCTGTTCATTTGTGTTGTCACCCTAACGGCCCATGTGGGCTCACTGATACACGGGGGGAGTTACTATAGAGATCCACATACCTTTATATCAGTCGAGCAAATACCACATTATGGTTCAAATTGATCATCGTGGTTTCCATGATAAAGGCAGTCGAACAAAAAATGTCTGCAACGTAAATTAGAAGATCAACATTGTGATCAGCTCCCAGGCGCTCTAATCTGGACTGTCGGAGGACACTGTTTAAAAAAGATCTATGGTAAGTACATTAAAGTTAAACAAAGCAGGGACTAAAACCGGATCTCCAAAAGTGAGTCCCTCTGGTGTCGAATGATTCATTACTTTGTGTACCGCTCGCTTCTGCTTTACGGCTTTGGTCCTCTTTCTTTTTGCTGAGGTGGCGAACGCCTCCAATTAAAATATCCATGTGGTGTACCTCGGTCAACCTGGTCCCATACAACTAAACTGCATTCTCAATTACCTGAGATTAAGGGTCGCCGTTTTACATCACCTGGTTAATATTAAAACAAAACAAAAATGCAACAGAAGGACGTGGTATTGTTTAAGCACCAAAACTATTCAGGAAGGGACCTCGTGTATTATAGAAACGGACATAAATTAGGTCAATGTTGACATTTGTTTTCAGACGGGACACAAACAATAGCCTCCTGGGTTAAAATCCTTTTGGTTTCATACAGTCATGAACAGCAGCCAATAATTAAGCCAAATAAGTCAATGTTGACTTTTGGTTTCACGGGACATCGTTGAGTCTCCTGGGTGACCTTCCCTTCCAGCCGACCTCGCCCGACGCGGACTGGGATTAGAAATGTACCCGGGATACGTCAAAAACCATATTGTAGAAAACACATCTTGTAATTGCCAATACCGCGAAAAACTGTATTTTATTAAAACAGCAACAAAGGCTTGGACACATACATACATATTCTCTCTCGGTATCGGGATGCGGATGGTGGTGATTTGATTTTCCCAGGTTTGAAAAATCTGTCTCTGTAATTTATCCATAAAGTGTTGCATTACATGTTTTACACTTTTACACGTTTTCGTGAGGACTTTTTCTTTCACAAAAAATAGTACCGATGAAAACCTTTCTCAGTGAGAAAGACATGACGTTTCAATGCGGTTCGTAACTAAATTCCATTCACGTTATTGTGTCGGGGCGGAGACAGAGACCGGAATAAAAAACAAAAACTCTGCACGTGTCTCGACTCCACAAGAGATACATAAGAACACATGGGTTTGTAATCTGGGTGATCTGACCCCTTAATTCCCTGCGAGCTCCTGCCCATGACATCACCTCCCGACTTCCACATCTGTTTATTCCCAGTGTCGCAGGACCCCCTGAGTCATAGCTGCCCTCTCACTGCCTGACTCAACATTCCCATTAACTAAAAAGGAAAGGAATTCGTAGCCGGACGCCTCAAGATAGGAACCAATACCATAGACGTTCACTCGACTCTTTGTGGCTCCCTGTGACACCATCACCAAAACACGTGGTGGGTTGCCAAGCAGCATGCATGTCTGCCAGGAAACTGTTAGAAAAGCACGAGTCAGACAGATAGTGGAAACATGTACGTTGTACGCATGTACGTAAACCTTTAGGTTGATTCTGGTCACATGACATCTATTGCTTCTGTCCATCCGGGGAGAGGGATCCTCCTCTGTTGCTCTCCTGAAGGTTTCTTCTCTTTTTTCCCTGTAAAAGTGTTTTCACTATTTTTTGGGGAGTTTTTCCTGATCCAATGTGAGGACAGGGATGTTGTATGTGTACAGATTGTAAAATCCTCAGAGGCAAATTTGAATTTGGGAATTGAATGTAAAAAGTACAGGTCAGATTTTCACACCACACACTAATTTTATTGATATGATGATATATCATAGGTAGATACATTATTGACTTTAAATAATTGTTGAATTAGCAAGTAATATAGTTGTATACATTTGTATAAAGGACATACATTGTCTCGGAAGTTTGCAATGCAATAATGGCTTCAGTGGGAGGGACACGGAGGCTACGTGGACTTAACAGAGTTCAAGGTTTTGATGGATGGCAGGAAGTCAACAAGTGATGACTGTTTATAGTCCACCCCTCCCCTAGGGCGCACACACACAGACACACAGACACAGACACACACACACACACACATATAAAATGTGACTGAGTGGAAATGGACCAGCGGTGAAATGCGGTCAACCGTGGGCCAATTCAGTCTGAAGGTGGCCAAGCGTGGAAGAGACCCCAGTCACATGAGAAGCGTAGACTGGGGCAACGGAGCAGACGCTGCGAGAAGAAGAAGAAAAAAACGAGACCACGGGACGCAAACGCCACGGGGGGGGAGAGACGTCTGCTTGGATACAGATGGGCAGAGCGGGGAGACCAGACTGAACTCACTGAACCTCCTCTCACACGCGCTGTGGGAGTCTCACACACACACACACACACACACACACACTACAAAGCACATTTTATGTCTTGCACCCTCCGCCTCCTGACGCTCCACTCTCCAATAAAAAGTGTGAATGGAAGCCAACATGAGTTAAGTGAAGAAGAAAATAATGTGCCGGGATCAGACGGGGGAATCTGAACCCGCAGGGCTTGACGGCTAGCTGACAAGTCAAGCTGTCATCCGAGGAACCATCACAGGCCGGCGGGAGGACCACTTGCGGCAGGCAGCAACAAAGCCACTTAATACTCAGCAAACAAGTGTGAAATGATCTTTGTCTTGCCTGGTCCTCTCTGCCTGCACGCCAGGGTCCCATGCATAAAAGATCTAAAGTTGGAGAAACGCGAGGGTAAGGGTGGATGAGAGGTCTTGAGTAATTCATGGGTTTTCTCTCGCCGTGAGCTTCCTTCAAGGATGGGGAGATATTGAGCAGTAATGATGACGGCATATCGGTGTTCACATGGTGTGGGAGTTTAAAATAGGTTTGCAGAGTGAGATTCAAAAGCACAATGCGCACATGAACTTATAAAAAATAATAAAGCGATTTACAGGGTCACATCGATGTGTAAATAAAAATAACTTTTGTGCTGCCAGACTGTGACTTAGTTAAATGAAGGATCCTTGTGTTTGCTCTAAACCTATCCAACTAGTTGTGTTTCCTAAACCTAGACCTAATCAAACTGCAATCGTTTCGGAGGTATATCATGGTAGGCTTGTCCTGTAGTACTGTGCACTTATATCCATCCACCCCGACCTCATCCTCACGCAGACTCCTTTGCTCTCGTCATAATTTCTATTTATGAAGTACTGGACCAGGAGTACTAGCAGACCAGCAGAGACAGGGGTGGCCATGTCCCCAACCTTATACAGCCACCTGTTAAGAATGGAACAGTCAGGTGACGACTGTTTTAGTGATTTTTGCTGCATAATATTGAAACAATTAAGGATAAAATCACTGAAATGGCCCTGTTTTTGAATTAGAGAGTTTGTGATATCCTTATTATCTTAATCATTCCTTTTAACCTCAGCCTGCAATCATTGCCTAAATACAGAGGCCACATTGTTCACATTGTAACTATACATCTAGATATTCTAATTTTTACATATTCAACAGAAGGTCACCTTCAGTCTTCAGCTGTTCTTTACACCGTGAATATTACTGAACAAATTCAGTACTAAAACCTTCTGGGTGTGATTTTTTTCCCCACCAGCGATTACAAAAACTATTTCCTAGAGTTTGCAGCAAAGCTGGAGGCGAAAAGCCTGAGGGAATCCTAAATCTGCTGCTAATGCATTTACATTGTGTTGTAGCTTCTCGCCTTTGTGTCTGGAGACTTGAAGAGCACCTGTAATCTCAGAGAAGTCTTCCATTTTGAGACTCACCAGTCTGTAGGGGAGAGGCCAAGGATCAGAACCACAGCGTCTGGTATAGATGTAAGAAATGGAGCTGAATATTATGGTGTCCTCGGGGTCATTTTGTGAGACCGCGCCACGCGAAGGCAGATGAGTCAGATATAGAAAAATGAGTTATCAATTCAGACTGAACATAAGGAGCGACTGCAGCTCTGCCCACGGCAAATACGCCCAGAAGAAGAAGAAGAAGAATGAGGCCCGGGTGGAGCGATGCCCCTGCTGCATGCTAATGGCCCGGATTCACGGAGCCAAACTGTGCCAAGAAGTGAGGTTGCAGCTCCCGCAGAGGCCCGACACACCCGGCCGCCGCACACTCGTGCTGATAGATAATCGATGTGTCCTGGCCAACACACCACAGGAGTTCTCTCAGGATGAAGTGTAATGCGATCTACTTATCAATAATTCCACTTTCTCTCAACCTGCCTCGTACTTCTTCTTCAGCTGGGGGTGTCGCACACTTCCCGGAATGACTTTTGATAACTCCCGGAGAAATGGCCCAGACCTGTTTCATTCAGACAAGAAGATCAATACCATCGTGTCTGTATATCAAACATTTGTCACCTTTGGTGTAGTCAATTGAAGCAATAAACTCCTCAGTACGTCCTGTGTTGACAGAGAGGCAACATCAGTCATTGGTTCTGCGTCCAGCGCCCCTCATTTGACGGGACAGAACTACAGGCTTGTTCTGCCTCTTTGTTTTTGAGATGCCACTCAAAAACAGAACTTCCTTGTTCTCATCACTTGTAATGCAAACTAGCAACTTTCCAACAGTGAAAAACAGCGACTCAAAATATGCTAAATACGAAGAAAAGTAACAACAGTTGACCTGACTCTGTCTGAAGGTAATCAAAGCTCACTGCAGCTTGTCTTTGTTTCAGGAATGCACAAACAGTGGCTCAGTGGTTAGCAGGTCAGTCTTTCAATCAGAGGGTCGGTGGTTCGACCCCAGGCTCCGCTAGTCCATGTCTTTGTGTCCTTGAGCAAGACACTTAACCCTAATTGTTCACCGTTGCTGTGTCTACGGTCTACTGTATAGCATGTAAGTCACTTTGGATAAAAGCGTCAGCTAAATTAAGTGTAAAAAGAAGTTGTGGTTTAATGGGCTAGCGGTTTACCCCTGTGCCCTGTTTTTGTGCTAAGCTAAGCTACCCATCTCCTGGCTCTAGCTTTGTGCATGCTTTTATCAGCAATGTTGAGCTGTGTAGAAATTATTACTTGGTGCTATAAACTAGGTTGATTTTACAGAAAAATCAATCAGGTCCTTTTTCAAACATGACACCGACATAAACAATTGACTGTGCGTTTCCAGATCAGAGTGCATGTTTGTGGTTTATGTGTGTCTACATCCGTGATAAACCCCAACTTTGCTTTTCTCCTGTCTTGTGTGATTTACAGCACAGATTATGTGCTGCCTTGTGAAAATAGGTGTTCTCATAGAAGTTTTTGGGGAGATTACCCATAACTATAATTGTCAGCTTCATGTCTTTTGTGTTTTTTTGCATGTGGTTTCTTGTCTTTTTATTTACTCTAGTCATTAGGGTGAAAAGCCAAGGTGGCCGCATTGCATTTTGGGCCATTTCCTGCTCCGCTCTAGACAAGATGTTACTGGTACTTACCTGAGAGAGAGGGAGTGTCGGCATGCACGGAATAGAAATGACGCACCAAACCCAACATCACAGCTATTACAGATTACAACAATTAGTGGTGATGATTTGATGAACATATTTTCACTGCACTATTTCACAGCTATCAACACCCTGACTGGTCTGATTTAAATCAAGCGCCTGCTGCAGTGGGAGGCACGTGCAGCTCGGCTTACTGTAGCAGGACACACGATCACAGGCGGTCGGGTGGAGGCTTGTTTCCCTCTGGGGTGGACCGAAACCATGCAGCATACAGCATGGAACAGATGTAAACCAAGGTGCAGGGAAGAAAAACATGGGCAGGAAGAGAAAGACTGATCCCATGCCATTTGAATATATTAGCATGAAATCATGAATAAAAGCACTTCACACTGTGTCTGGGGTGACTGAAGGCCCTGTTTCTTCATCCAGGGATGTCTGAGATAACTTTATTGGATTGGAGATGGTTGATGATGATGATTAATATATTTATAGTAACAATGGATGAAATTACGTATGTGTGGTGAGTACACATATATTTAAAGCTAGGGTATGTAATCTGGAGAACTAGCAGGAGCACACACAAAAATCATAGAACTGAAAACCCAACTATTTTCCAATGTAAGTAGCGAGCAGCAGTAGCTGCAAAAGTCAGTCGCTAGGTCATCAACACTAAGATCACGTTTCCAATTATCATTATGAATGTAAACAGTACATAGCTGTATATGATGATAATGGATCTGCCATTAGTGGAGCAGTTAAAGAGTCACATACCTTGAATAAGGAAAGCAGCACCGTAGTAGCACTTTAGTAGCACTAAAATGGCTCTTATTGATAGCACTTTGTAGTTTAACTTTATTGAAGAAATTGTACTTTTTTGATTCTTGTTGTTCTGAGTTTGTACTCCTGGTTGAATGCACTTATTGTAAGTCGCTTTGGATAAAAGCGTCAGCTAAATGAAATGTAATGTAACATATTTATCATCTGTGTAAGTATTAGACAGGCTGAACAACTGATGTCGTAAGACAGTCCTACACATGCACAAAAGGTGGATTGTTGAGATTAACACAGATGTTCACCCAGGAGAACGCTCACTTACCTTAGTTTTATGTATGCAGTGTTAGTTAATCATGTAAGTAACATAACAAATGTGATTATTTTGACCCAAAACACAATCTCGTCTTGAACCCAACCAAGTCATTTTGTTGCGGGACTAAGTAAACCTATTTTGGAAGTTTATTTTGAAAAGACACGATTCATGTAACAAGCGGAAAGTCTATGTTTCGCGTTAGCAAAGAAGTTTATTTTGCAAAGACACTATGCACGTAACGAGCGGAAACTGACAAGCCGACCCTGACAGGCCCTGAACCAACACTAGTGGGGCTCCACAGCTGGGCCACTGACCAAGTGTTGGTGTTTGACGAGCTGGGAGTGAGAGCGCCATGAGTTATTGGGTGCTGACCAGTTTGGATCAGCTCACAGCCTCATGGGCTCAAACTATCTCTGAAGGTGTGATTCCACATTTTGGACCGCTGTCAAATCAATATGCTTCTCTTGCAGCAACTCAGCCTCTCAATATTCCATAAAGGTTGATGGCCAGACCAGCTGCTGGACCGGCTCCTTCTCCCCGTGGAGGGATGGATGACACACTCATGAACATCCAGACCTGCGTGATGTTTAAACACACTCTCCTTCTACACACTCCCTCTGCAATGCTTTTGTTATTACCGCCGGGGATCCCCGCGCTAAAAATACAAGCCTTTCCGTTACTGCAACACTTTGGATGAAAGCGTCCCGCAGATGCAGCTCCCGGGACGAGTCTCAAGTACACCAAGACGAGTTATTGTTGAGCCTCACACCGCTGCAAACACACTGCTGACTGGCATCAGGGCCTGGCAGTCAAATGCCATCGCTAAAGTATGTTCACTGGGTCAGATTAAAGTACGGGATGAGCGAGGTCACACAGACACACACACACACACACACATAAACACACACAAAGTGAAGGGATAATAAACAGAGGAGAGACAGATAAGCATTTAGAGTAATGCAGATCTGTTACAAACAAAGACGATCGCAGGGTGAAGCAGTCTGCACGCAACACAGAATCCTCTAAAGCAACTAGAATCACACACACACACACTCTCACTGAACGAACCACTTTCATTAAAGTCCTTGATCTAATAGCAGCCAGCTCATCAGCTCAAAGACGACAACACTCGCTGGTTAAAACCTTTTAAAACCTCAGGCAGCACGCTGATCTGAGACGGCTTAGCAAGGGAAAACAAACACACACACACACACACACACACACACACACACACACACACACACACACTGTAGTGGTTTACCTTCCTAGTAAGAGCATAATTGACCTCTCTGTGGAACAAATCCCTCCTCAGTAACCCCTTCAAACATGCAACAGCACAATCCATTCTCCACATTATCTCAATAATACCCTTGGAGGGATAGGGAGTGTGTGTGTGTGTGTGTGTGTGTGTGTGTGTGTGTGTGTGTGTGTGTGTGTGTGTGTGGGTGTGTGTGTGTGTGTGTGTGTGCCATTAGCTGCTGTAATGCCGGGCCTTGACTGTGTGTGACGTCCAGTGTCTCCCCATCTATTTCTATGGTGAGTGAGACGTGTGGGGTGACGCTCCATCAGTGCGAACTCAAATCACCTCCTCGTGGTTTGTATGTCTTTGTGGGAAATTGTCACAACTAGCATATGAATGCTATGAATGAGTTATGGCCAAAAAAGGTTGTTTTGCTTTGACCGCTAAAATGTAATAACATGCATAACTACATGCACAGAAAGACGGCAGACGCAGCATGAAATTGTCCTCCTGCTCTGCACCACCAGTGCTTATTTTCTCCACGATTAGAGTGTTACCTGGTGACTTTCAGCTGCATGCACCTGTGTGCTCGTAGTGATCATAGACTGCATACGTAGGGTCGGGTGCTATGTAGACCGGGCGGCGGGCCGGGCAGGGGGCTTGGGCGAGCGATCGCCGGCGACATAGACTAGCTCTAGGGACGTGGAACGTCACCTCGCTAGCGGGGAAGGAGCCGGAGCTGGTGAGGGAGGTGGAGCGTTACCAGCTAGATATAGTTGGGCTCACCTCCACGCACAGCGCTGGCTCTGGAACCAAACTCCTGGAGAAGGGTTGGACTTTGTTCTTTTCTGGAGTCGCCCAGGGTGAGAGGCGCCGGGCGGGAGTGGGGATACTCACGAGTCCCCGGCTAAGCGCCGCCGTGTTGGAGTTTTCCCCGGAGAACGAGAGGGTCGCCTCCCTGCGCCTACGGGTTGCGGGGAGTAAGGCTCTGACTGTTGTTTGTGCTTATGCACCAAACAGCATTTCGGAGTATCCGGCCTTCTTGGAGTTGGTGGGAGGGGTCCTGGAAAGGGCGCCGCCTGCCGACTCCATAGTTCTCCTGGGAGACTTCAACGCTCACGTGGGCGACGACAGAGAAACCTGGCGGGGAGTGATTGGGAGGAACGGCTTGCCTGATCTGAACCCGAGTGGTGTTTCGTTGTTGGACTTCTGTGCTAGCCACAGTTTGTCCATAACAAACACCATGTTTGAACATAAGGTGGCTCATAAGTGTACCTGGTACCAGAACACCTTAGGCCGGAGATCAATGATCGACTTCGTAATCGTATCATCTGATCTGCGGCCGTATGTTTTGGACACTCGGGTGAAGAGAGGAGCAGAGCTGTCAACTGATCACCACCTGGTGGTGAGTTGGATCAGATGGCGGGGGAGTCGGCCAGAAAGACCTGGCAAGCCCAAACGTGTAGTGAGGGTGAACTGGGAACGTCTGGCGGAGGATCCTGTCCGGGAGGTCTTCAACTCCCACCTCCGGAAGGACTTCTCACACATCCCGAGGGAGGTTGGGGACATGGAATCCGAGTGGATCATGTTCAAAGCCTCTATTGTGGACGCGGCCGCTAGGAGCTGTGGTCGGAAGGTCATCGGTGCCTGTCGTGGCGGCAACCCGAGAACCCGGTGGTGGACACCGGGGGTGAGGGAAGCCGTCAAGCTGAAGAAGGAGGCCTTTCGGGCTTGGTTGGCCCAGGGGTCTCCTGAAGCAGCTGACAGGTACAGACAGGCCAGAAGGACTGCAGCTGCGGTGGTCACGGATGCTAAAACTCGGGCATGGGAGGAGTTCGGGGAGGCCATGGAGAAGGACTTTCGGTTGGCCTCAAGGAGGTTCTGGCAAACCATCCGACGACTCAGGAAGGGAAAGCAGGGCCTTCCCCAGGCTGTTATCAGCGGGGGAGGGGGGCTGCTGACCCAGACAGAGGATATCGTCGGGCGGTGGAAGGAGCACTTTGAGGAACTCCTAAACCCGGTCAACATGTCCCCTGAACAGGGGGCAGCGCCTGAAGACTTGGGGGTGGATGAACCTATCTCCCTGGCAGAGGCCACTAAGGTAGTCAAAAAGCTCCTTGGTGGCAAGGCGCCGGGGGTGGATGAAATCCGCCCTGAGATGCTGAAGGCGCTGGACTTTGTTGGGCTGTCTTGGCTGACACGCCTCTTCAATGTCGCATGGGGGTCGGGCACAGTGCCCATGGACTGGCAGACCGGGGTGGTGGTTCCCATCTTCAAGAAGGGGGACCGGAGAGTGTGCTCGAATTATCGGGGTATCACACTACTCAGCCTCCCGGGAAAAGCTTATGCCAGGGTGCTGGAACGGAGGCTCCGACCGTTTGTCGAACCTCGGATTCAAGAAGAACAGTGCGGGTTTCGTCCTGGTCGTGGAACAGTGGACCAGCTCTTTACCCTTGCAAGGATACTGGAGGGGTCCTGGGAGTTTGCCCAACCAGTCTACATGTGCTTTGTGGACTTGGAGAAGGCTTTCGACCGGGTCCCTCAGGGCTTTTTGTGGGGGGTGCTGCGGGAGTATGGTGTGCCGGACCCGTTGCAACGGGCCATCCGGTCTCTGTACGCCTGCAGTAGGAGCTGTGTTCGTATCCTCGGCAGTAAGTCAGATACGTTCCCGGTGGGTGTTGGCCTCCGCCAGGGCTGCCCTTTATCACCGGTCCTGTTCGTGACTTTCATGGACAGGATATCTAGGCGCAGCCGTGGGGCGGAAAATGTCAGGTTCAGGGATCTCAGGATAGCCTCTCTGCTGTTTGCAGATGATGTGGTCCTGTTTGCCTCCTCGGACCATGACCTCCAGCATTCACTGGGGCGTTTTGCAGCCGAGTGTGAAGCGGCGGGGATGAGAGTCAGCACCACGAAATCTGAGGCCATGGTGCTCTGCCGGAAACCGGTGGATTGCTCCCTCCGGGTGGGGACAGAGTGCCTACCACAAGCGAAGGAGTTCAAGTATCTCGGGGTCTTGTTCACGAGTGAGGGTAAAATGGAGCGGGAGATCGACAGGCGTATCGGTGCGGCTGCAGCAGTAAAACAGGCGTTGCACCGGGCCGTCTTGGTGAAGAAGGAGCTGAGCCGAAAGGCAAAGCTCTCAATTTACTGGTCGGTCTACGTCCCAACCCTCACCTATGGTCACGAGCTTTGGATCGTGTCCGAAAGAACGAGGTCGCGGATACAAGCGGCCGAAATGAGTTTCCTCCGTAGAGTGGCTGGGCTCAGCCTTAGAGATAGGGTAAGGAGCTCGGACATCAGGAGGGAGCTTGAAGTCGAGCCGCTACTCCTTCGTGTCGAAAGGAGTCAGCTGAGGTGGTTCGGGCATCTAATTAGGATGCCTCCAGGACGCCTCCCTTTAGAGGTTTTCCAGGCACGTCCAACTGGTAGGAGGCCCCGGGGAAGACCCAGGACACGCTGGAGGGATTATATCTCCCAGCTGGCCTGGGAACGCCTCGGGATCCCCCAGAATGAGCTGGTAGATGTTGCGGGTGAGAGAGAAGTCTGGGTCAGCCTGCTTGACCTGCTGCCTCCGCGACCCGACCCCGGATAAGCGGTGGAAAATGGATGGATGGATGGATGATGATGTTTAGTTTAAAATAAATAATGGTGTGATCTTTCCTCTAGCACCAACCTCAGGACAAACATATTTATTGTAATGAACATTGCACTCTCTAGGGGCCACTAGCAGGGCTTTGGGCTTTAATCCATATTTCTCTCTCTCTCTCTCTCTCTCTCTTTCTCTCTCTCTCTCTCTCTCTCTCTCTATCTCTATCAAGCTCTTTAACTGCCTACATGTAATATTTAACAGTGCTGGACTAAAGATGTCTGGCTAGATCTGAAAACGCTTCACTGCAGCAATATACACCCCACTGTGACACACACACACACACACACACACACACACACACACATACACACACAAACACACACACACACACACACACACACTCAGTTTTCTGTGCAGTGAAATGCAGTCCAGCCTCTCCGTGTCCCTCCCTGTGTTTTGATGTAAGATGCTGCTGGACATGCTGGAGAGATTACTTAAAAAATCTGCAGTTCTGTCACACGTCCAAGGAAAGCGCACATCCAGAAACACACACACACACAAGCCCGTTCTACATGTGCAGCACGCAGACGCATTCAGGTTCCAGCAATTTGTCTTTTTGCAGCAGCAGCATGTTTTGTGCCAAAATTCACTATCTTTAATTTGGACCGTTTTCTTGGCAATACATGAATCAAAAGCAGACTTAAGAGTTTTCCCCCCACAAATGTCCTCGTGGGGCAAAAAGCTCCTGAAATAGCATTCAAACGGTTTTGGGATACTTAAAACCCTCCATTACGGCTATGGCTGAAATCCTGAACTTTCCCAACACTGCCGTCCATCCCGGGTGGAGGTAACTGAAGTGATGCCTGAAGGGAAGACGTTGGGTTTGCTGCGTGGAAGCCTGCTGTTTGGATCAGACAGCGTAATATTTTTGCAAAAATTGCAACGAGCTAGCATGGTGTGATTCGTATGCCGTTGATTTAGATGCATTACAATACTAACGTGACGTGTAGCTCCCAAACTGAATTTATTCAGCTCAGTTGTGACCAAAGGAGCTCTGACAATCAGATCCACAGAGAATCTATTCGTAGTGAGTGTGCTTTATGATGTTCTCGACGGATGTATTAAAAGGTTGATTTAAATGTATACAAGTGTTAGCTGCTCTTGAAGATAGTCTGGCCCATCAACCTTATTGTATAATTTGGGTATGGAACCTGAAAGCGAATCAGTCAATCTTGGAGCCCATTGGCCAGTCTGGTGACGAATTAGCCTCTGCGGCCAACCTCCAATATTCCAGGAGTCCTGGTGAGGTCAGTGGATGTCTGGGTAACGGATATCTGAGCCAAGACTTCTTCTTCCGGTTAGTGTTTATGGTCCGATCAGCAAATTGAAAGGCGAGAATGGAGATGAGAGAAGACATCAATGGCTAGTCTCCAAAAGGACAATTCTACATATGAGTGCAGATAAATAAAAGATTGTCAGAAAAGAAGCCGGTGAGCTCATTGTATTTAGGCCAATGTGTTCAGGGTCTATTGCCCTCCACACGGCCTGTTTACCTGCCTGCCACCATCAATCAATAGCACTCAGACCACAAATGTAACAAAGATGTTGACATTCTGCATTCATATGCAGATGTCTGTCTGAGTTCATTCTTGATTCAACACATGGCGCCAACATAAGACCCGATCATAAAGAATTTCTAATCAAATAGGCTCGAGGCAGTTACCTAAAACTTCCAAAACAGAGATTTGATGTTTCATTAATGAATTTCTGTTTTTTGGGGCCATTGGGGTGCAGCGGAACAAGCCGTGAACTGAAGACAGCTGATTGGGGAGAGGAGATGAGACTGAAACAAAACAACAAACTGAAAGAGGCTCAAATGCTTTGAGCCGAGTTCTCTCT
This sequence comes from Cottus gobio, assembly GCA_023566465.1. Taxonomy (NCBI): domain Eukaryota; kingdom Metazoa; phylum Chordata; class Actinopteri; order Perciformes; family Cottidae; genus Cottus; species Cottus gobio. The sequence continues at coordinate 2,595,387 of CM042236.1, forward strand.
GGACTCGTCACTATGAGCAACTCTTTCCACTCAGCACATGATCCGGGGTTCATGGAGAAACCAAAGTACTGAATAGTGCTGCTCCAATGCTTATCACCCCAGAGGTCATTTATAATTGTGAGGATTGGTCAACTCCTTTATTTCTCTCCTCACTTGTACATAAAACCTGTTTTACACATCACAAGCAGTGGGATGCTGGTCGAAAACTCTTGTTGAGGGCACATTACTGCATTAGGATGAAGATGGAAATATATGCCAAATATATATACGATATAGATATCGTTATATGATATGCCAAATAGCCAGGTTTAAATAAGGTAATACATATATCTCAATAAAGGGAATGTAAAACCAATTTGAATTGTAGGTTTTACAGTCAAAATTAACCGCTTATAGAAAGACATAGATGGGCATGACAAGCACACACACACACACACACACACACACACACACACAGGTCCCTGAGGATGGATGATTAAAGCTCCCTTTGAGCTGAAACGGCCTGTTTGGAGATACAGCTCTATAACAGGCGACTAAAATCTCACTGATGTACAGACAGAGAGCCGTTGACGTGTCGGTGAAACAGATGCTGAAGCGTGTGTCTTTCCACCGCTGGCTCAGTTAATTGGCTTTCTCTGCTCTCGTGGCAAACACAGAGCGACTCGTCTGCTGAGCCCGAGGTCCTGCTGCAAGGAAAAACAAAAACATTGAAGAGAAACAGCTTTGCCCCTCTGGAAAGAATCACACTTATTGTTTAAACACAGTAGTGTTTGGTCGTGAAGACGTGCGTTCACCCTTCATCACCAGGCTGATCGGTCAAAGTGAACATCATGTCTGCAGACATACACTCTTTTGCTTCTCTGATTCTGGAGCCGTCAGTTTTACAGTTATGGCAAAAGATCATTAATTGTCCGATGCAAGAAACACTCCCTCTGGATCCACACCAGCATTTAATCAATTGTTCGTTGGCAAACAGCCAAACTATTCCCCCCGCGTGCGTAAAAATCCTTTCATCAGTTCTGCAAACATCCTGCTGACGGACAAACTAATAAAAGACAATCGTGTGTGACTTAAGTAATGACAGATTAATGTGATTCCTCGACTGTCAGATTCCGATGCAAGACCGCACCGTTTGTATTCTTGGATGTGGTTTGAAAGGTTACGAGGGGCGATAAAGTCTAATGCCGCTGTCCAAAGCGCTCAGAGGTTACAAGACAACCAGAAGCAGCCGATCTGAAAGTTTCCTCCCCGTGCTCTCTCAGTGTGCACTGCAGTGTAGCTGAGCTGTGACCTTTGGCCTTCCAGTCTGTCTTAATGTGGCTCATTAGACGATTGATTATGGGATGATTAAAAATGCATGCTCATAAACATGTTAGCAAACATTTGCCTGTTTGCACAGCCGGCAGACACTGAGCAACATTAACATTCGTTTGGGATCGAGTCGGATCACATGAGTCCAATCGTTGCCCTTCTTTCAGCTCCGTTTTGATCTTTACCACAAACTTTATTTAATAAGTGGACGTAATCACCATGATGTCACTCACTGGTTTGTGGACTTTAGTTTTCAAGCCTTGACTTCTGAATTTTACATTACATTCAGCTGACGCTTTTATCCAAAGCAACTTACATGATACAGTAGACACAGCAACGGTGAGCAACTAGGGTTAAGTGTCAAGGACACAACAACATGGACTGACTGAGCCGGGGTTTGAGCCACCAATGCTCTGATTGAAAGTCAGACCTGCTAACCACTGAGCCACAGTCGCCCCATTTGGTTGTCGCCGTCTTTTTTTTGGGCCGTCGCCATCTAGTTTTTGTGCAACCAGACTGTGGGGAGGAGCTAAGTACGATGAAACACATGCACTGAAACACACTGTGAAGCAGTTCAAGTTCTAAGCTGTATGCTGTATCAGCAGTACTAGCAGGTTTACAAATCAACACGAGCTCGTTAAGCAACTGAACTGATTTGAACTGATGACTGTGGATCCCAAGATCTGTATTGGCTGCAATGACGATCCAGCGAATTGGTGCTTCGAGGCTTTCCGGGAATTTAGTTACAAATACACAGAATCCTACACTTCCCATAATGCAGCTCAATATCATCTTTCCCTTAACAAAGGCACGACAGCTATTTTCACAAGCTGAGTGGGAATCTTCTTGACTAGAACATTTACTTTTTACAAATCAGTGGAATGCCCCTTTAAGGTGAAGGAACATGGGTAGGTTAAAGTATGAACGACCCCTTTAATACTGTGATTATGCATTTATGTTACTTTGTGTGCACCAAGCGGGTTATTTGCATTTTATGAGGTTGTGATTATTTCCACTAAACAAACACACTCGGACGGCCCTCAGGCTGAACCCCAGAGCTGTGTTTATGACCTGCACCCTGTGGGGAGGTGTGTTGTCTCATTCAGACCTCCCATGGTGCTCTGGGGCCTCGAGCAAGTCAAAGCCATCTGCCACGCGGGAGGACAACATTGCCACAGCACTTCAGGATCACAGATCTTTGGGAAGGAGGATGGTGTCTGGGTTCAAATCCCAAGTATCTGCCTCTGAATGACATTTAATGTCAGTATCACTGAATTCCTGATATGAAAGAGACACTTTTAGGCTTTCACTGCATTCAACCAAAATGTGTTGGTTTGGTATGACGGTAACTTCGGCTGCCACCTGCACCATCCATCAAACACCCGGTATGATGATAGCTGGTGAACCGCTCAGCTGGGACCATCTAATACGCCATCATATTGTGAGTGATGGCTTGAAAAGGCCATTAACTTCAATCTCATTTAATGATGAGTCTTACAATCGTGCCAGCCGACATTTTTCAAGACGTGGATTTCTCCTTGTGCCCCAACACGGTGCGATCAGTTCTGGATCAGGCGGAGGCAGTCTGCCCTTCATGTCAGGACTTGGAGGAATGACCGATGTTGGTGCTGAGTCACGGCTTTAAAAAATGACACTGACCTAACTTATGCAGGGCGAGTTGGAAGTTTCAAACTTTGAAAGGACAAAAGTGCCACAACATTGGTCAAACCTTGGCAGAAATTGGGATCACGCATCCTCCACTCAAAGGTTCACAAATAGTAATATATGGCAATAGTCTCATTTTGTAAAAATCTGTTTCCTGCAGGTGCCCCAAATACATTTCTGCAGTACCACTATAGGCATGTGAACATTTTTGCCGTTTATTATTTCAGGCTTCTCCCCAGCCAATAGGAAGGATGGATGTGTCAGTATTTCAAGTACAGTAAATATGAACATTCTGAGCTTGATATGTCAAAAATCACCTTAAGGAAATTACCTTTTTTGTTTTGGTAATTTAATGAGCTACAGCACATGACACAAACGGCGTGTTTTGAGTGCTCCCTGCTCATCAAGCGCTCTTTGTGGAAGGCCTGTTTGGTTGACTTCACCTCAGCGTTAGCGTGCTGTTGACACAACGCCTAGATCGACGTCGCCAAGTGTGCTACAGTGAGTCTTTCAACAGGAGAGAGAGAGAGAGAGAGAGATAGAGTGGAAAACCAGAGTCAGCAGAAAAAGCTGGGTGTAAAATAACTGATGGTATTCTGACAAAGCATAAGTCTGTGTGTGTGTGTGTGTGTGTGTGTGTGTGTGTGTGTGTGTGTGTGTGTGTGTGTGTGTGTGTGTGTGTGTGTGTGTGTGTGTGTGTGTGTGGGTGCAGTAAGAGGCTGTGCAGTATTTCTCCCTGTCAGAAGCCAATGTCGCTCCAATGTTATCTGCTCAGGTGAAGGGATGGCTGCCAGGCGCTGATGTATATTGTTATTCTCTGGCGCTGCAGCGCTGCTTTCTCCATACGTCACCCGAAGGCCACTATAAAGAGTCTCTCTCTGACACACTTCTTTCATTGATTTTGGGGTTATTTATCTCATTCCTGTGTTTGTGTAGAATACTTCATCCTGCCTGATGTACTCCTGAGAGCTGAGCACCAGTAAGGTAAACACGGCCTGTGTGTGTGTGTGTGTGTGTGTGTGTGTGTGTGTGGGTTAATTTATCCTTGTGAGATGCCATTTGAGTTTAGTTTCTTTAAGGGACTTTAACAGAGGTGTTTTTGCCAAGTGAGGTCATGTTTGCTGATCTCCTCTCAAAGGAAAAAGATTAAAAACTTACATTTAGCTGATGCTTTTATCCAAAGCAACTTACAGTAGACACAGCAACATTGAGCAATTAGGGTTAAGTATGTTGCTCAAGGACACAACGACATGGACTACCGGAGGCTGGGATCAAACCACCGACCCTCTGTTTGAAAGACAGACTTGCTAACCACAGAGCTACAATCATGCATAAGATGAGAATTGGAATAAGTTGCAGTGGAATCAGTGAAAGGCTCATTCCCTGAACCGGTTTCTGCTTCAGTTAGAGGTTTCCTACACTTCCCAGAATGCATTTCATCAACCCACGGAGCACAGGCCGGAGGCCAGATGTAGGGATGTACACGTAGAACCTTCCACTCACTGAAGGAGCCACGAGGATATGAACCCCTCAACACAGGAGCTATAGTGCAGGAGCTGACTAATAACCTTTCAGTGGCATTTAAACTGTTTTATATAACAACGTTTCCAGATGAGTGTTAGGACAGAACGAATGCAGTTTATTTCCAAACAAGGTTGAATCTGGGTGTGTCAGCCTCTATTTGTGGACAACGCTGCAGTGTGCACACTTTTAGCCTTGAATCTACACACTTAGACACTTCTAGTCCCCTAAAACGACTGATTCCTTCAGCTGTGGGGGAGGATTCGTAGGGTTAGGGTTAGGGATGCCAAGATGGCATGGCAACGGCAAATAAAATGCACGTTTTTTTCAGTTGAGAGAAATATATCTATTTATTTTTTATTTTTTACCAAAACACATAACTGGTGTCTGCACTGTGTTCTGGTCTACTTTTGTTCTAAAGTGGGTGTAGAAATAGATCTCTGCTCTCCTCACAAGGATCTCTAACTGCCTGAATGTGCCCTGTTGGGGCAGTGAGTGCTCTAGATGGACGCTACATGCTACTTACTTGACAAAAGTGTACTACCATGTGAATAATTATTAGCCAAAATAAAAGCCAGACTATGATGAGTTATTATTAGCATGGAGCCTCTGATCCCAACAGTATTTGTGTTTTTTCTCATGGTAAACTTTTGCTCATCTGTGTGCCCGGTTTCTTTCTTCACTCTCCTCTCTTTGTTCCATTCTGAAGCTGAAAATGAGATTTTCTGCTCGAAAGCTAATGAGCTTTCATGGGCTCATTTTCTGCTTTTCTCTCCCACTCTTTACCCCCCTCCTCACACGCTCGTTCTTTCAAAGCTACTTTTCAGCTTGTCTGCATTCTACCCCTTTTTACAGTCTTTTCTTCCTCATCTCATTCATCCAGCTCCTCTCTGGGGTGCGGCCCGACGATTAAGGGTTTTTGTGGGAGAGCTGAGTCCCAGCGAGGGCTGCTCCGAGCCAGATCAGCCCCCTCAGGAGCCACAGCTGGCCTCGGGGACTAAATATAGAGAGAGCTTAGGCCCTGGCAATCCGAAGAGAAAACCGAGGTCGAAACGGATACTGAGACGAGAAGGAAGGGAGATCGATTTAGATAAAATCCCAAAGGCTTGTTGCACAGAGCGGGAGCAGAAGAAGAAATTTAATAAAGACGGTGAGGAGCGCAGAGCACGAGAGCATAGCCGAGCGCGTTTTACAATCCTCACTCTCCACAGAGGATGGAGGTGATTTAAGACGCGCCGCTGGGGATGTCTCAGGCTGTGCTATCAATCTGTGCTCTCCGGCCAGAGGCTGAAAAAGCTCAGTAGATCACAGCAGCAGCAGTGTGTCCAGCTGCACACATCATAAACTCAGCCCCAAGCTGAAGCTTGATAAATTTATTTTTTGGGATAAAAATATGCACAGCCCAACCACTAAATGTGTTAATCAACCACCCGAACCCAACCCGTGTGTGTGTTTGAGAGAGAAGCTAGTGATTATACACTAAATAATAAAGGACTGTATATTCTGTTTATGCCACCAAATGCCCCTAAATGGATCCGTCCTCAAAGCGTTTTGGGTGCATTCACACCTCTACTTTCATGAGGCCGAGCGCTGTCTGATCACGATCCAAATCGTGCATTTTAATTTCTAGATGTTATGGTGTCAGGTGTGTCGGGATTTTCTTGTGGGAGTTCAGACATCCAGGAGTCTCACTCGGCTCCCAAACAGCACTTGGGACAGGAGGGCGGGTCTAAAAACACACATCCTGTGCCAACGTTTACAATCTGCTGTTGTGTGGAAGACAAAATGAATCCACCTCTAATACTGAGGAAGAATAGATCTGGCCATCCGTTTCAGTCTGAAGTCTCCAGTTGAGATTCGGTTCCAGCCTCAGCAGGAGCTCCCCCTGCGTCAGCTCTATATGGGCGACACATTCTGCTGAAGCATAAAATGAAGGACGCAACCAGTTTGAGCCCAGTTCCCCCAATCGAAGACAAGACGTCTGCGTGGTCTAGATAGCGCTTGACAGGAAGAGAAATGGGACTGATTTCCCACCAGCAGAGGCTCAGCAGCAGGGCTGCCTTCAGAGGAGGAGGCTGGCTGCTGAACGTCCACGTGAGCGATGGCGATCGAGCGGCCGGCGGACCGGAGCGGCACCGACACGCATTTCTAACGCAGTCAGTCGCAGCACGCTGAAACAGGAATGGATGCATGCGTGTGTTTGCTAAGTGGTGGGTGTGTTTGTGTGCATACCATTACTGATATGAATAGAAATGCAGCGGAGGGTGAGAGCGTCTAAAGGCCACGTTTAAAGGGTCACGTCATACACATTACAGAAGCACTCACTCCTTTGGGCTCTTACCAAACAATTCAAGTTTGGAGGAATACCAACTTTACAGACAGACGTAGAGAGTTATAAAATAATAGGAAGTTAAAATCTCGAAAAAATAAATGATAAATGCTGTCTGATAGTACTACACATTTGATAATTGATTCATGTTGCTGTCATTTATGGATCAAATTCATGACTTCACAACAAGAAAATCATAAAAGTTATGTAAAGGCATTATATTTTGTATATACTTTTTTTTAATTTGATGTGGACATTTTTGTATTTGGTCAGAGCAAGTGATGTACTACAGCTAGCTACCATAACCTAATTAATCGTTTCACAACGTAAACTAACTGGCATTGTGAGTTTCTGTAAGTGTGATACAAGGCTGATATGAATTGCATTAATTATACACATTTTTGGTTAAAAAATTGCAATGTATGCTGTGGTTTTCCAAAATGTACAATGCCTGTTAACCGGGTTTAAAATCTTAGTAAATCTTAATGTATGTTGTTTTGTTACAGTTCAGCAACATCGGCTGAAGACATCTAAATTTGAACTCAGGGAATCAGTCGTCATTAGAAAACAAACTGGAATTCGTAGGATTTGCAACAGATGAAAGAGAACAATGAAACCAGCAATGCTTTTTGAAGTCTGTCGCTGCCGTTGCATCATGAGGAGAGAGCTGCTTTTCTGCACGGCAAGACAATCACTTGAGGAAAAGCTGGAGCACTGCGTCCAGTAGGAAAAAGAGCATGGATGATAATTACAGAGAAACTACCTCATTTTATGACCTCATGATCATCAACCTCAAAAACTACAAACTGTTCCTCCAAGTTTATTTTTGAATTAGTTTGAAGTGTGCATACATCTGTGTGTTTAATTCCCAGATCGCTGCAGATACTGACTCTGGGTCAGGATTTGGACCATAAATGCATGTTAGGCTCTGGAAGAAGAAGAAGAGAAGAAAAGATGTGATGACAGTTTGATTGGAGAGAAATGATAGGACGTCTTCTCTCCTCCTCCAATCAGGCCGGCCGGCTTTGAAGTGCGAACAAGACGGGCACTAGGATGGCTGTAATTATAAAAGCCTTAATCAGCAGGGAGCAGAGGGGAAGTGTGTGTGTGTGTGTGTGTGTGTGTGTGTGTGTGTGTGTGTGTGTGTGTGTGTGTGTGTACACTTAAGCTTAGATGCTGCTGCTGTCTGCAGCTCTGGGTCTGCTGCTGGGAGCTACACACACACACACACTTACAAAACAGAATCTGCGTGTGGTTGGGGTATTGAAAATGGGTTTAAAATGAGTGCGTGTGGGATGATGTATGAGTGTGTGTAGTTGAAAATAGATTTGAAGTGAGTGTGTGTTGGAAAAGTTTCTGTGTGTGTCTGTGCATGGTTGAAAATAGACACAAAATGACTATGGATAATGTGACTGTGCGTGTTTAGGAGTGTGTATGTGCACCTAAAAGGCTTTGGACAGCTGAAAATAGTTGGAAAATAAGTGTATGATGATGGTGTGTGTGTGTGTGTGTGTGTGTGTGTGTGTGTGTGTGTGTGTGTGTGTGTGTGTGTGTGTGTGTGTGTGTGTGTGTGTGTGTGGGGTTGAAAATAGCCTTACAGTGTGTGTGTATATGTGCTCCACTAAAGTGCTTTGGAGAGAGCTAAGAATATGTGTGTATAATCATAATGCGTGTCAGGTGGAGAGTATGAGGGTCCCCTGCATTGTAAAGACAACAAAATGAGTCACATTGTTTACTGTCGCAGTCTTCCTCATTACCAGAGAATTGTTTTCCAGACAGGTAAAAAAAAGGAAAAGCTGATCACTCAGTGTGTGTGCCTTTTGATGTGTGTGTGTGTCAGAAGTACGGACAGTTCGGGAGCCCAATTCTTTTTAATAGCTTGTTTATCGCGCAGTGTTTCCCCGCATGCAGGAGTGCATGTTGTCATTTCCTTCTTCATTAGTTGCTTCTCAAGGCCGCCGCTTCCTCGGCAGCGAGCCACCACTTTGCTTTCATCTCCGCTTACATTTGGGGGAAATCAATTCCTCATTACGCCTCCGAATGAAGTGAACATATTACCTTTTGGGCTTTTCTTCCCCATTCCACCCTTCATTACAGTTGGAAGTCCTCTCCGCTCACACACACACACACACACCAGCAATAGATGAGGTGGGTTTTGCTTTAATTAGGTGATCTGTTGTCCTGTAAGCGTTCAGGAGTCTAGAGTTGCTTGAGTCGTGATGCGTGGACGGGCCGACATGGAGCACTCTGAACGCGTTGTGAAGATGAGCTGGTTTCAGTCAGACCTGTGAGTACGAACCACTCTCAAGATCTACCAGTAATCTGACCAGGAGCCAAAGTAACATATGTTTAATGTGAGAGAACTGACCGAGCCGACAGATTGAATCTCCTAGTTGTTCCATTGGTCCCTCTTTCTCCACAATCCTTTCCACGTCACACTTTGAATTCATTTGGAAATGAAACATCTGTAATTTAGGTGCTCATGTTAAGTCAAACTTTTAAATCGGCGTCATTCGTTTTTAGAATGATAATGAATGAGATCATCAAATAAAATATTAATTTAAAGTCATATGTGATACCTTATCTCCCTGGCGCTGCTAAGCTGTTTAATGTATTCTCACCAAGTACACGCACCTCGATAACCTCTAAATCCTCACTTGGTCTCCCACTCCTGGCAAATATGCTAATTTAATGCATGCACAGGAAGTGATGCGTGCTGGATGTAAAAGAGAGGCTGAAAGAAAGCTGGCCTTCATATTTGGTCCTTACGGCTTTCACATTTTTTTTTACTAGAAGCTTCGTTTCAACGTGTTTGAGTGTTCGAGTGTTTGAGTTGTAAGCAATGAGCTTTGAGAAGATGAAGCAGGTCACTATGCCGGCCGGTTAAGAGCAGTGAGCAGCAAGCAGTCGATGATGCTATGAAACAATAAAATGTCTTGAATCACTGCAACCATGAGAACAAAGAAAAATGAGGCCGATGGGTCCGGTTGTGTGTGAGATTAGCCCTGGAAAGACAGACAGACTAACAGATCCACACTCACACACACATATCACTGAATACATAATCTCATGCAGAGGCAACAAAACCTTGTGACAATTTTACCACCAGCAAGCTCAAAAAAGAGTGAATCATAACTTGCTTATCAGGTCCTACTTGACTGAATGCAAATTACAAGAATGCATTCCCACGTTGCACTCCTCCGCCTCTGAAGGTCGAATGCAGCAGCCCTGATTCATCAGCCAAAAACAGATGAGCTCAGCGATTTGAAACACAGTGGCCGCTGACACTTCGCCATCTTACTTTTTACACAAAACACCGGAGGGGAGTGCAAACGGAGGGGCCCGGGCTCCGGTCCCTTTTGTCTGGTCTCTCGTTTCCCGCCGACGCCCGCGCAGAAACAGGAAGACAGATTACCGTCCACGCCGGCCGTGTTTAATGCAGCGTGCGGCACAATGGCAGCACGGCCGCCACAGACTCCTCCGTCTGCATGTGAGCACTGAGCCGTTACTCTGGTGGACATGCTGCTCTTATTTGAGAGGGAATGCAAAGAGCTCATTTGCTAGAACATATCGTTATAAACGAGGGATCGAGACACTGAGGATGTGGATGGTGTCCCACCATCTGTCTGCCTGTCTGTCTGCCTGCCTGCCTGCCTGCCTGCCTGCCTGCCTGCCTGTCTGTCTGCCTGCCTGCCTGCCTGCCTGCCTGCCTGCCTGCCTGCCTGCCTGCCTGCCTGCCTGCCTGCCTGCCTGCCTGTCTGTCTGTCTGTCTGTCTCGCTTTCAGAGGACTCAGATATCGTGAATGTGGCCTGCTCTTTCTGCACAGCTAAATTATACTGTGTGTGTGTGTGTGTGTGTGTGTGTGTGTGTGTGTGTGTGTGTGTGTGTGTGTTTTTTATCCCGAAAACTGCGAGTCCTCTTAAAATAGACAGAAGGGGAATGATGGCCCTGGGTGGCGCTGTGTAAGTGACTGAGCATGATTCAGTGAGCCGCCGGACCCCGGGAGACGCGGAGCGGGGAATTCTGTTATCCGTCAGTCGGAGCCCCAGCTGACCGCAGCCTTGGCTTGGCAGGAGGATGTGTGGCGGGGGAATCGATCTGAGGGTGGCAGCGAGGCGGAAAACATGTGTCCAAGTTATCACAATTCAGAGAGCTGTAGGAGAGGAGGACGGGGAGAGACAGCGGCAGATGCAAGGGCAAAGAAATAGAGAATAAGTACCAAGCTTTCTCAAATAGAAGCTGGGATGTTTATACAAGCGTGTCATTTAACGCAATCTAAATGTACTTGGTTAGGTTTGGGCAACAAATCACTGACTGAGATCACGGTTTTGGGTTCGAATAAGTGCGTTAGGTCTTGCCTTCAGCGGAGTGTTCGTGGCACATGCCACATTACTGCAACGTCCCGCGTTCGATTCCGGCTTTGTGCACGTCACACCCCTCTATCAACCTCTGTATCTAAACAGGCAAATACAGGCAAAAGGCCTCTGAAATCTTACTTTTTTATACGGTTTAAGATACTTTGTAAATCTTATCGTAAACTTTCCATCATGAGTCTGAAATACAGTTATAGAAGTCCAATGCTACTTTTTATGGGTCATGCTAACTTTGCACTCGTCACCTCTTGTGATACATTTAAAGGAACTTTATTCCCAACTTATTGGCCTTAACGAGGACGCTCCTGCATCGCTTCATTCTGCATGCTTACTTTCAAGGGCAGCAGGAGGTGAAAGTCAGTAGAGGAAGATCTGAAATATTCCCTTTATTATAATGCCTCAGCCTGTTTTTTTCATTTTTATTTTCTATCAGTGTTAAGCCACTCACAAGGAATGATTATGCTGTTTGAGCTGCTGTGAGCAGGAAGTCGAGTCTTGTTTCCCATCAGCTCAAGAATGATGGAAGAAACCACAAAGTAGAACCGACTTCGATGAGAGACACAATATTTTCTATTTCAAACAGTGACAGAGTGGTGAACTGGCATGGCTGGTGTGATTAACGCTGCGTAAATGCACATTAGGCTGTTTTTAATAAGACGTGAGGGAAACGTGGAGGAACTGTTGAGTTTGCATTAACTGCAAACAGCTGCAACGGCAAATTACAACGGGAGCGGATCAGAAATCAGAGTGGTTTCGCTAAAATATCACGTAATAAAATTATAAACCGGGCAAACATTACGGCACACACACTTAGACACAGATTCATGTAGAATGGGAATTCTACCACATAACTTTGTTATTTAGACACATATCAAGTATCATTTATTTGACATTCGATTGTAAGAAATACACTCAAATATCAAATAAATTATATTTGAGTGTATTTTTTCTAGCAATTATATTTCCAACACCACATGGAAACCTCACGATCCCAAATGTATATTCTTTATATCTGAACCCCAATTAAAGGATCATAGTGTTCTCTATGGGTTGAGATAAGTATACGCACTCCTGCTAATGAAACCCTTTCAAACCTTTGGATGAAGTCAGAAATGCATCATGGCCGTGCAGTAAACAAGACCTCTGCGGTCGCTGAAAGGTTGGCAGCGATGCTAAACACAGAAGTTACTTCAGCCATAAATCTTTCTTCATCTACTTGTGGAAAACAGTTTGCACCGAAAGTGCAAACAGACTCAACAAAGCTCTCCCAGACGCTCGCTGTCAGAAGTCTCACTTGTGCTACGCCGCTGTGTCTGGAGGACCTCAGCCAACCAGGACGTTGCTCTGCTCCCAGAGCAGCCCTCCCTCCTCATCGCCATGGCAACCCCATCTCGCCTGCAAAGCTAGCTGGTTGTAGGAGGAAGGTGTCGAAGCTCTGAGCGCTGGTTTCCCCCTTTTACATTCTCCATCGTTCTTTGTTCTTCTTTGTACCCGCCGCTCCCTAACAGAGGCCCAGCCGGTCCTCATAAATATCTCCTAATCACCGTCACTGGTGATTCATGAAGCCCACAGAGAGATAACCTTCGGGTACAAATACAGGTCTTCCAAATACGCAGAAGCAGAGGACAGATGGGCCTTCTCAGGCGGAGAGTGACAGATTACTTTGAGTTTCTCCTGAGCGGCATGGTGAAAGCACCGTGGGCTACCAAACGAGGGACCACAGGAGAGGAGGGGAGAGGAGATGAATCAAGAGAGCAATTAAAAAAGGAGAAGATTCAAGAGTGGAGAGGAATTAAGAGAGAAGACAAGAGGAGACAAATCAAGAGGAGATGAAAAGAGAGCAGATGAATCAAGAGAGGAGAGGAGAGGAAAGGAAAGAGAGGAGAGGAATCAAGAGAGGAGAGGAGAGGAAAGAGGAATCAAGAGAGGAAAGGAGAGGAGAAGAAAGAGAGGAGAGGAATCAAAAGAGGAGACAAGAGGAAAGGAAAGAGAGGAGAGGAATCAAGAGAGGAAACGAGAGGAGAGGAAAGAGGAATCAAGAGCGGAAGGAAAAGGATTGGGATCAAAGTTTAGCAGAGAGGACTGGAAAAGCCGGAGGCGAGCAAAGAGAGGATGAGAGAAGAAAGTGGTATCAGGTTCCCACACTACCACTCAGTATAACAGACACACACACTCCCACCATGCTGAACCATCGGTACCGCTCCACAGTGTCAGTCATCAGCAGGTTCCTCCATTCACTCAGACCTTTCAAAACACATCACTGTGAACTGAATATTCCTCTGGATCTTTTGTGTCCCATGCCCACTCCCTGTCTTTACACAGAAGCTGGCTCCAAAAAGATTTAGCAGCTGAAACGGATTCTAATGACGACTCAGACTCATGAGAACACATTAAAAACAACATGTGAACTCTATGAATGCTGCGATATAAAAGGATTTACTTTCTTTATTCAGTCACCATGTGGGGAGTTAATGCACAAACCGACACTATCATCCAGGCTGTTCTCATGCACTGTTCAAGCTTTAAGTATGAAAAGTAATGCAATATCGTTTGTTTATATATCCTCCCATAATCAATGAGTAAAACCCACATAATCATAAGGTGATGTCGTATAAAGAGCAACAAAGTGTGCGTAGGGAAGATGTGGGCATGGATCAGTGGGTCTGACAACACAGGACTTTCACCCAGGTGACCATTGTTTGTCCTGTGTGAAAGCAGAAGTCAACGTTGACTCGTTTCTCACAAAGCTTTCACACTTAAGTAACATGGACGAGAGGAATATGGACGCGAGAGCAGAAGACAGAAGGGATGGGAGGAGCAGACAGCTGTCATTAACCCTCTGGTATTCAGACGTTCTGCTGCGCTTGTCTGGCTGTGGTTTGGCTCAGACGCAAACAACAGCCTCTTTTAGAAGTGTGACGTGTACTGAAGCAATTACATTCATTTTGAGACATTAGTATAATTAGTGTGAAGACAGGCTATCGCAGACAGCCTGACATCTTCTGGAAACCTCTGTTCAGCATTTTCACTTTGAAGGACGGCACGAAGATGGATTCATTTTACACATCGCCTCTTCATGAATCATTGATCTGTACTGGCCACATAGCAGTCAGTGGACGGGAGAGAGAGAGAGAGAAAGAAAGAGAGGGAGAGAACAAGGCAAAGGGAAATCAATCTGAGCGAGGCAGGAGAGCTGAGGGGAATGTCAACATCCTCTTCGTGACAGGAAGCAACAGGGTTTAGAGAAAATGTGGTCCTGATTCTGAGAAACTCGAGCACTAATTCGAGCTTCCCTATGGTCGTCCTAGCAAAGAAAGTAGGTTACGTAAATGGACATCCTCTGGATTTTGCATCCTCAATGCCCTCGCGTGATCTCCATTACCTCCACTGCTGTCAAAACTTTCCTGTGCCCTCGTCCTCCTCCTCCTCCTCCTCCTCCTCTGTTTCTGGCCTTCTATTTATTTTCCTCTCTTTTCCTGCTCTCTTTCCCCTCAGTCATGTTCAGACACGATGTGTCCTGGAGTGACCCGGCACGGAACCGCACCACAGACGCTTCGTTCACGGTGGTTTGGAGCGGAGGCGGAGCCAGATGTTATTAGAGGGGGGGTCAATGGGCATGCTTCCCTTTTATGGCAGGTAAATGCACTATTTCTCTTATTTGAAAATAGAGTGCTGCAGGGTGACATATTTTTGTAGGCCACAGAGTTCGTATCGCACTGGTCCCATTCACAAAAAGCCGATGGGATCTTTCCACTGGATTTTGGATAACTGCAGAAAATAAGCCCTGTATCTTGAATCCATCCCATAATAATCTGGGCTGCTTAAATTGAAAATCAAGGATGTCCAATGGCAAGTAAATTGATTCTCAAAGTGGGATCCAGGTGGTCCGCAAAATAATTGACTATACATGTGTTTATTGTGCTGTATCATTAAGAAGTGCCTGTAGAAATGTCTACAGGTGGGGACCCTTTGAATCAATAAAAAAACATATTTTTCTGCCAATTAGTTGGTTTGGCAATATGTCAATTTTTTGGAGTCAGCTTTAGACTTCAGATTTGAAATGTCTGGATTCATTGGGACTATGCCAGTGTTGCTGCCGTATATATTTTCTGAAAGATGACCCTTTTTATTAGTGATATTAACACAATTCAATCTGGTTTCTGTTTATCACAATGAAACAGGTCTGAAGTATGAAGGTTGACAAGTTGAGTTTGAATGGCGTCTAAAGAATATAAATGGTCGTAGAGTTACGCTTAATCGGAAACAATAAAGAGAGGCTCCTTGGAAAACTGTCTCCCCTGTAAGGGGTCTCATTCCCCGGGAAAAATTTGAGAACTCCTCTTTAAAAGACTTTAAAGATTCAGACCTTTTGAGAAAAGGTTCAGGGCCGGAGCCCATGTGGATCAACCATGCTGACAATGATTATTATTAATAAGTTGGGTTCATATTTGACCGGACTCGCATAGCCTGCTACTGTATTTGGTTGTTCATTAATCCCTTCATCCATCTAGCCAGACATTTGATGTGTTCGGTAGTCTGAAGTCTTGTCAAACAGCAAGCTTTGTCTGAGGTCCAGGCTCAGACTCTGAAAACCTTTTGAGCATGAAACGGCCTTAACATGTGATAGAGATAACAGACAGGATCGGAGTTTGGGCAGGCTGGATTCTTAATCGCTTTTTCGACTCAATAATTACTGGCTAGATTTACATGTAATTTGTTTTGGATATTGATAACGACCGCCACACTTTTCCACAGCAGCTTTTTCTCAGAACCAAATTCCCACTTATGTGCACAGAATCTCAAAATGGAATGAGGAGATTGCACATTCATGCACCTCAGTGGATGAAACGAGCCTTATCGCGAACACCGCTTTCAAGCCAAAGTCAACAATTTTCACTACCTAACAGGCAGATGGCCAAAGGCACAGTTAAATCCTGAGGGGACGAGCTAACTTCATGAGAGAATAGGCTCATTAGGGAAGCGAGATTGCCCTGTCTACTCGCTCCACAGCTCCATCTTCAAGGTTTGTTAAGGCCGTTGCGTGTGTGTGCATGTGTAAGCCCACTTCTTGCTGAGTCAGGGAGGAGAGGTTAGCTTGCTCTGTTCTGCCAACATGTCCGCCCTGACCCCTTTTATTGGAGGGACATGAGAGGAGTCTTTGAGTCGCCGGGCCAGCTGAGCGGGCTCGGCGCTGCCACGGCGCACCGCACCGTTGAGCCAGCAGCGAGGCCGATGGCAGCGTCCGCCAGCTCCGCGGGCCAAACCTGCCACGCTGGCAGAATAACCACGGCTGGGAAAAAAACCTCCGACGCCCAGATGGACGGATTATGGGGAAGGGAGACGCACGAAGAGGAAGGAGAAGGAGGCGATGAGGGAAACGTGGAGGAGCTGTGAGTGATTGTGGCAAATGGGGTAATTAATCAGGTAGAACTGCACATGAGGGTTTAATCTCCGCAGATTTGAATTATCATGTCAGCAATTTTGAAAGAAAAGTAATTACTCTCTCACAACAGAAACCACGGAAACTGTCAAAACATTGGTGTAAGCAGCAAAAAGAGCAGGAAAAAAGCTTCTGATCCAAAACATTTCCCTGATACACCTTGTATTTATATATATATATATTAGGGATGCAACGATACCACTTTTTACAAACCGATACGAGTACGAGTATTTTTATTTGTGTACTTGCCGATACCGAGTACCGATACTTCTTAGATTTGGTCTCCATGAAAGTGCAATTAATTTGGAGGCAGATTTTATTTTATCCTCTGCAGATTATGTCAAGCCTATAGTACAAAATTAACAGAAGGCTATCCCAAGCTTTAAACGTCTTGTGGAAGTCCCTCTAATGTCGGACCATAAAACGCCCACGTGTCCGGATTCATAATGTAAGCGATAATATTAGGTATCGAGCAATTATATAGGAAGCTGTGTTCCAAGTTATGTTTCCGGTGCTTTTATTGTGGAGGGAGAAACGGAAAGGAAAACAGGAGTGGAATTGTGGGATATACGTGTGTGAAGGAGATAAAAAAGTGGTTCAAGTTACCCTGCAGCGTGTTTTCATTTTATTAGAATTACAAATATAGACACACAACAGACACTCGGCTACAATAATATCATCCGTAGCCGCACAACAGCGTCTGAATGAGGCCGCTGCCAGCGCTACTTCAGGTGGATCAGCAACAGTTTGATTCACACCGGCGGGACGGCAGTCATTTTTTACTGTGTGAACGCGACGCACATTACTCTACACACCTTGCTGCAAGAGCTGCAAGAGAGCGACGAAAGAGCCGTATGCGGCTCTGGATCACGGGTTGCCGACCCCTGCCCTAGACGTTGAAGTCATTACATTACATTACATTACATTTCATTTAGCTGACGCTTTTATCCAAAGCGACTTACATGATATACAGTAGACCGTAGACACAGCAACGGTGAGCAATGAGGGTTAAGTGTCTTGCTCAAGGACACAACGACGCAGACTGCCGGAGCCGGGGATCGAACCACCGACCTTCTGATTGAAAGACCGACTTGCTAACCACTGAGCCACAGTCGCCCAAGTCAGGTAGGGCAACAAATCTTTTTCTCCACAAAGCGCGACCAGTTTGTTGTAGCGAAATACTGTTGAGTGGTATCGGTTCTTGGTATCGGCAATTGAAACCGATACGAGTACGAGTATTTTAACGCAGTATCGACCCCCGATACCGGTAACGGTATCGGGGGTATATATATACATATATTATATGATTCACACACACACAAGAATCATTCGAGGAGAAATCCATCAAGAAAGTTTTCTTCATCATTAATTTCAGATATCCTCAACGGTTTATATGATGTTTTACAAAAAGTTACTCCTTATTTTTTGTGCGTTTTTATATAGAAATCCAGCAACACGTGACAATTTCCGCTTGTTTCATGTGTACAGGCTTTTCAAAATAAACTTCAGGCAACAAAACTACTTAGTTAGGTTCAGGAAAAGATTGTGGTTTGGGTTAAAATAAGTACGGAAGTGTCATTACTGAAGTATCCCAGTTACGTGATGGATAAATAGGAATAGCTATGAACGCTGGATGTAAAAAGTATGAATAGTAGCATAAATTACACCATAATGCCAGCGGGGCCGAGACATTTGGCTTTGAAAAAAAGATACAGTGGAGCTTGAAGTGACGAGCTCCAAAAGCACTGCACATTTCCCATAATGCATCATGTAAACAACTGCACCTCTCCCAGATTGTAAGGCAGGCTTTCTATTATAAATATGTAGTCTCCAATAACCCGGATGACATCACTGTGACATCATCTGGGTTATTCTCTATCAGATATTATACAACAGATTTCACAGCTTCAGGACCAGTAAACTGACCTTTATGTGTAACATTGGAGGAGTTCCCATTTCGAGGGAAGCCAGGGCTCAAATTTGATGGATTGCTCTTCCTAATTCTAGAAATGGAGGAACATCTCTAACCGAAGTAACCTAAGTAGGTACACCGAGAAAGTTAACTGCAGCACTTCATCAGCAAATTCCTCCTCGAAGGTCCAGAATACCAACGATGACATTTCAGCAGTGTTTAAACAGGATCCGAGGGTTGGATCACTACTTTTCTTTTGCAAAAAGAGTGGGTCGATATCCAGGGAGAGGCTGGAGGAAGAGAGTGGAGGAGGAGGAGGAGGAGGAGGAGGAGGAGTGGAAAATCCCTCCCAGTTGTTCAGTAAAGTGTCCCAGTAGCTGGTTCGGAGCAGGCAAGTTTAAATGTTCCTCCACCGGCCGTTTAATGAGACACACGGCTCCGCCAGCCCTCCTCCACCTAATTAAAGGCATGATTCACTTCTCTTACGCCATGCAGTCTCCAGTGCATCTGGCACACACACACATACACACACACACACACACTCACACACACACACTCACACACACACACACACACACACACACATGCACACACAACTACACACACACACGTTGCCTTATCCCCGAGCAGCAAACACGTCACATTTTGTCCAAACCGCATACCTACTCAGACGTCCCGCGCTTGTGCACTTACACAAACACACACTCACAAACACCTCCCTTGGCTCCTTGCACTCCAGAGGTAAACACTGGCTGTGAGATCTGGCCTGGGAGCCGCTCTGTCACTGCCTAAAAATGCCCCGCTCCCTCCCGTCAGCCGCTGTAAATGCCCAAATGTGGCCCGACGCACCACCCTGGGGCTAAAACCTAACGACCAAATCAATATTTATCGGCAGCGGCGGTGTGATTACATTCCCATCCCGGCTCTGGGCCTGCAGACGAGCGGTCACAGTTGTGCACGACCACGGTGACCATTCCACTCCCACGAAGCACACAGATGGATGCAGAGAAGTTTGTTTTAAATGTAACTCGAGCAACTTGTTGTGTTTCTGGTTTATTGAGAGGGCCGGCGATAGGCAGTAGTTTGGCCTTTTTGACTAAATCCCTCAAAAAGACCAAAAGCAGCAAAGTGTTAGACCATCCCTCAATACTTAATAATAATAAAAAGGTAATATGCATTATTGTCCATTTAAAAAAAAAATGACTAAATCATTTCCTAAAACAGCTGGTTTTCAACAAACATGAGGACATACCAGGACATGTTGGGGACTATTTGCGGCCGTGGATTAATACACAGTTGGAGCAAAACACATTGTTCAGCATCCTCGGGAGTAATTAGTTAGTGTCCCAAAGATTGCCTTATCCTAAACGTGTCACGTTCTGTTGGATGAATGAAAGCGTAGTAACGACCTCATATATGATTCACACAGTACTGCTGCCAGAGGAGCGAGTGGCACAGATTCCACTTGCAGGCTAAATGCTAACGAAGGCCGACGGATGCAGTTAGCGTTAAAGACGACGAGTTATATGAAAGCTGTTGTACAGAAGATATATATATATATATTGTCCTGATATTATTTTTAAATGGTTGTTTCTGTGTACATGTTTACATATACTCTGCTTATGCTCGCAAGTTGATTTGTTTGGTTTTGCTGGTGTGACTGGACGGGATATTGGAGGGAAGTGAGAGGGGAGGGAGAGGGTATGTCTGTAGAAGAGTGAGTGACTTGTTGGTTAGATGGAGGAAATGGGGTCATGGGGTCATGGGAAGGCAGAACATGAGTGGCCGGGTAAATTGGATCTTTTTCCTTTTTTGTTTAAACTGTACAAATTCAAACTGTCTGGTAATAACAGTTTATTTAAAAAATGAATGAAGAGATGTAAATTAGAATTGAGTCTTTTGTGCACAGCCTCTACAGAAGGAGCACACTGATTATCTGAGCCTTCACACTAAAGATCTGCTGCTTCCATTTGGAAATGGACATGGCATGTTGCCACCCATTAATCTCAAAGTAATATTCCATCTTCTTTTCCTCGCAAATATGCCTGCTTTTCTGTCAAAATAGAAGCTCAGACAGCGAAAGAATCCTCAACATATTTAACACATCATTTAGCATCTTGACCTTTTACTTTTACTTTACAGAAGCATTTCATCATTTCTTAAAGGACCTTTTTCCTCAGACCGGGCCAAGCCCTCTGCGAGGAAATCTGCTGCTCTCACAAATCAATACTAATCAGTGGAATGTTATACAGCTTCCCACCGTCCACTGAAAAGAAAAGACGTGTGCAGTTCACCGACTCATTACGACGCTGCTGGTGACAGAAAGTCACAGTCGTGACGCTGCCTTTAATACTGCCGACTTCTACCCAAAGAAAAGAAAGCCCTGCATCTACTTTTGGACATCATTTTGCCCTGCGCCGAGCACACACACACACACACACACACAGACAACCACAGCCAGACCAGATGTCATTGTGTGGAACATGGAAGTCTGACAGATGGTAGCCATGTCTCAGTTTACTGCTGTACAAGGCTTTAACCCGCCAACACACACACACACACACACACTTTCAGCTTTAAACCGACACAATCACAGTAAGAAAGGATCCAGTGAATATATAATATGTGTGAAATATACAGTGTATATGTGTGTATGAAGGACTTTTTGGCAGTATCCAGTCTTTGAGAAACATCCAGACACCGTCACAACATGCATTGCTGTGAACAACCTGAGACACATTTTAGGACGCGTGGCGGGCAGATGTTGAGGCGCAGACGCGCACATTTCCCATCAATAACGTGCCCGTCTCTGATTCATGGGAAGACAGTCAAGCAGTCCTCTGGATTGAGAGAACCCCCCCTCCCCCCAAAACCCCAAACAATGCTTGACATGGTTTGATCACGACCATCTGACCCGTGAGACCTCGGATCAGGAGGATATCAGAAGGGCCTGTTCTCAGACAGACAGCTGCTGTTTTTTCTCAGGTGAGGGAACGAGGGTGACGGCAGTTTTCCCCATGTGCAACTCTACCGGTATGTGTCTGCTGGGAGAGATTGTGTGAGTGTGTGTGTGAGTGTATGTGTGTGAGTGTGTGTAAAAATCCCCTTCGGGCAGGGAGGCCTCGCTGATGACGCACAGATGAAGTTGTCAGGGAGCTCTGGGGATGTCTCACTGTTTCTCGTGAATTAAAGGGTTCTTCTCTGTGGTTCATAGCCGGACAGGTTCGCCCCTCTGCACTGTGCTCACACGGCTGACGTCATATTGGAAGCCTCTGCCCCCTAAGGTAAACACGGAAACACCGTTAGCTCCGTAGCTTTTGTTAGCATTGCAGTTCAAATGAGGGCCTGCTAATGCTGTAAAAACTGTTCGCGAGTGTTCCGCACACACACTGCAAAGAGGACGGAATCTTTCTAACTTCTTTCACACACTTTGTGAAGTCTCAATTGAGATCGAGAAAAAAAAAAATGCGAAAATGAGCGTGTGAGTGTGTGAGTGTGTGTCCTTTGTGGCAGCCCCTTCATCGCCTCTCTAATGAGGTCCAGACGCTCGCGCAGATGGCCATCAACTCAGTCTAGTAAATGAGGAGTCCTCAGCGCGGCCTCCGGCTGCTGCCTGACCCGAGGTCCAGACGGCGGAGCGGCGCAGTCGCTCTGCTCAGAGTTACTCGAGATGGAGATTCAGGAGGACGTGGGGGCCTTAAAAACTTCACGATGTAAAGCCCGGATTCTGTGCTGTTCCACTGTTTGTCCAGCCTTCAGAGGGGTGTGTGTGTGTGTGTGTGTGTGTGTGTGTGTGTGTGGCGGCTAAGCTGGGTGTACTGGTGCCAGATGTGGATGACACAGCAGGGGATCCACCCCCCCATCCCTCACATTGGGATGTTTGATCTGGGATTTAGCAGCAGAGCCGGGGCAGGAAAACAGCAGAAGCACTAAGATCGCACAAACAGGATGTCCCGGATACGCTCTCACAATACACACACACAGATACTGGGGCCAGGCGGACAATGACTGGGGGCCGGGAGGTGGGCTGTGCACACACAAACGCAGTCGCTCAGCACTCACGACAGCAGCATTTTGAAACCGAACACGTTTCTTTCAGTGGGATTGATCTGTAGAGGCGCTCACAGAGCTGTCTTGACTCACTGAAGTGCATTTAAACGGCACCGCGATCGTTTTGCTTCGGCAATAAAAGAAATAAACTGAACCATATGAATCAGCAGTTAAGTTAATATCTCTGAGCTTCCCTGTGATCTATCTCGGCGGTGCCAGAATACTGTGGCCATGTTCATCTGGTTCTTCTTGCCTCTCACCAAGAGTTAGGACTGGTAACGCCAGCCCTTATAACAACTAATGGACCACACATACTTATTTAAAGGGCCAGTGTTTAGGAGTTATTACTGGATCTACTGGAAGAAAGGGAAATTAAATATTAGTTTGTTTTCATTTGTGTATAATCATCTGAAACTAAGAATCTCCGTGGTTTCATTTGCTTAGAATGAGGCAATCATATCGACATGTCTCTTCACCGCCGTGTTTCTACAGTAGCCCAGAGTGGACAAAACCAAACTCTGGCTTTCTCCAAAACACTTGCAACACGGGAGCATTTTCAGCTGGTCACAATCTGAAACCTCAAGTGAACCTGTCCCTTTAAGTGAAGGCCGCTCATTCAGCAGAAGCAAACTGAACCGGCACCAGTGTGTCCAATCCGACAGAACGGATGGACAACCAGCGTGTCACTACAGCCCAAAATGCCCTTTGAATGAGAACCTCCAAGGCATTATTGGAGACTTTTATAGGAATGTCCATTTCTCCGATTACAGGGCCACATGTTTGAGGTCACCGACCCCGGCGACTCAGCAGTCTCTCTGCAGTGCAGCATCAGTTACCGCTGGCACTACCGCCACAGACCAGCGAAGGTGAGGAATTTAGAGTTTCCCATCGAAATTCCAGGCAAGAGTTTTCCATTCTTTCCCCAGACTTACCTTGCTTAAAAAAAAGGAAAAAAAAGTAGCTTTGTTGCAAGTAAACTCTCCCTTTCTCCCACACGCAGGGCACGTATTGAGTAAAGGAAAATTGAAAACAAATTTTGTGACACCGTCTCTGTGTCAGAGGCACAAGGACTCTGTGGCCCGGGTGCTCAAGCAGGTAGGCACTCGCAGGCTGAAAAATCACAAAGCATAGTAGCGTTTGAACAGATGGTGCAGACTCAGTACACACACACACACACACACACACACACACTCAAAAATATCCCGGAGGCTCTTCACAAAGAAGCCAAACAAGCTGCAAGCGGCCTTATTAGCCGCGCTGATGTCAGCGGCAGCAACGGCGCCTTAAAGGGCAGCGGAGATTAAGACTGATGAGGCAGACCGGATCTGTGGCAACCGAGGGCTCAAAGTGAATGCAGGGAGACAAGACGGAGGTGGACTGGGCACGGGGTCCTCGCTGGCGGCGGTCAGCGAGCGGCGGCAAACTAAAATGGAACATCGGGGGGTGACGACCTCCATTTGGCACAAGGGACTCCCGCTTCCTGTTTCGTGTACTGTACAGGGGATCCACTCCACGGCCAGGTTGTTGCTTTTGCAATCCCAATGTTCATTTTGGAAAAAGCTTTTTGCTGCTCGTGACTCAGTATTTCAGGCAGGCGGACAGGACCGCTGTCAGGGAGCCACTTAAATAACCTGAGTGATATTCTACCGTGAGCTTTCTATGACGCCAGCTCTCGTTTTGTCAGATTACTTTTACCCTTTTCCTAACACTGGATATTTCATTTCAATTTTGGACAAAACTCTTTTAGACGACGCCAACGTTTTGGGACTTTGGCCAATCCGTTGTGAGAGGTTTGGCACCAAATCTCCGGCCTCTGGTGGATAGCTCAGTGCTGATGCTTTCGTGTTCAGCATATTAAACTTCACTCGTAATATCTGCCCATGCAGATAGCATGGTTTTATTAAGATTTTTGACTTTCTACCAAACGGTGTCGGGCAAGTGACTTGAAAACAAGATTTAATTTAGCTATGAATAACAAATATTTTGGTTTGAAAGTTACGTGGTATAATAATGCTTATAATAAGCAAGAGAGTCCATTAGCGCAGGGTGGGTGGTCAAAATAACCCATATGAAACTAAAGGGAAATGTTGACGCCATGCTTTTTATAGCAGCGCTGCTATTCAAATTCAAATTTCTTACGTAACATAAAATGATACGTAAGAAATTTGAATTATGTTAGGTTGTTATGATACGTTGTTATAGTGTATTATTTCAATACAAACCATGAATTGTTCTAACTAAATTAGTTGTGTTGCCTAAACCTAACCACTTTCAAAAGCTTAACCGGGTGGCATTGTGTGTGGGTACAAGACTGATATGAAATGGATTTATGAAAAGAATATTCCGTTAAAAAACATCGACATTCAACAGACGTATAGAACTTTTTTAAAGAAATATATAATCTTCTTAGTGTCAGGACATTCCGAGCTGCCGCCACACTGACAGCACTATTCAACAGCATCTGCTTCAGCACACGGGGACAAATAGCTCCACTGCTGCCGTGCTTTCTGTCTGCTTCCACTAAGGATGGCAGTACACTCCAAACTAAACTAAATTGAATTTGGCGTCCTCTGAAACTGCCGTTGAGCACAGCGCTGCAGGCTGACGTGTCTCCAGGTCGGTCCCTTCCCGGTCCTCCTCAGCAGATGGAGCTGGTCCCAGTGGATGCAGAGGACACGACAAGAAGAAAGACTTCACAGAAATGTCGTTTTTTATTTGGAACATTCTGCCAAGTCTTTAAGCCCAGCTTGCAGTGTGTGTGTGTGTGTGTGTGTGTGTGTGTGTGTGTGTGTGTGTGTGTGTGTGTGTGTTAGTTTAGGCCACAGCGTGACAGCACTGTACCCACCTCCTCTGTCTCTTTTTTACAAGAGGTCACAACCTCACTGGTCCTGAAAGAGAGGTGAGAGTTTACACTGGGAGGCCAGACAGGATTCCCAGGCCCGCTAAACATGCCTGAAGCTGGGAGACGCAGCGTGTGTGTGTGTGTGTGTGTGTGTGTGTGTGTGTGTGTGTGTGTGTGTGTGTGTGTGTGTGTGTGTGTGTGTGTGTGTAGAGAGCGAAGATAGGGGAAGTGAAAACAAGCAAAAGTCCTGATATTGCGATAGGGGGGTGAAGTCCATTTCAGAAAGAAGATTAAGATGGAGATCAGATGTACAGGAAGTCACCAACACTTAACACACGTACACCCCCGCTCAGTATCCGTCTCACCTGTGTAATCACGCATAAATACACACTGTAGCGTTACAACTTATATCCCTGCTCCTGCACAAACACCCTGCTTTAGACATCTGCTCTTCAATCAGAGCGTCCTGGATGCAGCACCCTGTCATCACCACAGCCGAATAAAACATCCACTTTGTGACGCGCGTCTGTGTGTGTGAGTGTGTGTGTGTGTGTGTGTGTGTGTGTGTGTGTGTGTGTGTGGGGGTGGGTGGCAGAAGCTGATGCAATGCCTGCGGAGATTGGCACAACTCTGGGAGCCGGATCCAGAGGTCCTTGACAAGGTGTTACGGGAGTCTCGGTTTAATTTTAACAATCAAATCTCTCCCTGGAAGCTAATTTAATCACATAGAGCAGAGAGGTCTTATTATTAATCAACCGGGTTGAAATAAAATATCTCAATACTCAATATCACAACCGCAGTGATCTCTCTTTGCCCTCCCACACAAAGAAGAGTGGAATCACTCAGTTGTCCCTCCTGGCTCCCACAGTCAAGATGGCGAAAACAACTTACTTCCTCCTCGCCACCACGAGAGGTCTTTGAGCTAAGAGTCATAAATGAGCACAGAAAATATGAGGATGGCGGGTCAAGTAGCACGTGAGATTAGCCGTGGACAGACAGCTGGACACACACACACACACACACACAATCCCCTCAGCCTTACAGCGGGGAGATAACTGGTCATTTGGGTGAACTGGCCCTTTACTGTTCTGTTTTGGGATCCTGGACCCAACATACCAATGGGGCTGCAACTAACGTATACTTTCACTATTGGTTAATCTGTTGATTCTTTCTTAGAATATACTATACTATATACTTTAGTCTATACTATGAAATATCAAGTTCTAGTAAATAGAAATATTTGATCCCACGTCTTTCCATGAGCTGGTTGTATTTACATACAGCATTTTCATGTTATGTAAAAAGCTTGAACCAAAAGGACATTTGACAATGTCTCTCACTTGATTTTTCTGACCATGCACTATTAAATCAATCCACTAACTGTTTTAGCTCTCCATAATCAACATTGTTTTTGTTCTCTCGACCAAAATATGTCATGACTTTTCCTAATTTTAAATGAATTGCTGATGAACATGATTTTGAACTGATGACAAATGTCTGCAGACAATCGGGCACACGATGGATGTCGTGCTCGGTATCAGCAGCACTACGCATTTCAATTCTTGTTTTATGAGGAGATTTAAAAAGAAAAGGGAGCGGCACTTCGATGCTTCCCTACCTGTTGGGTTTTGTTACTGTCAAAACATATAATTGATAATTATTTGTATTACACAATTACAGTCAATGCTAACGACACAGAATGTGCTCCAATGTTGTATCTGTTTAACAGCTGCTGACATGCAAGCAGGCTCGATAGCCAAATTAGAAGTATAATTTCATGACATTCTGACAGATATGATCAGAAGTATATATTACAGTGCAGTCAGGCCAGTTCCCTCCCTGTAGAGGGGCTTTTCTTTGTGTCACATTGTCCAGGAACACTGGTGACTCACAGCCGCCACAGAAGAAAAAAACAAACACATCAGAAAGCATGATACAGACTATCTTAAATGGGCTGCTGGGCCTCTCAGACACACTGTCTCCATCTGCAGCATTATGGGATTATCATCTCTGTTTGGGAGTGACTCTGTTTCTGCTAATGGAAAGCAAATACCCGGGTTTTGTTTTTCCCTTCTTCTTCTGCACCTACAGAGAACCTGTTGTTCTGTAGGTCAGCAGCACTGAGTCAAGCACGTTGGCCGCGTCAGAGCGCAAGCTCTCGGATTGTGGCGCACCAGACACGCTGCTGGACCACCCTGTCCAAGTCCAGGTCCGGGTCCAGGTCCAGGTCCAGACCCGGAGGGGGCGATTCTGTGATTGAATGGTTTTGGCAAAAGGTAGCACATTATATATGTTCATTTAACATAATGTCTATGCAAAGTGTTCACGCGGACCCCCCGCTGGCATGTAGAGGACTCTTTATTGCGTGATGAATTGTTAAACGGGTCTCCAGGCGCGCACAGATTAGAGGGGACATCGGGTTTTAAATGCTCCCCGGAGACGGTTTGTTTCCACATTATGGACTCCAAATTGATTTCCCCTATTAAAGCTCATTCTCCGCTCTGGGTCCAGATGGGGACCATAGGCGGATCTCCATAGCCTCTAAAACGCCCGTGCACTTTGCCAAACCCCACGGCCGCCCATGCGCCGGTTACCGTTTCCGAGCCACGTTTCCGGAGACAAAAAAAAATTCTCCATGCCACTTGTAAACTGAAAGGGGGGGGGGGGGGGGGGGGGGGCGCTCGCATCCAATCCCACCCAAACGCACGGCTCCGCAGCGGAGACAGCGCAACAAGGCGATCCATCCCGGGACTAATTGTGCCACACGGACGATTGGTTTCCTCACCGCGTGCTCCGGCCGGTGGGGTTACGCGCTCCCGCGGGTATGAATTATTCATCCGCTGCGTTACTGTACAGCCCGGACAGATCGATACGTCAACATGCCAGGAGGCTGTCAGACAAGATGCCATACATCACACTCACACACACGCGCGCACACACACGCACGCAGAGCGAGAGAGAAGAGAGGCGGGAGATCCTACCTGGTTGGAACATACTTTGGAAATAAAAGATGACCAGAATAAAGGATCCCAAACAAGTGGCGAATACCATCCGGCATATCCGGCTCATCCTCATCAGTTCGCTCAGAGTCTGTTTCATGACGGGGCGGACAGGCGGCGGGCGGCTCGCGTGGTGTGAGCGCGAGGAGGGGGACGCAGGCCGGGTCTGTCGGGCTCCGGGTGCTCTCTGTCGGCTGGTACTGATGAGGATTGTCCGCCGGTCAATGAGCTGAACGCATCCAACGCGGAGCGTACCACTGCCGCGCTGCTGGAGGGGGGTGGGGGGAGAGGGGGGCGGGGGTGTGAGGAAATGAGCGCGTCCAGATGTGCGTCTGGAAGAGCGTCTCCTCAGAAACCTGTTGTTTATATTGTTAGAACGAATAACATTTTTAAGATTAAAATAAGATTAAGAACTTTTGAAATGAGAATTTATAATATATATATATATATATATTGTAGTGACTGATCTCCATGACTAGCCACTCTGCTGGGTGAGGGAGAAGATCCTGTTCCTTACTCGCTCTTTCAAAAAGAGTCCAGGCCATTGGTATATCTTTGGGTGAGGTTCCCATTTAATTGTATTTCACTGCTGATAGTACAACATGTTACTTTGGTTTCCCGGTCTCCCTCTGAAGTGTCTTGCTTGCGGTAAAACCGTGCCATCTCCCCGTCGCCCATGCACCATTACCCCATGTCAGTTGCACCTGTGCCCCATACATAAACTAGCAGTATACTACCACAATAAAATACACAGACATAGCTAATGGCTCCTATATGTATACTCTATATGCCTAAGGTCTCATAATCTGCCCATGGCAGTATACTAGTTAGAGTAAATACTAACTGTAACAAAAGTAGTCCATGCAGCACAAGTAATGACTATGAGTACCCATCTGTTGGTGATAGTAGTTGCAGTAATTGGTTGCAGACAGGAGTGGTACGTGCAGTGGACCTTTTTTGTGAAGTAGTAGAAGTTGTATTGCTGGAGCTGACAGTACAAGGTCACATATCACCAGTAGCACTACTAGTACCATCAGTAACAGAACGTGGTAGCAGTAGAATTACCTCCATTAGTCCGTTGGACCCGCACATGGTAGCATCAGTTAGATTTCCCCATCTTTCAGGTGCTGCATCATTAGCCCTGCTGCGTGTACGTCTACAGTGACATCTAGTGGTGGAAGAGGGGTCAGGTGGAACCGGGTGGAACCGGGTGGAACCCCTGAACGCTGTCCTGAGACGAGCGGGCAGTGACAGATAGGCTTCTATGCGGCACCTCAACCTTCTGCGAGACCGGCACAAAGTCACGGAGGCCACTTCGCTTTGATCCAATTATGCTCTAATGGCGTTTTCAGCCACGTGCCAGAAGGACAGAGAGACTCCTGTGCACTTTTTCTAATTGGGATATCTGTCTTACTTACAGGAGCGCCTCTGTCAGGTTCACAGAGTCCGAAGGTGGTCTGGAGGATAACCTCGGAGAAAGATTTACATCTAATTGCTCCAATGTTAGCCGAGCACCAGCACGGTGCGCGGGCGAGCCCGGGCCATTAACATGGGCCGGATGGGCCCCGCGACGCGCCCTCTGAATGAAAATGATGCCCTTGTGTGGGGCCCACCCTGATGTATGCTACATTTTATATTTTAACTTCAAATGCATGGTGGAAGGTGGGGGAGACTTCGAGGGGTCAGCTTTTGGGGAAAACATAATAATATCTGCACTCAACTCCCTGCGTTCATTTGTATGAGTCACTTAACCTGATGATGCGCATGAATATGCAACAGTTGTTTTAAGACTTTTGAGGCACCGGAGGGAAAGCAAACAAAAGGATGCACCAGGAGCTCAGGACGTCAATTAAAGGGAGAGCACTCGCCAACAAACAGTATTAATTTGGGGTAATTCCATAATCCCCGTCCAGTTGATTACATGAAATTAAGGCTGAAAAACCCCCTGAGGCTCGTGCCACGGCAGTAAAGACACAGAGTGTATAAGCCCGAGCTTTTTACCCCATGTAAACGCATCAAATCCCAGAGTCTTATCGCTCTCCTGCAGCCTTTTAAAAACTCTGCTATATTAAAGCTTACAGGGGCTTTCAGAGGCAGAACCTCAGGGAGCATCTTATCTTCCTTAAAGCCGAGGGCCGTAAAAACGCTTCCACGGTGCTGTATATTTCTGGAAGTTCAGCCCGAAGCAGGCGGTTCATGGAAAAATTCAAACAAGCAGAGCTACACGCAAAGCAAGACGCGCGCCGGCAGCAGGCCATCGGTCCTCGCCCGCCCGTCTGCCGGGTTTCAGGTGAAGACGTCACTGGATGGGTGGACATCCTGCTGCCGCCGGCGCTCGTCGGGGTGGTCGCAAGCGCCTCCCTGCCACCTTCTACTGTGATTGACAGCAGGTGGGGGGGGCTTAACCTCAGCAATTCCCCCTCATCAGCAGGGCCTCCGACATTCGCTGGGTTTGGGTCAATGAGCTGAGCACCTAACGCAGCAGAGAGAGAACAATATCAGTGAGAACTTGAGAAAAATGGCGTCTTACTCCGTTCTCTGCTACTTAGAAAGTATAAACATGAGTTGGAGATCCTATAAAACAAAGTTCTGTATATGATGGAGACTACTGCATTTGCATATTCCAATTTGAGGGGCAAAGTAATATAAACTGTAAAGTTGATGAAAGTTAAATAATGATAAAGTCCCTGTGTGTGGGATTTTAAAAGGTCTTTCTGACCGACGAGCCAAGTAAGCAAACAGAACAGCAGCGAGGAGACAAGTGTGTGTACTGGTGAGTGGTCACTGACGTGCACCGCCCCAACAGCCTCTCGCCACAGAGGGCATTGTTAAATAGCGGCATGTGTCTGCTGTTAGTGGCAGCAGCATCAGTCAAACCTCAATCATCTCATAATCACTCAGTCCAGCGGTTAGCCATTACACATCATCACCAAAACCCTGACATCGACAGCACCGGTGACCTCCATTAGACACTCCACCGAACGCTTATTAATCAAGTTTAGAAAATGTGAAGCATTAACCCGCTCATGTGCTCTTGGGTCAGCCTCTCCAAAGATGGACTGTGAGGTTTATTAAATATTGTCCATGAATAATTCAGACGGCCAGCATTCAGAGCAGGGAACTCATTTGAATCTGCTGCTCTGGCATTGACCCCAGATGGCAGAGCTTTTCCCAAGGACTGAACATGGTAATACCTGAAAACTTACCTCTCAGCACAGAAGCTCAAAATAGAGCGTGACAGGACGCTAAGAAGGCGACTTTGAGTCAATAGCATCACTGGGAGGGGGGGTTGTTAATAGCCATCGCAGCACTGCTGTTGTTATGAAATAATGTGGAGAGAAAACAGGGATTCTGACCTGGGCTGACCCGGGGTGGATGCCCACGGTGGCGTCCAGCTGGCGCTTGGTCAGACCGCATTTCATCGCTGCAACGAAGCCTTGGAGGACATCTCCAGCGTTGGGGCCCATGACATGGACGCGGTCCTGTTGAGACACAGCAGAGTTGCAGTTCCCCGGAGGTCTGAGTTAGGTTAGACTTGAGGACTCTGGGTCGTCAAGAGTTTTGTCTGAATCAGCATTCAAACTAAGTTTCACTTTCATAATTTGTGGGTCATGAAGGTCACATTTAAGACCCAGTGTTCTTACATATGAGCCTAAATGTGAGTGACCAAGGCCCTGTATGAGTCTTACCGTAGTTACCAACTACTGAGTCATTATGCCCCCACCAATGTTTTTAGCCAAAATTGCAGATGCTTTTTTTCTCATATTAAATCCTGATTATCTCCTCATTCACAAGGTCTATTTGAAAAATGTAAAAAGCTATAATATACAGAAAACCCTTGTGAAGATAGATAATAAGGCCATATATGTGTTAGTGGTATATTGGTTTATGATAATACACATACAAAAACAAAACAACAATTTAAAAAGATGTATGTTTCGAAAAGAAAAAGATGTTAAAAGTTAATTTTTATTTACTTTATTTTTTAAAATACTATAAAATAGCTCAATAGTGTAGGAGTATCTGTGCGAAGTTTGGCTTTGATTGAGTGAAGTTAAGTATTTCTAATAATTATTTTAGTTCAGAAGAATGTCGAGAACTCATGTTAACTCCGCTCAAACATGAAAGTTCCCACAGTCCTCGGTGGTCCCTGAATGGGGCTCGTTTCACTGCAGCAGGGTGCTCCGTGGCCTTAGCTGTGTGTAGGGCGCAGGAAGGCCTGGAATATTCATATTTCAGCCATAAGTAAGTCAATTTTAACTTTTTTGCTGGACACAAATGACATTCTTGTGCATATCTTGTTTTATTTATTTGATTTTTTCTTATATTTTTTTTATATGCTCAGTCCCAGAGGCTGAACCCAATTTTCCAAGATCGGGTCTGATGGGGGGTGTATGGTTAAGTCTGAGCCTTCAAGAAATCCCCCAACCCATTTAAACCCACAAAAACCAGTGAACACATATGAACAGCTAGTTCGCTGGTTCTGATGGCTGAGGAGTAATCTGCAGACAGGGAATGAAGTGAGAACGAGCAGTGGAAATTGGAATTAGCACAGTTACTACCAGCTTGGCACGGACGCGTTCTGAAATGCAGTTATCTTGAGTGGTGCCAAGTCAATTGTTGGAAAGAGCTAAAAGTATAACAAAGGGGTGGGTGGAGTAATGTGGTGTGAACTAATGCACAATTGGAGGTATTATGACTAAATATCTCCAGAGGGAGAGGAGAAGAATTGCACTCCTTTATAGCCGAGGTGCTGCGTGTCACACTTATCAAAGTGCGTAGGGGTCTTCAATTAGTTTGGACATCTACACGGTTGCCTCATTATGTTAAGTATCGGATATGATTAGATAGAGACACCAAATGGCATGCAGTACTGGTGTACTTTTCATTATACTTCATCACAGTTCTCAGTTCTTCTCCTCTCTTCTTATCCCACTCAGTTCATTGTTTAGCTGCCAAAATGTCAAACCGACTGAAGCGCTTTCTGAGGCAGAACGATGACATTTGACTGTCTGGGCCGTCATCCGTCAAGAGTCGCTCTTCATTTGACACAAACGGGGCACTGAATCAAGCTCCGGGCGTCTGATACCGTACGCCCGTCTCTACACGATGTGAAAGGAAGATGCCACTTGGTCACATCATATGTAGGTTTACAGCCCCTCATTCTCTCTTCACTTGTATTTTCATATCTCAGATTCATTTGTTCTTCGCTCAATTCTTGTTTTATTCACTGTGTTGATCCAGTCCCTGAATCAGCCACTACCGTGAAATTTAGGGTAAAAAATATTATTTGTTTTCTCCTCCTCCTGCTTACTTTTAACTGGCTAACGTACAACTCGAGCCAAACCTTGCCTGTGGGATGTCGCGGGGAATTAGACCCGATGACGAGCGTGAAGAATAACAGACAGAACCAGACAATCTTCTTGCCGATGGTCTTGTTTGATTATGCGAGTCATTACAGAGGCATCAGTATTACATTAAGACTGTTTCATAACCGGGAAACAAACTCCTTGTAGTGACTTTTAAAGTTGTGGCCAGTAAAACCAAAACATCGAGTTGAAAGACGTAAGACAGCTGAGAGGAACTGGAGAGTTATTGTGTGTTCGTCACCACAAGCACAACTTTCACTTTACACAAAAGTATTTGATTTAATGTTAATGTATACAAAATATGAACATAATATTAATATAAAAGAAAAAAGCCATACATAGTCGGGGATGTGGCAGATGACTTTCACATAGCAGGAGTTTTTATCCCTGGCAGGAAGTGCCCACTCCAGTGGCCAGTAGTAGCTGTGATACACCTGCAAAAGGGCAGACATTTTGGATTTTAGATCCTGTTTATTTGAGTGAGTGTGTGTGTGTGTGTGTGTGTGTGTGTGTTTACCTCCACACTGGCTTCTCCAAGTGTTAGATTGGCTTTCTCCTCAGACAGACCACAGGCAGCATATTCCAGCGGAGTCAGCACAACGGTGGGCACATTGGTGTAATCACACTGTGAATGAAAAATGATATCAGCTCCAATCAATTCCATCTTTATTGTCTCATCTGCAACGATTGGCTCACGCACAACATACACAACCAGTGTAAACTATTTCCAGACTGCTTACCAAGATGCCAACTCCTCCGTAGAGGCGACGGGCCAGCAGTGTCCCAGCATGCACCGAGAGGCCTGTGGTGGAGGGGCGTCCATGCTGCACCGATCCGATGGCGTAAATTTGATCGACGCTGGTCTGATCGCTCTCGTTCACCAGGATCCTGCCGGTGCTGCACACAGAGAACACACACACACACACATTCACAAGCGACCTTAAACAAAACCTGCCACGCACACACTGAGAGGTCAAAAGAAACGTGTCTTTGTATGTTTTTATGTCGTAACATGTCTGTGTTGTTTTTTGTCAGGCCATCACTGTAAATAAGAACTTGTTCTTAATGATCTGCCTGGTTAAATAAATAAAATAAAATAAACGCACTGGTGGTTGCACTGCACCCCAACACGCTCCAGGCCAATGTCGCCAGTGAAGGCTTTCCTTCCGAGGGTGAGCAGCACCTGCGCACACAAAGACACACAAATACACACAGAGAGACACGTGAAGACACAGTTCATCAAGGTGAGTCGTCTACAGGACAATCTCAAAAATGCATGGTCGTCGGTCTAAAAACAAGGAAAACCATTTGCCAAATGAGAACCAGACATGTGCAACGTACTGTATGGAAGTCTTCCTGCGTAGTTTGGCCTCCCTGGGAGATGATGATCACTCGAAGTCTCCCCGGGGAAACCTCCCGTGGTGATGTTGCATATTCACCTTATTAAAATAAGAACAAACTCAACTTAGCTCCTCTGGTTGTGAGCCTCCACAAAACCAGTCAAGGTGCAGTTTACATCCACGTCTGTCCCAATGCATCATTCTAGCCTGTTGTCATAATTAGCATATCAATTCTTGGGTTACGGCAAAAAAATCGGTTTGTGCGGTCAAAGTGACTTTTTACCACCACGTTGTAATCCTTGGGTCCAGGTGGGTGTTTGAAGACATTCCCTCCCTCCATGAGGTATAACAGGTTGGGGCGGACAGATGGACGCAGAACCCGAAAAAACATGCTGCCTCCGACAATAAAAATAATCTACAATGCACTCAATCTGACTGTAACTTGTAAATGAAGTAATTGTGGACGCTGACGCCCTTTCTGTTTGTGGTTCTCCGCTCCAGCACTGGTCCCTGCTGAACACGTAAAACACCTCACAAATGTGTATTTTAAGAACGCTCAGTAATTTGCTAAAACAGCTGGTCAGCAATGGAGCTCTTTGGCTCAGAGGAAGAAGATGCATCAGGCTTTTCACCTGAATTAGATGATGGGTGTGTGGGTCGTTTGTGTCTTTGAGAGACATTTCTCCCCGTTATGCAGTCTGATATATATTCGGTTTCTTTGGAAACACTGTCTTCTGGACTGCAGCTCAAAAGACCATCTTCTGTGGGGTGATGTGGGTTTGATCTATAAATCATGTGATGGTGGACATCAAAGGGTATGTGGGCCGTGGTGGAAGAAGTGCTCGCATCACTCACTCAAAGTTACTGTGAGCAACTTTTAAGTGGTTCTGAAACAGTCTGAATTGACTACTGCAGTAAAACGCCCGGAAACACGACCGCTTTTATCCACATGGAGCGCCGCTATCAAGCAAACACGAAGGTCCCTCGTTTCAAAGTGCATTTTAAAGTGCCGACAGATTTGTTTTCAGTTTTGACTTTTCATTAAATAGTACAGGTTGCTTGCTCAATGTAATGGCTATAGAATACAGACACCATCAGCGTTTACATTGGTTCCCAACAAGCCTCACTAGCGCTGTGCAATTATGTCTGCCAGCGGGTACGACCTCCCGGCTTTTGTTTTAGCTGTCAGTAGCAATCTCCAGACCCCCAAAAACATAAACAATTCAGAGTCACAGATCAGCACAAAAGATGCCTGATCAAATTATATTGCCGTCGATACTAATTGCTGATCATTGATTCTGCAGATACAGATCTAGAAGGAGTATGATATTTCCCCCTGAATTGTGTTTGTCGCATGAAGCAGCTTAATACTCAAAGTATCTCAAAGTTGTACTTAAGTACAGTATTTTAGTTTATTTCCATTCAGCCCCTCTGCCCACCCGCCGACCACCAGGGTCCGACCTGGAGGGCGAAGCAGGGAGAGGAGATCCTCGCTGGGAGGGGTGGAGAGAGGGAAAGGGAGTTTCAGAGGTCCCGTCCATTTGTATTCCCACGGGTCGTTTAAGGTGGAATCTGATGCGAGTGCTGGTTGACCTGGTCAGGCAGTGCTCTCTGTCCCCAGGTACGCCCGGGTACCGAGGCCGGTCTCCTGTCGCGATGACCAGGGTCTCTGCTGTCAGACGCCTCTTCCTCCCGTCCACGTCTGTGGCCTGGTTCAACCAAAAACACACACTTTACACTGCAGCACGTGTCCACACCTGACACACGTCAATGCAACCTCCCTGATCGGATAGAGATGGATGTATTTGGTAGTCAACAGAGCGGCTGTAAAACTGGATAAACACATTTCATTTCTTATAAATTATCCACAGTAAAGGTTTTTGCTGCTTGGTCTTCCTCTCTGTTGTTGTTGAGGAATAGGAGCAACCAAACTTTGCTGATTCAGGGATGAACACATTTCATTTGCGATAAAGATTCCACACAATCGCTGCCTCTCACAATCAATTATCTCCACTTAGACTCTGGTTGTTCCCCTCCCTTAAAGCGACAGTTGGTAACTATAATATAAACACTTTTTGTCATATTTGCTCAGCTGTCTTTGAGCTCAGCTGTGATTGGTGTTTTTTCTTCTGGCACGGTGGGATCTTGTAAATGCCATTAGAAACACAGAGAGGGGGCAGAGGATCCAGATTCTTTTCCCCACAGAGTATCTGTCTCATGCACTACTGGCAGGATACAGTGCCAGATTGAGCAAATATGACAAAAAGTTATTTTTATTAAAGTGACCAGCTGTAGCTTTCGCTCCTCCCAGTCTCTATTGTTTTAGCATAGGAGTGCAAGGGATGCGGTCAAACGGCAGGACTCATCATCCAGCTGTGGACCGCATCTGTTCATTACCCGCGACGGGCCATTGAGTTAACGCTGAAACGCCTTTAAGAATATTTAATGACCACTGTTTGTTCCTGCCAATAATTCCCCCACAGCCGTTCTGAGCAGTGACGAACGCTCGAGCGTTTACCTCCACCGCGTGGGGCCCCACCAGCTCTCCACGGGCGCCGAGGTAAAAGACTCCACAGCGCTTCAGCTCCCTCTTCGCCTCCAAACTGTGAGTCTTCACCTGCTGCTGCACAGCCTCCACCAGCTCACTCCAGATATGAGGCGCTGGGACGGGACACACATGCAGTGCTTTTGAACACTCATTACAGAGGAATAATATGTATGTATGTATGTATGTATGTATATATATATATATCTATATATATATATCCAGTTTTGGCGTCCAATTTGTTTTTCAAAGCTTTGAACTCATGTCAATGGTCCTTTTCTTTGTTACCTTCCTTTTTCAACCTCCAGCCGTATTTCTGAGAGTCTTGGATGGCTTTTCCCAGCAGAGATGCCTGCTGCAGAAACTTCCTGATGCTGTCCATGTTCAGACTGGAACCCCCCAGCTCTGGAGGAGAGGAGACGAGACGAAGTACTGGAGGAAAGGAAATGAAATAGAGAAATAAATACTGGAGAGGAGGAATGATTGGTCATCAGCAGGCCTCTTCAGACTCAGAGTTAAACACTCACCCCTCTCGGTGCCTCTCGGAGAGGGGGCCACGAGGTTGAGCATCAGCACCTTTCTCCTCAACCCCGCAGCCTCCTAGAGGAGGGAGAGAGGAGAGAAGCGGAATAAATGAGAGCGACAAGAGGAGAAAGAGGGAAATTAAATATTGAAACGGGTTAAGCGTTTTGTTCTCGACAACAATCCCAGCTCCTGCCCCGTCGTCTCGCTTCCACTTCCCTCCAGAGCCGCTCACGGAGCCCCTTCATTAGCATGAAGCCCATTAATATGGTAATCATGCGAGCGGCGCTTTGGCATTGACCAGATTAACGGCAATTATGGGGTGGAGTTGGCGGGGCGTCCTCTCACCGTGCAGGGAAGCTGGATGCGTGCTGAGGAACGCCAGACTACAGCTGAGCAGGGAGCTGAAGCAGCAGCAGGGTCATGTGATAAGCCACCCCCCACATTGTCTTCACGCTGATAATTTATTATACAAATATATAAATTACAGCAGCTTTTAAATAATCAAGCGGTAGTTCACTTTAACACGGGCAAACACAATCTTTAAAACACATTAATATAGATTGTATATGAATATTTCAAGAGGCTTTTTACAGCTACTCAACACAAAATATCCCCTTCAATCTTTTGAGTACATTTATTTTATATTTTATTCTTTCTTTTTCTTTATTAATTTTTCTTCCTTTATCTATTTTCTTTTTTCCCTATTCCCTTTCTTTTTTATTATTTTGTTACTGTGGTTATTTCTCTTTCTTTGGTCTTTCATTGACTGTTTATCATATTGTTACCATCTGTATGGGGTCAGATCGGTCTCATAATTCACAAATGCACACAGAAGGATTTACAAATACATTTGACTCACAAATGCACATATGTGGATTTGTATGTATTTATTTGTGGATCGCTACACATTCGTGTGTGAATCGCTACACATTCGTGTGTGAATCGCTACACATTCGTTTGTGGGTTTTTTGAGACTCCCCTGACTTCGCCAGATCCACAAATGCGTTTTTTCAACATGGACCTATCTGTAGCCAATCAGATGTCGCCCTCATTTTCAACCAATCACATCACTGCAGCTTCCACGAATGTGTAGCGGTTCATACACGAATGCAGTGCGATCCACAAATAAATACATACAAATAAACATTTGTGCATTGGAATGTATTTGTAATTTGTTCTTTATGCATTTGTGAGTCAAAGTTATTTGTAAATCCTTCTGTGTGCATTTGTAAATCAAATATATTTGTGAATTGTTCTGTGTGCATTTGTGAATTGTTCTGTGTGCATTTGTGAATTATGAGACCGATCTGACCCCATACAGCTGTGCCCAATGACTATACTGCTGTCCTTTTATGAATACTATATGGCTGCAATAAACGGTTACTTTTTCTTATTATGGATTAATCTGACAATTGTTTTTTTTGATAAATCCATGGACTGCTTTGTCTATAAAACGTGCAAACACTGTTTCCTAAAACTCCAAACGACATCTTCATGTGTCTTATTTTGTCTGACTGGCCTGAACCCAAGAGTTTCATTGAGGTTCAAATACTGTCTGCATACATGAAGTGTCCAAGAGAGAGCACATGACTACGTGGATTGATACTTTCTTTAAACTTGCTGAAAGTAGAAAGCAAAAAAAGACCGCTTGAATGGCATGAGACAAAACCATGAGCTGTGAACACTGTGACCTACAGGAGGAAGATGAGGAGGAGGTGGGCCTACCTTTGCCACAGCCAGGCCCCCAGACCCCCCTCCTATAACCAGCAGGTCGTAGTCATAAGGCCCCGGGGACGGCCCGGTTGGCGGGTCCATTTTTCACTGCAACGACTCGGGACACGGAGGGCCTCTAAGTCCGGGGTCGGTCCAGCAGAGGGACACAACAACAAAGCCACAAACACTCGGAGTGAGGAGGGACTTTGGCCCCTGAGCTCTCTACGACTGCAGGCTGCATGTGGGTTGCACAAGAGCACGTCCACTTAGCGCTATTTTTTAAAGTCCACACGTACATTGTTGAGAGAGACCTGTAAAAGAAACGTATGGAATAATTTGAAATGTAAATTTTTGTTTTTATCAACAGCAAATTGCAAATAAGTTTTATTTTGTGTGTTTCCTGTCAGGTTAAGAGACAATATGCAACAGAATGTAGACTTTGAGACACATATATACATATAATCACCATGTTGTGGCTTCGAGTCAAACTACTGACTTATACACACTTATAATATTGATCACATTACATAAATGTGCATTTTGACAAGGAGCAAATATCCAGTTAGTTAACATTCAACTTTTCATACGTTTCTGTATACACTTTGTTTTGTATATACTGTATACCCGTCGGACAGAAACAGAATTCCCCTTTTGTTTCTTTTTCCATCCGTCAAATGCGCAGCAAAAGCCGAGTAACATGTGAAACTGCCATTAAACGAGCATTGTGACTAATTAGAGTAGCCGTATTGTTTGCCGTCACTGAGCGCCATCATGTGCTGAAACCCTTGAACATCGACTTGATTCGAGTTTGTAACTCCCCGTGAGAGTCTTGCTAAACAGGTTTCCCACCGCACCTACCTAAAAGCACAAAAATAAACCACGTGGAACGTCAAGATTACAATACATGTGGCAACAAACTATTTTTGTTCACAGCACAAGCTGTTGATGATGACACGGACAACTTTCTTTCGGCCAAGAAATGGCTGACTAACGTTAAAGTGTGAACTTCTCTGAGCAGTTTTTTAAAAGTAACTTGGGTTATATTTGCTCCTTCGACGCAGCACTGCAGACGGTTTCTTTTCATTTAAGGAAACAACTTGAGAACTTTTCTTGAGAGAAAAGCAGATGAAGGGTGAAGCTTTTGCGGGACATTTCGAGGGTAGAAGAGTTGCATTCCCGTGCAGCCTTAAATGTAGGAATTATAACAACAATAAAGCGTGAATACGACCGAAACACGTTGCAAAATTCAGGAACTACCCATTCTGTGATTTCAAACTGCAGTTACTCTGTACTTAGCTTTAATTAGCCTCGATTGCTAAAACTAAACATCTATAACTCGTTATCGTTTTCACAGTAACTACTAAACTTGTTTCTACTGCTGAATTTACTTTAAGCCTAGGTGGTAGGAGCTTGCAAAGAGTCCCTGAACGCAGCACAACCCTCTATCGGCGAGCAACAGTAGTGCAGCCGCGGTTACGCGCTGGGACTGGTCCTTTCGCAGCCATTTTCTGTCCAACCAAACAGCCGTCTCAGGAAGGTAACCAACCAGGGCTTCATTGCAGGTTTGTGCCTGGCTCCGGCCAATGATTGCTAACCGATTTCTCGTTAGCTCGAATGGAAATGTCCGTCTCTGTCTGATTTTTTATTTGTTGTCTGAGCGAATGAGGGCTGCTCATCAGGAAGTATCCAGCGGGCAAAACTTAATAAACCACTATTTGACATTTCGGCCCGGCCACGTCTCTCTCCGCTCTGTACGACAAAGAGCAGGCCGACGCCGTGTCTGCAGGCGCGAGTTGGACAATGGAAATGTACTCAAGGGGCACTATGTACCTGAATAGGTTAACCACAGAAGGTAACAGTCCGCTGAGGGCCGCTCTTCTGTCTGTTAAACTCATTACAGCTCGTTATATTAAGACCAGCAAGCTGGCTAGCTCACGTTGGTTCAAGTCGGTCTTAGCAAATGTTAGCTAGCTAAACGTCTCAGCCAGCGGCAGACACCGGCTAGTTAGCTCACGAGAGCTAAACACAGACCCACCGCTCGGTATGTAACGTTAGCGTGTGGCTTACGTAAACTGACCTCACTGCGGGGTTGAAGCTGTCTAACTTGTCCCCGTTTACGCGAGGCTAACGACAGTCCCAGTGTCGTGCCAATTTATTTTCACAATGTGTTCCCACATTTCATCATCTAAGCTAGCGGTTCAAACTGAGCTGGAGGGGTTGGCGGCTTCTAGCAGCAGTCGTTGTCAACATCTGGACGTATCTCTGTCCTCGGAAGAAGAGGCTCCGCGACTGACGTTAGTCGGATCCTTTACAAAGGGAACGTATAACGCGTATGACTGAATGTAACATCTGGCTTTACACCAGACCCGTCTAATGGGAATGGGACCAGCTGCGCTCGTTCACCGAGACAGCTAAACACGCATTTGGTGATTTTTTTTTTTTTCTCCACTAAATTGAAAATAGACTAACCCAGAGCCGTTCACTGAACCTGTGCTTTGAATAATCATCACAACACCCGGAAGGACTTGTACGGTTTTAGACACCCATTGTATCTTATATATGACAAAGAACATCCCCACATTGGAGATGCTGAAGACTGCAGTACTATTTAGTTGTA
The DNA here is from genome assembly GCA_023566465.1 of Cottus gobio. Lineage (NCBI taxonomy): Eukaryota > Metazoa > Chordata > Actinopteri > Perciformes > Cottidae > Cottus > Cottus gobio. The sequence goes on from CM042236.1 coordinate 2,637,939, forward strand.
CTATTTACTGGTACTTTATATTACATTCAGCTGTCGCTTTTATCCAAAGCGACTTACATGCTATACAGTAGACCGCAATTAGGGTTAAGTGTCCTCTGACTGATTTTGCCAACAAGCTTTTTCCTGCTGGCCATATGGAAAAAAGCTACGACCAGGTCATATAAAACCTTTAAGCTCCGATGCCACACATGTTCTATGATTCTCTCCAGATAAGCAGTAAAAGTCTTTCTGTTGGGTTCTTCATTACAATAACAGCTTGACCATTGCTCAAAGATAAGCAGAGATAAGGGAATTGAATCCATGTGCATGGACAATAACATATATCACTGGACCACATCAAGCCAGCCCATGAGAGGGGAACCAAAGTGTGTTTTCATTTATTCCAGGATAAAACTTGATTTATAAGAATACAATACTGCCTAAACAACAAGATGCAACACTGGATTAAACTCTAGGAATTTTGCCAAAACGTTTTTGGGTTTTTTATCTGCATAGGAGTAATTTGTCATCCAAAAAAGTGCCGTTGCTTTCAGATCTATATTTAGTTTTAAATGATCTGTGTCAGGCTTTTCACAGTGTTCAATCCACAGGGGAGTTTCACAGAAAAACCTCATACTACAGTTCTGAGTGAAATAAAACCGCATGCAATTGTATTCCAAAGGAGATTATCTGCTTCTTGATGGCTCTGCGTAAGAAGCTTCCAAAGGCAAACTTTCAGTTTGATTACGTGGAGTAAATTATACTCTTCTAGTTCCAGATGTTGAGATGAGACCTTTGTGTTTGTGCTGCAGATGGACGGAGACAGCTCGACCACCGACGCCTCCCAGCTGGGCATCACTGGGGAGTACATGGCCTCCGGTCACTACGTCCTGCAGTCCCAAGATGGTGAGGAGCAGGCCTACAGCGGGGCTCTCCAGAGAGCAGCAACCACTGCCGTTGGGTTTTTTTTCCGGCTCGGGATCGCAAACGGACAATTCTAATCCACGTGTTTTGTTTGTTGGCTCCAGATGACGGAGAGGAGAATCTGAATGACCACGATGACAGCGGCATTAAGGAGAACTTCAGGGAGCAGGACATCTACCTCCCCATTGCCAACGTGGCTCGCATCATGAAGAACGCTGTTCCTCAGACTGGAAAGGTGAGTGTGGGAGGGAGCAATAATAATCCCAGCTTCCTTATGAGTATTTTACATTTAGTATGACAGGAGGGATTAGTGCATCACAGCAAAACTGATAAGCCTTTATTTTTAAGACCATACTTGACCACGATTGGCTTCTGAACTAGTTGTGATGCCCTGACTCTGAGCTGATCGTGGCTGTAAACAATGCTGGATTCAAAATAGTTTTTTAAATAAAAAAGGGTGTTGAAAATGTTTCAAAAGGAAGGAAACACAGTTTGTTAGTCCTCAAGGTTAAAGCACAAGGCGGTTAACTGAATGAAAGCTCTGCAGAGTTAGCTTTACGGTGAGCTCTGTGAAAGTGTCTCCCTTCAGCAAATAAATGTGAAACATCAATATCTCAAATGAGCAGCAACGGTAGTGTTAAAAAAAAGTATTTATTTCAGAAACATGTAGCAATAGCAACTCCTGTCAAAAGAGCATTATAAATTGGTCTTTTTTGGATGTAAAGATGATTTTGTGTAGAAATTACGGCGGTGACCTGCTAACAGCACTTCACTGAACAGTTTTCTGCACCTAGCTTGCCTCATTGAACTCAATATGCACTTAATAGTCCTGAAATTTCATTTAGCTAAAGCTTTTATCCAAAGCGACTTACATGATATACAGTAGACAAAGCAACGGTGAGCAATGAGGGTTAAGTGTCTTGATCAAGGACACAACAACATGGACTAGCGGAGCCGGGGATCGAACCACCGACCTTCTGATTGAAAGACCGACTTGCTAACCACTGAGCCACAGTCGCCCACAGTATTTGTATTTGGTCCTTCAGTGCAGCCCTTTAGACGCCTAAAGGGTTTCTGTTTCCACAGAAACTGTAGACCCACCGTCCACTTGCATCATGTCCCTGTGACCAAAGACGATGATGGGGTGATTTGAAAACGTATTCCATCGCCCACTCTGGTGCACATTTACTTTCAAAGGTTGTGTTTGTTTTGGGCAAAGTGGAAGCACTTTGTACAAACACCAGAAACTACAGTTGAAAGCATGACAAACGGCCTGAAGCTATTTATCCTGAGTGACAGAAGTTGATCCTGAGTAAATAGTTTTAAGAAATGTTTTTTACTGTTGGAGCTTTGGAATGATGAGTTTTCTCTATTTGAGGGCTTAAAGGAATCTTTTCCCCGCAGATCGCGAAAGACGCCAAGGAGTGTGTGCAGGAGTGCGTGAGCGAGTTCATCAGCTTCATCACGTCGGAGGCGAGCGAGCGCTGCCACCAGGAGAAGAGGAAGACCATCAATGGGGAGGACATCCTGTTCGCCATGTCCACGCTGGGCTTCGACATGTACGTGGAGCCGCTGAAGCTCTACCTGCAAAAGTTCAGAGAGGTGAGACAAAAAACGTGCTCTGCCGTGGTACAGCCACTTAGACTTGAGCGGGTGTCGTACCGGACCTCTGTGGTGTTCAGAGGGAGCTGGAAGGCCAAACCTTTGATTTACCAGCTTTGTCGTGAGCAAAAGAAGGGGATCATCGCTATAAAGCGGCAGAAACGAGCTTCCTCGGTAGAGCGGCTCTGCTCATTAGTAGCAACAGAGGAGAGGACCTCAGACATTCAGAGAGCCACCTGAGGGGTTCAGGCATCTGATCAGGATCAAGGATTAGGTGTAGCGTTGATTAATAATCTCTCTAGAGGCAACCATTTTCCTTTTTTAACTAAATCTAAAAAGCTGTATGATTACATAATGAGCCTGAAGTTTTTACAAAATAAATGATACTAATAACAACCTAAACCAGCACCACTTGTCTGCCTGCCTACTAACATTTGTTTTTCTGCCCATTGTGATTAAAAGCAGCCCAGCTTGCAACAGACAGAGCACCAAGCAGCTGGGTTGCCAGATGTGTTGGGAACTTCAACAAGAACATGGGTAGAGTCACAGCTTGTATGGACTGCCTAGAATACAATCAGATTGTGGCATAGAACGGGTTCAAATAGTCAAAACACTATCATTAGCAACATTTTTTTACCCTCTTAATTTTCAAGGTTTCTAAATGTGACCACAACAGCCCGTAATGGAATCGGCTAATTTTGTAGCAGACGCCACATCCTCGTTTAGTTCCAGATGCCGCTGAGCTCACATCTGTAAAGTATCTTGCTTCTCTGTTGTTTGTTTTAGGCCATGAAGGGGGAGAAGGGGATTCCCGGAGTGGCGGTGGGAGACGGCCTGGGAGACGAACTCACAGACGACAGCTTCAGTAAGCACCAAGGGGTCACGTTTTTTCAGAATTTGTCCCAATGTTTGACTTTATTTAACATTTATTTTGTTTCTCAAGTTAGTAAATTGTAGTAAATGATTATAGAGTTGCAAACGTGTGTGTGTGCGTGCGTGCGTGTGTGTGTGCGTATTAAGTAGCCACGGTGAGAGCTGACTTCCAGTGATTTTGATCTTGCATTCATTAAATTGTATGAATAATAAGTCAAGCTTAATTATAATTAATTAATTTTTAAAGACCAATCCGACTTCATAATAAAACTCAGTACTCGGATTAGTCTTCAAAACCACGCTGGTACAATCACCCGCATCAAACGGCAAAATCAAACCGTTATAATCCTAGAGTCTACAAAAAGTAATTATTAATAAGCCGTTAATAAGCTCTACTGTGTTCTGGTTTCATTAACACCTTTTTGCCCTCATCAGCAAATCCACTGCCAGCTGGGATCATCACCGCGGACGGTCAGCAGCAGAACGTCATGGTGTACACCACCTCATATCAACAGGTCAGCACCACTTCCCCACACTGATGATGGTGATGGATCGGTCCGTAACTAAAACACTAAAACCTTTTGTCTCGCGTCGCAGATTCCCACCGTGCAGCAGATCCAGTTTTCATGACGAGGCCTTATCCCCGAGCCTGAACACAGCGACCGGATGACCTCCGGCCCTGCCACGGGGTGAAGGTCATCAGACAGACAGGAGGGAGGAGGAAAGGGGGTCTTGCAGAAACCCTCATGTACAGATAAATCACTACCTGTTCAGTAGAAAGTGTAGTCCCTAGTTGTGAGGTACCAAATCTTTTGGACTGCGTCCAAACCAGCTGGGAAAAATCAAGGCTTTATTTTAAAGGCGAGTCTTATTACATGATTTAGTGGTCAAATTGTTTTGTTTGTCGTGTGTGTTAATGTGTTTGCTTTTATGCATTTCTTTTTTTGGGAGGGAGGGGAGGGTATAATGGGAAGTGTTGTATTGGATGTTTATTTTGGAACACCTCTGTTTTGAATGGAGAGAAGGCCCGTTGTTACTGTCACATCAGATCATGCAGCTCTTTTGTAAGTTAACACGATGTACCATGTGCTTTAATGTTATGTAAATCCTTTGAATAAAAATTCAAAAGTGATGTTTATTTTTTTTTTAATTATTCATCACATACTAAACAGTCCCAGTCCATGTAGCTTTTCCTCTCTGGTGTTCAGGGCTGGGTTTCAGAACTTATGTATCGACAAACTCGAGAAGCACCGATTCATAGCCAAATGTGAGTTTTGTTCTCAGAGCTGTAATTAACAGCAAGGCTAATTAACATTTTTCCCCACCACCATCTAAAAATAATTATTTAAATTGTCCAAGAGAACCATCAACAATTATAATAAATAATAAATGTTATCCATTTACTTTGTTAATATCATCAGGAAGTTATTTGTATTAAAACAAATCCAATTATTAGGAAATAAACAATTGTTTTTATTTATTATGGCATTAGTTTTAGTGATGTGTTCTAAGCTGCTTTGAGCTTAAACTGTTCATAATTGTCTCTAATATCTTTTATATTGCTGGCTCCTTCAAACAACTGGATTTATTCAAGTTTCTCCCAAAAAACTAAATTTCAACACATTTGGCTGCTAGCGGCACATCCTGTCATTTACAGTAAACCCGCCCCTAAATCATCCCTTGCTTTATGGTCTGTTTGACTCTAAATGACCATAATGTACTAAATGAACATCATGCTGTATTGAAGAAGACTTGAAACTAGAGATTGAGACATAAACTCATGTTTACAATGTTTACTGAGGGAATACATCAAGAGAGAAGTAGAGTCATTTATATGGACTTCTATACAACCAGAGGAGTCGCCCCCTGGTGGTCAGGAGAGAGAATGCAGGTTTTTAGAAACTTCCGCATTGGCATTACTCGGAATAACCAGAGGCTACCACCTGAATGGACAGTAGGGCTCCACTACACACCTGCAGCGCAAAAAATGAGGAAGTGGTGGCATTTTACATCGCTGAATGCTTCCATTCACATGACCGGTATTAAATAAAGTACTATTAGGATCGTATCTGTCTGTATCGGTGGCTGTGTTTAATGGATACCCAGCCCTACTGGTGTCTGTAACATCTGCACAGTCAGGTTTGCAGCCTCTCCTCGTATCCGTGGTTGCCTGGACCGCCCTCCACACCCGAGAGACAGAAACAGCAGACCGTAATCGCGAGGCCACGTTGTTACATCACGTTGTTACATCACTCCAGTCACACGATCGGTCGGGTAGTTTTGAGGCAGACTTGCCTCTTGCTGTCTGACGAGTCTGTGAGCAGCTTCGATATCAGGACTTATTATGTGGCCTCTGTCCCACGGACTGGGGAGACAAGGATTAGTGAGGCTATCACAACAGAATGATTTGTCCTTCATACTGCATTCCTGACAAGAGGGGCATTTCCTGTTTTCAGGAAGGAAAAAGTACCATATAAGCCCTATCAGGCCCGATATCGGAACATTGGGTTCAGCCTCTGGGACTGAGCATATCAAAAAAATATAAGAAAAAATCAAATAAATAAAACAAAAACCCCCAAAAATGTCAAATCCCTGCATCGCAATTCAATATAAGTTAACTGTGTCATGTTTATAACACTATTACACAATAATTATAAACATAAACCATAAGCATGACTTAAAGTGACTCAAAACCAACTCAAAATGCACCCCGAGTTTTGAAGAAATCCCTAAAGCCTACAGAGTTCGCCAATACCAACCATTCCACTTTCACACGAAGCATCACAAAAATACGCACAAGAATGTAATTTGTGTCCAGCAAAAAATATGAAAATTGACTTACTTATGGCTGTAATATGAATATTCCAGGCCTTCCTGCTCCCTACACACAGCTAAGGCCACGGAGCACCCTGCTGCAGTGAAACGAGCCCCGTTCAGGGACCACCGAGGACTGTGGGAACTTTCATGCTTGAGCGGAGTTAACATGAGTTCTGAACTAAAATAATTATAAATTATTATTAGAAATACTTAATTTCACTCAATCAAAGCCAAACTTCGCACAGATACTCCTACAGTATTGAGCTATTATATTATTTTTAAAAGTGTTCATCTATATGTACCTATATATACCTTTAATTTATCTTTTTGAAAAATACATTTACTTTTTGTATGTGTACTATTATAAACCAATATACCACTAACACATACATGGCCTCATTATCTATCTTCACAAGGGTGTTCAGTGTATAATAGCTTTTTTAACTTTTCAAATAGACCTTGTGAATGAGGAGATAATCAGGATTTAATATGAGATAAAAAAGCATCCGCAATTCTGGCTGAAAAATTGGTGGCTCCTAAAAGGTTAAGGGATAGTCTGGATCAGGGGTCACCAACGCGGTGCCCGCGGGCACCAGGTCGCCCCCAAGGACCATATGAGTCGCCCGCAGGCCTGTTCTAAAAATAGCACTTGTGAGCTGCGTCTGAAATTAAATTTTATTCTGTTGCTATTCTTTTTAAATCACACATGCATTTATATATATTTAAAAATGAAAATATCTTAAAAATATGTTCATTATACATGAGTTTAGATAAGTTTAGGTGAACTCTGACCTACTCTAGTTCAAAAGTATTTTGCGCGAGACAAAACCAGTGCTCGTGGAGAGTAAGCTAGCGGGCACGGGCGCGACGAAGATGGTAGGTACGACTGTGAAAGAAACTTGCGTGTGTCTCATTTGCGGGGCGACTGTGGCGACAGCAAAGCGACACAATGTGGAGAGACACTTCACTACATGTCACAAAAGCTACCATGCTAACTACCCACCGGGAAGTGCACTACGGACAGAAAAAGCCCGTGAGCTAAAGGCAGCTTTGGGTAAGCAACAGTCTTTTTTCACGAGGCCGGTGAAAAAGTCACAAAAAGCAACCGAAGCCTCGTTTAGCGCTACACATTTTCTGATCAAGAAGAAGAAAGCATTTTCAGACGGAGAAGTTTTCAAAGAAGCAATTATGATAATTTCTAACACTGTACTTAAAGACGAGAAAAATGGAACCGATCTAATCTCCACTCTCTCTGACGTCCAACTGGGTGCATCTACGATGGCTAGACGAGTGTCAGATATGTCTGGTAATTTGGCCGATCAGCTGGACCGGGATCTGGCAGAGTGCAGCTGGTTTAGCATCCAGTGCGACGAGTCCGTGGACAGCAGCAGTACAGCGCAGCTGTTAGTTTTTATCCGGATGGGGTTTGTCAGTGGCTAGTGAAAATGGAAAATTTTTCCTATGAAATGTAGTGATGTAAGTGATCATCGAAAAATGTAACAATTACTGAGATTAAAGTGCTGAATATTGATATCTGTTTCCCTCCTTATTGTCATTGTTGCTAATTATTGTGAGAAATCATTTACGTGATTAGTGTCTTCACATAGATGAGTATTATTAATAATGTATAACTAAAGGCAAACTGAGCAAATTTGTTATTTCAGAAGAGCGTATCAAACTGGTAGCCCTTCGTATGACTCAGTACCCATGAAGTAGCTCTCAGTTTCAAAAAGGTTGGTGACCCCTGGTCTGGATGTTTTAAAGTGAGCACCTGAAATACAGATCTATATTGTTTTTTTTGTTTTGTTTTGTTTTTAAATCTTTTTTTATTGATTTTACAAATAACTCAGACAAAAAATGTGAGCATGGCTGTCCCAACAAGGTTAGCATGTACAGGTTATTACATTCAGTTTCATATTGCTTGGGGATAGTGTAACTGATGAACTGTCACTGAGTACAAGCAACAAACAAACAAACACATCGCTCTGAGGAGATACGAGTAATCCGCTGACTCAAGTAAAAGGCAAAAAATCCCCGAAACAGCCACAATACCAACACAACAAATAGAAAATAATAATAGAAATGATATGATATATATTAATGATATAATTAAAAAATAAAAATAAAAAAGGGGGGGGGGGGGGGGGGGGGGGACTCCTTTCGTGTCGAAAGGAGTCAGCTGAGGTGGTTCGGGCATCTAATTAGGATGCCTCCAGGACGCCTCCCTTTAGAGGTTTTCCAGGCACGTCCATCTGGTAGGAGGCCCCGGGGAAGACCCAGGACACGCTGGAGGGATTATATCTCCCAGCTGGCCTGGGAACGCCTCGGGATCCCCCAGAATGAGCTGGTAGATGTTGCGGGTGAGAGAGAAGTCTGGGTCAGCCTGCTGGACCTGCTGCCTCCGCGACCCAACCCCGGATAAGGGAAAATGGATGGATGGATGGATGGATGGGGGGGGGGGGGGGGCTCTGTCAGTTTACTTTTTTAATTTCAGCATTGTTTAAGTACTTTATGAAAGGTTCCCAAGTCCCTTCGAAGGATTCACTGGAGTCTCTGAGTGAGAATCTGATTTTTTTGAGTTTTAGATTATTTAGGATCTCAGTTAACCAATTGTTATGTGAGGGCGGGAGAATGTGTTTCCACTTGAGTAGTATGAGGCGTCTAGCTAAGAGTGTCGTAAAGGCCAGGATGCGTCGTCCTTTGGGCGGCAGATCAATTACTTCCATCAGCTGTGTTCCAAATAGAGCTGTGAGGGGATCAGGGCTTAGTGTTATGCCTAGTACCGTCCCAAGTGTGTCGAATATGTTATCCCAGAACTCTTTTAATTTAGAGCATGACCAAAACATATGTGTGTGGTTGGCGGGTGATAGTTTGCACCTGTTGCAGCTGTCATTGGTATTCGGGTAAATTTTGGCTAGACGGGCGTTTGTATAGTGAACGCGGAACAAAATGTTGCATTGTAGTAGCCCATGTCTTGTACAAATAGAGGAAGAGTGGGTTAAGGCCAGAGTGCGAGCCCAGCGGTTGTCAGATACTGGTTTACCAATTTCTCTTTCCCAGGTCTGTCTCAGATGAGATGTCTGATCCGGATTAAGGGAGTCAATGGAACCATAGATAATTGAGATTGAGCGTTTTTGCGCTGGCTCTAGAGTAAGCAAGGAGTCAACCATAGATCCTGGAGGGTGATTAGGGAAGTGAGGATATTCCGTTTTAATAAAGTGTCTAATCTGCAGAAAGCGGAAGAAGTTAGATTTAGGCAAGTTGAACCTAGATGACAGTCCTGCAAAATCAGAAAAGTGCCCATTTTCATACAAATCTCCAATTTGACGTACGCCTTTGCGCGCCATGCATAAAAGGTGGGGTCAGATGTTGAAGGTGAGAATAAGTGGTTTCTAGAGATTGGAGCCAGAGCAGAGGGTTTGTTTAGCCCAAAATGTTTGCGGAATTGTATCCAGATGTTGAGAGAGTTAGTGACTATTGGGTTTTCTGAGATTCCAGGAGTTTTAAGTGGCAGTCGCGCCGTGATGAGGGAGTGGAGGGAAAGTTTGGAAGAGGCTAGTTCCATTTGGGCCCACAAGGGGCTGTTTGTTTGCCCGTCATCCATCCAGTGACGTATCTTATCAATGTTGCAGGCCAAGTAGTATTGAATGAAATTGGGTAAAGCTAATCCGCCTGACTTTTTGGGAAGTTGTAGGATTGCTTTCTTAATACGAGGGGGTTTGTTAGCCCAAAGAACTGAGGAGATAGTCTGATCTAATTGGCGAAGAAATTATTTCTTCATCAAAATTGGAATATGTTGAAACAAATATAGTAATTTGTGGAGAATTACCATTTTTATGAGGTTGACGCGGCCAATTAGGGACAGGGGGAGAGCAGACCATCGTGTCATATCGGATTTACAATTGTCAACAAGAGGGCGAAAGTTTTTGTCGAAGAGGTCTTTAATTAATGGTGTGACGACCACCCCTAGGTATCTAAATCCTTCAGTGGTCACCCTAAATGGAAAAATAGATTTTGGTAGTGTCTTGGCCTGTGCATTTATGGGGAGAAGTTCACTTTTATGAATATTTACCGAATTTGAGTAAAATGTCTTTCACAACTGAAAGGGATGAGACGGGATTGGAGACATAACAAGAGGTCATCCACATACAATGACAGTTTGTGTGTGAATCTCATCCTGGAGATACCCTCAAATCCTTCCTCTCCCCGGAGCCAAATGGCTAAAGGTTCAATAGCCAAAGCGAATAGAAGGGGCGAGAGGGGGCAACCTTGTCTGGTGCCACGGCATGAAGTGAAAGGGCGGGATTTTACACCGTTAGTGACAATGGTGGCAGTCGGAGAGTTATTTAGCAATTCAATCCAGCCTATACATTCTGGACTGAAGCCAAACCTTCCCAAAATGTAATACAGATATTTCCACTCAACTCTGTCAAAGGCTTTCTCTGCATCTAAAGATACTATGACCTCAGGGGTGTCATGATTTGGTGTGCTGAGTATGTTAAGCAGCCGCCTCGTGTTGTGTGAGGAGCTCCGTCCTGCTATGAAGCCTGTTTGGTCATCGGAGATCAGAGATGGGAGAGCTCCCTGCAGACGTGTAGCTAGAACCTTGGCTAAAATCTTCTGGTCAACATTCAAAAGGGATTGGGCCTGTAGTTGCTATATAATAGAGGGTCTTTCTCCTTTTTTAGTAGGAGACAAATGGTGGCTTCGGATAGTGTTGGGGGCAGTTTTCCTTTTGTGAATGATTCATTATATACTTTTGTCAGCAGTGGGGAGACTAGATCAGAGTATGCTTTGTAAAATTCAACTATGAACCCATCCGGGCCTGGTGATTTACCATTTTGTAGTAGTTTAATTGCCTCCTGCACTTCCATAATTGAGATCTGAGCACCAAGATTGTCAGGCATGGCCTCACTGACTTTAGGGAATGGGATCGAGTCCAAAGGGTTGTGCCCCCTCCAAACTTCAGGTGGGCATTCTGATGAATAAAGAGCTGAGTAATAACTAAAAAAAAACTCATTCACAAGCTTGGGTTCAGTCACCACAATTCTTGAGGGGGAACGGATCCTAGGGATCAGTCTAGAAAGCGCCATAGCCCTGGTCTGGTGAGCCAAGAGCTTACCTGCCTTATCTCCCATTTCAAAATAACGTTGCTTCGAGTGTAGCAATTGCTTTTCTATTTTAGCTGTTGATAGAAGGTCATACTCAGCCTGGAGCTTGATGCGTTGACTGTAAAGTGCAGGGGTGGGAGTTAGTGGGAGTGTTAGCATATTCCGCATCAACCTCGTTGAGCTGGTTTGCTATCTCTACCAACTTGGCTGACTGTGATCTTTTTGAGTATGAGGCGTATGAGATAGCTTGGCCCCGTAGGTATGCCTTACATGCCTCCCAAAGAACTCCACTAGCAATGTCGGGGGTGTCATTGATCTGTAGAAAAATTTAAATTTCTTCTGAGAAGAGTCTTTTAAATTGCTTGTCAGATAACGTTGTGGGACACAGTCTCCACTGTCTTGGTAAAAAACTGTGATTAGGGAAACATGTCAATTGAAGTAGGGGCATGGTCTGAGATCACAATACTGTGGTAAGTACTGGAGTTGGTCCAGTGTAAAAGTCTATTGTCCGTGAGGAAAAAGTCAATTCTCGAATACGTGTGATGAACATGGGAGAAAAAGGAAAAGGCTCTTGCGGATGGGTTAGCGGATCGCCATGGGTCACTGAGGCCAAGTTGTTCTGTAAATGTCTTTAGTGCCGTTGCCGAAATTTGAGAGGGTGTGTTGTCTGGAGGAGGATCTGTCTAGACTGGGGTCCTGAATAAGATTAAAGTCACCTCCCAAGATCATTTGATGGCTGTCTATGTCAGGGAGAGATGAGAAGAGGTGGCTGATAAATCTTACATCATCCCAGACAAGGGCATAGATACTTGCTAATATCACAGGGGTATTGAATAGTTTACCTGAGGCTGCTACAAAGCGACCATTCGGGTCTTCAACTACTTTTGAAAGTTCAAATGCTACATTTTTGCCAATGATAATGGCTGCCCCCTTGATCTATTTGAAAACTTGGAATGAAATATAACATTCATCCACGGTCTTTTGATGCGCGAGATTTCAGAGGACTTAAGATGAGTTTCTTGAAGAAAAATAATATCCCCTTTAAGATGTTGAATGTGTGACAATACCTGGCCTCTTTTGACAGCTCCATTAACTCCCTTGACGTTCCATGAGACAAATCTGCAGCCTCTGTTTGTAGATGTCATGGCTCTATGCATGGGCCATGCAATTGTGCGACCGAGATGCCCGCGGGGGAGGGGGGGGGGGAGAGAAATAAAAAATAAAATAAAAAAAACACAACAAAACACAAACAACAACACACATACCCATAAAATAAACAGTGGGAACAATAACAATTCCCTAATCCTCTAAGGCTTCCTGTTTTTATACTACTACCTGTCTATTGGTCGCAGTTCCCAATGTGCAGGGTCCCCCTTAGCAGGTGCAGGCATAGATTGAAAGCAAATTATTGTTTAATAATAACAATGTAAAGTACTGTCAACGCAAAACGGTTGTAACAACAAAATTCTTACCACCATAACCAGGTTGGATTGAAAATAACGCCAACTTTCGGACCGAGGGCTGCGCCTCGTTTTAGTGGGTCGCAGTCATTATGAGTCCAGTCGAGTTCCGACAAAGGCGGTGGCTTCTTTGGCTGATGAGAAACGTCTCTTATTACCATCTTTGTCGGTGATTTGAAGTCTCGCCGGGTATAGTAGAGCTGGTCGCAAGCCCAAGTTGTAAAGTACCGCCATGATGTCGCGGTACGCTGCCCGCTGCTCCAGGACGTCGGGGCAGTAGTCCTCATAGATGCGTACCGGAGTGTCCCTGTATTTGAGTTAGTTCCTTCGCTTTCGGGCTTCTCGGATCACCAGGTCCTCGGTCTGATGTCGATGAAAGCACACAATCACCGGTCTGGGTCTGTCTCCTTGCCGCGGTTTAGCTGCAAATGTTCGGTGAGCCCGGTCCAACTCTGGGGCGGTCTCCAGCACATCGATTCCAAGTATCTCCACCAGGGCGTCAGAAAAGAAGCTTGTGGGTCTCGGTCCTTCAATGGATTCCGGCAGCCCAATAATCCTCAGATTATTTCGTCGGCTACGCCCCTCCAGGTCCGTGTTTTTAGCTTTGAGTTTGGTACATAGCTCGGTCAGCGTGGCGCATGAGGACTCGAGGGCCCGAAAGCGGTCTTCGTTTAAGTTGGCGTTAGTCTCCAAACTTGCGATTCGCTCACCATTCACACTCACTGTGGCTTGAATCGCATCTAGTTTCGATTCAAGAGACGAGAACGAAGCTTTGAGTTCGGCAGAGAGGGCAGATGATATCGACTTGCGGTGTTCCTCCAGCAAGCTAGTCAGGTCCGACATGCTAACCTGACCAGCCTGGGGCGTCGGGTCGTCTTTCTTAGAGTCTTCCCTCCTGCTCGGCTTACTTTTGCTGGTCATGGTCAGGATAAAGGACAGTACTTGCCTTTGTACAAGCTATTCATTTACTTTTTTTTGGGGAAAAAAAAGGTTGTAATAGAAAAAGTTACGGGAGGGTGCGACGCGTGCGACTACTCCATATCCCGCTCCACCGGAAGTCATATATTGTTTTTTATGTTTAAAACATTTTCACCTCTACCTTGCTGTCAGAGTACTCGTTCTGACAGGGAACTGAAGCCGTTATCTCGGCTCTCTTCAAAGCCACAAGACTCCTTTGACTTTAGTAATTTTACTTGGCAGAACATAAGAGTCTGTTGGTCGGTTAGTTTGTGTTATTGTGTGACTTTAGTGTTTTGAAGTGTTAGTTCTTCTTCATGGAAGTCCCACAATAGCACAAACAAACTGAGCGGTCAATGCATCACAGTTGACTGTTTTTGTCCGTGTAGTCTGGTGGCTTTGAGAGAGCGTAGATAACGCAGTTGCGATGGCCAATTAAACGGAGATAACGTTGGGTAGTTTTTGAATTCCTTTGATACAGTTTATGGGTAGCACGTAAAAAAAGGCGTTGAATTATAACCGGATACAGATTATTTTACACGACCCAGAATGGACCAGCTTGTAGACCTTCTCCAGAGGACTGATGGACTTCAGGGGACTCAGGAACTCCAGAGCCTGGCAGGCCGCCAGCAGCTCTGGAGTTCCTGCGTCCCCTGAAGACGCACTGCGAGACAGAGACACGCGTTCATTTGCGAGACCAGAATAAAACGAACCTTTGAGTCACCTTCGCTGTCTCTGACAGTTAGAACAGGCAGAAATGGTAAAACATTGGTTTCTCTGAAATAAACTCAGACAAAGATGATTTAATACAAAACGTTAAATCATCTGTAGATTCTTTTAAAATCAGAATGAGGGTGTCGCGTTACAACATCTGTAAATACCTACCAAAAGGGACACACACACACACAAGCATGTGTAGCAGTTTTGTACTCTCTCTTTGGCGTTGTGTAGTTTTTTCTTTTTATGAAGCACACTCAGAAATGGATTGGCTCAAACCAGCCGTTTATTTAAATCAGACAGCTCCCGTAGCCGTACTGGCAAAACAACAAATACACACAGACATTAGTTTCCTCATGGCCAACTTGTAGAACCAGCTCCGGCACACGGAGGCAACGTGCTGTGGACTGGGCCGAGTCTGCAGGGGGCCCAGCAGAGGGCGCTAATATCAGTCCAGCAGAGGGCGCCAGTCTCTGTGTGTTCTGAAACACCACTGTGGATTCACAATCTGTTGAGGCACAGAACTGAGAGTAAACAGATTCACGGTCAACATCGTCAATTGGGGACGTCTTGTCTGGCCCTCCACTAGTCCCCTCCTCGCGTGGGCCAGCTAGTTTCCCTGTTGCGCAGGAGCACCAGATTGAACAGCAGGTGAGTCAGGACCAGAATCGACGGAACACGTCACCGCCTGATGTCCAGCAGCATGGCAGCGAAAGCATAGACGTTCCCTGCAACAGTGGGACATTGTATCATGGTCATCGCAGCCACAAATGACACACGGACCCCTAAACCTGGTGCGACTGACATTCCCTGGTCTAGGCAGGAAGTGCGGGCTGACGCTGCTGGAAACGCTTCTTACGGTGATGTTCATCCAGCCAAACCTGAACATCAGTGGCTGTCCATTCCTCAAGCGGCCTGCAGCTGAAGACTAGGGACAGTTCAGGATCAGGACAGTGAGTGATGAACATGACTGTTACTTCACGGGAGGGGTTGTCAAGAGTCTTGTCTTGTCTTCTCAGTCCCTCAACATCAGTGTCAATGGCTTTGTTAAGCCAAATCCAGAAATGGAAATCCTGTCAGTGCTGTCCCCCCTGAAAGGATGTGGCTCATAACTGGGGTGGCTTACTGTTAGGTTAACCCTTGAGAGATCAGCACTGGTAGAATGAGCCACACTGACATCATTAGCTGAAATTGACTTAAGACATGAGACAATATTCTCCCCAATACTGGTCCCTATCTGCTTCACTAATCCACCGAGAACATCCACTGAGACACTCCCTACATCCTGACCCATATAAGGAGTAGACTGTTCACTTGATCTGACATTAGTAGCAGCAAATGTATCATCACCTTCAGTCTGATCCACGACAGCGTGATAAGGGGTAGATGTTACAGGCCTTCCCTCCCTAAGCCCACCCACGGTCGGTAATGATGAGCTAACCCACAAACCGCGACCCCTGCCAATACCAGATAAATAATAATATGCAAATAAAATACAGTCAATACCCAGTAAACCGCGGCAGGTTGGCGACTCGCGGTACCCGTAGAAAAAGATGGCTTCAATACGCTCAGCAGCGTGACGAAGTTGCACTCCCACGACGCAACGGCAGAAATTCCACGGCGGAGATGTAGATTTTTCTTTTTACGAAGCACACTCGGAAGTGGATTGGCTCAAACCAGCCGTTTATTTAAATCAGACAGCTCCCGTAGCCGTACTGGCAAAACTGGCAAAACAACAAATACACACAGACATTAGTTTCCTCATGGCCAACTTGTAGAACCAGCTCCGGCACACGGAGGCAACGTGCTGTGGACTGGGCCGAGTATACGGGTTGCACCACTTAAGTCTGCAGGGGGCCCAGCAGAGGGCGCTAATATCACACAGCACGCTAGTCTACGTCAGTAAATGATAATAATAGTAAATAATAGACATTGATGGCAAGTGGAATCATCAACTCCGTTACACATGCAGCTGCTGACTCTCCAGCGTGTCTCTCCTGTGCCGACCCAAAGATCAAGCAGAGGTCTTTATTCAGTGCATTGCAGTGACACTACCTTGTCTGGATACTCTTCATGGAAATTCCCGCCAGATATCACCTCCCCGGTTTCTGCAAACACCAGCTGGAGATGAGTTTAGTGTTCATGAAGCAGCTGCCAGTCGTTTAGGGGACACTGCCACCTTGTGGTACATTTCCCTCACATGGCAGATGGGGAAACCTTAAATATGCCTTCAAATAAAATGTGTCAGGAGTGAGGAGCTTCAAGAAAGAAAAAAAGTTAATTTTAACGTAAATATTCTACTCTTATTAATACTGTAGCCGAGTGTCCGTTGTGCGTCTATACTTGTATTTTTAATAAAATGAGAGCACGCTGCAGGGTAACTTGAACCAGATTTTTTTAATCTCCTTCACACACGTATTCTCCCACAATTCCTCTCCTCTTTTCCTTTCCGTCTCTCCCTCCACAATAAAAGCACCGGAAACATAACTTGGAACACAGCTTCCTATCTAATTGCTCGATCCATAATATTATCACTTACATACCTCCCCTCCCCCTGAAAGAAACGTCCCCGTTTCCAAACACACAAAACGTGTCAGGATCCCTGTCTGACCCAGTGTGTTTAACCTCTGTTTTTCCCAAGTCTCCTCCCCTCTTGTGTCTGTCATGTGTCTGTTTGTTGTGTATGCCAGGTGTTTGTCGTTTGTTTTCCGTCCCGCCTCCACACACCTCCCACAGCCACATCCCTGATTGGCACTCAGCTGCGGCCAATCTTACTCAGAGACACTATATCTGCCCTGAGTCTGCAGGCCTGGGTTGTCGGTCTGTTGTTTGTCTTCTGCTCCCCTTCCCAGCCTCTCTGCCAGCCTCCAGTGTCGGGCCACGGGACCCACACCGGTCTGCCATCCTGCCTCTATGCCAGCCTCCAGTGTCGGGCCACGGGACCCACACCGGTCTGCCATCCTGCCTCTCTGCCAGCCTCCAGTGTCGGGCCACGGGACCCACACCGGTCTGCCATCCTGCCTCTATGCCAGCCTCCAGTGTCGGGCCACGGGACCCACACCCAGTTCAGCTCACACGCTCCTGAATAAACTTCCGTTAATCCATTTTAACTGTTTTTGTGGTTTGCATTTGGGTCCTAACCTGTACTCCCGTGACAAAACGCAACAAGAAAAATACCCCAAAACTCAGTAACACGTCCCAACACCAAATTCACCCCTAGCTGAGTCCCTGCTCGCCCTGGGAATGTAACACTGCCAGAACCCTGTAGGGTCCCTTCCAGTGGGGAGCAAGTTTCATGCGGTCCTCTGTAAGATTATGACGAGATCCCCTTCTCGATACGGTTGATGCCGTGCTGTTCCATCATAATATAGTTTCTGTTTCTCATGGGCGTCAGCACCACATTGTCTGGCACCACCAAAAGCAATCTCCAGCCTCTCAGCCAGGGAGATCACAAAGTCAGCATGAGACAGAGGCAAGTCCGAGTGCACCATATGCGATGGCAGCAACACATCCACGGGCACACAAGCTTCCGTCCATGAATTAAAACGTAAGGAGTGTAGCTTGTGGAGGCATGAACAGATGTGTTATAGGCAAAAGCCACCTGCTTCAGATAATCATTCCATTCACCTCCGCAGGCAAGCAATGATTTGGCCAGTTGATCGATGAGAGTCCGATTAAATCGTTCAACCATGCCGTCGGATTTGGGATTATAAGGCGTGGTGCGTGTTTTCTTAATCCCTAAAGGTTGACACAGTCTCTGAACAATCCCAGCTTCAAACTGCCGGCCCTGATCACTGTGAACCACCTCTGGAACTCCATGTATCAACACATAATCCTCAAACAGACACTGTGCTACCGATTGGGCCATTTGATTAGGAAGAGCATACAAATTCACAAACTTGGAAAAGTAGTCTTCGACCACTAACACATATCTGTTGCCCTTAGAAGTCACGGGTAATTCAAGAATGTCCATTGCCACTCTTTGTAATGGTCGAATCGCTTGGGACCCACCCATTGGTGCCCGTTGCTTAGGTACAGGGGCTCTGCGGGTCTGGCATGGAAGGCACTGCTCGCACCATTGTCGAATGTCTTTGAACATAGTGGGCCAGTAACATGTTCGCCTCGCTCGATCCCACCGCTGCCACCAATGTAGCCGAGTGTCCGTTGTGCGTCTATACTTGTATTTTTAATAAAATGAGAGCACGCTGCAGGGTAACTTGAACCAGATTTTTTAATCTCCTTCACACACGTATTCTCCCACAATTCCTCTCCTCTTTTCCTTTACCGGAAACATAACTTGGAACACAGCTTCCTATCTAATTGCTCGATCCATAATATTATCGCTTACAATACTTGCAGTACTCTGACTGTCCTTATTTAAGTCCTTATAAAATAAGCCATACTTTAAATATACGTCTCTCTGTAAAGCTGCATAATCAGAAAACCACTGCTTATTGACACTTGGGTTTTATGTTTGTAAATTATGTCATGAAAAACAGTTGTCTACACATGTGAGAGCCATTGCTGTTGCATTTAAGTGACATAATTGCGCGTGGCTCCTGTGAGGATGTACGTGTGCACAGCAGCTTAAGCTAACGTGCTAATGATGAAAATCCTAACATGCTTATGTTTGGTAGGTATACTATTCCTCATGTTCACCTTCTTGATATAATGTTAGGATACTAGCATCATCGGTAGCACTTTATGATAAGTACACACTATTTAGCATTAGTAAAGCATGAATAAAGACTGAATTCATCATTTATAAAACATTATTCAAACATCAGAATCAGCTTTATTGGCAATGTGTGTTTACACTCACATTTGACTCCGGTTACACATAGCTCTCGTTGTACATATATATATACACATTTACAATAAACAAGGTAAATATTAAAAAGCTATTAAAAGGAAAAGTAGTCCGATTAGTGCAAGTAGTGCAGATGGAGTAGTCTGATTAATTGTTCATCAGAGTGACGGCCAGTGGAAAGAAGCTGTTCCTGTGTCTGGTGGTTTTGACGTACAGTGCTCTGTAGCGCCTACCAGAGGGGAGGAGGTGAAACAGCTTGTGTCCAGGGTGTGAGGGGTCTGCAGTGAGCTTTCCAGCCCGCTTCCTGACTCTGGAGGTGTACAAGTCCAGGGTGGAGGGCAGGCTGGAACCAATAGTTCTCTCTGCAGACCTGACTATCCGCTGTAGTCTGCCTCTTTCCTGTTTGGTGGCCTATCCAAACCACACAGTGATGGAGGAGCAGAGGACAGACTGGCTGATGGCGGAGTAGAACAGGATCAGCAGCTCCTAAGGCAGGCGCAGGAAGTATAACCTCTGCTGGGAGATTGTGGTTCCCAGAAACCTGAAGGACTCCACCGCAGAAACAGTGCTGTTGTGTATGGTGAGGGGGGGTAGTGTTGGGGGGCTCTTCCTGAAGTCCACTGTCATCTCCACAGTTTTGAGCTTGTTCAGCTCCAGGTGGTTCTGACCACACCAGAGGACCAGCTGTTCAACCTCCCGTTTGTACGCAGACTAATCACCGTTCCTGGTGAGGCCGATGACCATTGTGTCGTCTGCGAACTTCAGGAGTTTAACAGACGGGTCCCCTGAGGTGCAGTCGTTTGTATAGAGGGAGAAGAACAGTGGGGAGAGCACACATCCATGAGGGGCGCCAATGCTTATAGTCCAGGTGCTGGATTTGATTTTTTCCCAGCCTCACAGGTGGGGGACGGGTGAGCTGGGAGAGTTTGGGTTGAAGTACCTCCGGGATGATAGTGTTGAATGCAGAGCTGAAGTCCACAAACAGAACCCTTGCATATGTCCCTGGGGAGTCGAGGTGTTGCAGCATTAGAGCTGCAACGAATAGTCGACAAAATCGACTACGTCGATTGTGAAAAATCGTCGACGTGGATTTTTAACGTCGACGCGTCATATATTATAAAAAGATTCAGAGCTGCCGGTAATTTTCATTGAGCATTGCAATGCACTACCGGAAGTGCAGGGGGCAGTATCGCTTACATTGTCTATACGCACCAAGGCAAAGAAGAAGAACGTTTTTGAATCATGGCGCAACAGAGTGTGGGAGAGCCGAAACAAGCTAGACCGAGAGCTTCAAAAGTCTGGGAATATTTTACCAGGAAACAAAATAAAAAAGTACAATGCAACATCTGCAAAACGGAATTAGCATTTCATTCCAGCACCACGGCAATGCATGAACATTTGAAAAGGAGGCATCCTGGAGCCACCACGTCTTCTCCCGCTGATGAGTAAGTTTAAGTTAACTGCCTAAGTAACGTTAGCCTTGTTAACTTATCGTAAGGTTTACGCTTACATGTTGGAAAACAGAACGTCTCATGGAGGATGCTTGCTAACGCGACTTCAGTTATGTTACGTGCAATGTAGTTAATTAATCAGTGAATTATCAGAGTAGCCTGTCTTCGTTCGTTTCGTTTTGTTTTTTTTTTGGGGGGGGGGGGGGGAATAATCATTAGATTAGTCGATTAATCGAAAAAATAGTCGATAGATTAGTCGATTACCAAAATAATCGTTAGTTGCAGCCCTATGCAGCATATGGTCCATACTGACTGTTCCACCAACCTGTTTGCACGGTAGGCAAACTGCAGGGGGTCCAGCAGGGGCGAGGGGTCTTCAGGTGGGTCAACACCAGTCTCTCAAAAGATTTCATGACCACAAATGTCAGGGCGACGGGTCTTTAGTCATTTAATCCTGTGATGGAGGATTTCTTAGGGACCGGGATGATGGAGCGCTTGAAGCAGGAGGGGACTTCACACAGCTCCAGTGATCGGTTGAAGATCTGCCTGAAGATGGGGGCCAGCTGGTCAGCACAGACTTTCAGGCAGGAGAGGGACACACCGTCTGGGCCCGGAGCCTTCCTGATCTTCTGTCTGTGAAAGAGCCGACTCACATCCTCTTTGCAGATCCTCAGAATCCTCATGAATCCTCATTAGTAACTCATTAATATGCAATTCATACTACTACTACTAAGAGCATTTGTAAAGTGTTAGTAAATGATACAAAAGCAGCAATTCATGATTAATTCGGGTAGTTACTACTCATTAGTTAAGTATTAGTTAAGCATGTTCTGTGACCTAATCTAAAGTGAAGACTATGCTTTACAAAGCATTTATAAGCAGTGCCTCAAAGCTAGCAGAAGTCTCAGTTATCTTCTCAACAGAAAAGGGAAATAGACACAACACAAAGTGATAAAGAACATTAATATGATGGTGCGGGGAGGCCATGCCCGTCATAGCACGAGTGTTCCATAGTTTGTTGGCACATAGCTAAATATTATTGATTATGCTAGTCTTATTCTTAGCCCCGAGATCAGACGTCTGCAGTCTTTACATATTTTAGTCATTAATACATCTGACTCTGGTTTTAGTTTATTGAAAGCCCAAAAAAAACTAACAATTTAGTTTATCTCTCTCTCTCTCACACACGCACACACACACACACACACACACACAGTCATTAAGCATCTATACATGTAATTTCTTTACATGAAGGAAGAACCAAAATTACATGGGTGCACGCTGAATAAAAAGAAAAGCAACATCACAAAGCCCTTGTCCCGAACAACATGGGCCGCGTTCAAGGAGCCACAGGTACTCAGTAAATACCACGAAGAGCAAGACCACTTGGGAAGCGACGGCCTCTGTAGTGAATCCCTCTCTCCGTTAGAGCTGCAACGAATAGTCGACAAAATCGACTACGTCGATTGTGAAAAATCGTCGACGTGGATTTTTAACGTCGACGCGTCATATATTATAAAAAGATTCAGAGCTGCCGGTAATTTTCATTGAGCATTGCAATGCACTACCGGAAGTGCAGGGGGCAGTATCGCTTACATTGTCTATACGCACCAAGGCAAAGAAGAAGAACGTTTTTGAATCATGGCGCAACAGAGTGTGGGAGAGCCGAAACAAGCTAGACCGAGAGCTTCAAAAGTCTGGGAATATTTTACCAGGAAACAAAATAAAAAAGTACAATGCAACATCTGCAAAACGGAATTAGCATTTCATTCCAGCACCACGGCAATGCATGAACATTTGAAAAGGAGGCATCCTGGAGCCACCACGTCTTCTCCCGCTGATGAGTAAGTTTAAGTTAACTGCCTAAGTAACGTTAGCCTTGTTAACTTATCGTAAGGTTTACGCTTACATGTTGGAAAACAGAACGTCTCATGGAGGATGCTTGCTAACGCGACTTCAGTTATGTTACGTGCAATGTAGTTAATTAATCAGTGAATTATCAGAGTAGCCTGTCTTCGTTCGTTTTGGTTTTTTTTTTGGGGGGGGGGGGGGGGGGGGGGGAATAATCATTAGATTAGTCGATTAATCGAAAAAATAGTCGATAGATTAGTCGATTACCAAAATAATCGTTAGTTGCAGCCCTACTCTCCGTCTAGGTCTTTAGTGTAGTGGTCTGTAGTGGCTCTGCTTTGAGCACATGGGACTAGTAATGCTTAGTTATTGTTTTACGAGGACTAGTTTCAATTCTACACCTGAAAAGTGAAATCACTTCACTTCCAAGTGTAGAATCAAGTCTGAACCCTGAAACAGCTGTTTGACAGCACTGCTCAGGCGTTAAGACGGCCTAATTCACATAAATATACAATAACAAATGTTGTTTTTGGTCCCTCAGCTTTGCCTTAAGCAGCAGGGAATCAAGTGGCTATACCACTTTCTCCTCCGCTGCGTTCTGGCCATTTGGGATTTCAGCTCTTCGTTCTGGATGTGAAGCTCGTTGAGCTGAAACCTCCAGGAGCTGTCTTGGTTCTGCTGCACCTTTTTGTGCTGCTCCAGATTCACGTACAGGGTCTCTGTGGCCTCAAGGAGGGAGGTCTTCTCCTCCTGCCACTCATCGCTTTGAACCTGGAGCTGCTGCCAGGCCTGCACCACAGCAGCTTTGAGGCCGTTGGCCTCCTCAGTCTGCTGGGCCAGCTGGGCTTGGTGGTGGATCTGGCTGAGTTCTATGGTCTGCTTGGAAGCCTCCTCTTGTTCTTGAAGAGCTGCTGCCAATGTTATGCATTCCTTGGACAAGGACTCAGTCCGAGCCCTCTCAACGTCCAAAGAACTTTGCAGCTCCAACTCCACATTGTTTCTGGCCACAGCCATTATCTGACGGAGTTCCCTAACTTCCGACTCTTTGTCTTGTAACCGACAAGCAAACTGTTCCACGGTCTGGTTGGCAGCCTCCTCTTGTTGTTGATGAGCTGCTGCCAATGTTATGCATTCCTCAGACTCTGCCCAAGCCCTCTCAATGTCAAAACAATTCTGCAGCTCCATCTCCACACTGGTTCTGGTCTCTGACATTACCTGACGGAGTTCCCTAACTTCCGACTCTTTGTCTTGTAACCGACAAGCAAACTGTTCCACGGTCTGGTTGGCAGCCTCCTCTTGTTGTTGATGAGCTGCTGCCAATGTTATGCATTCCTTGGACAAGGACTCAGTCCGAGCCCTCTCAACATCCAAATAGCTTTGCTGCTCCAACTCAACATTGGTTCTGGCAACAGCCATTATCTGACGGAGTTCCCTAACTTTCGACTCTTTGTCTTGTAGCTGACAAGCAAACTGTTCTTTTTGTTTGCGGAAGCTGCAGCGCTCCTGCTGAAGTTGTTCCTCAACGCACTGCAGCTTCTTTTGAGTTTCTGTAAGTTGGGACTTAACCAACAGTGTTTCTTGAGATTGACATTTGTCCCTTTTAGCTTGTTCAAGCTCGGCCCTGAGACAAGTATTCTCATGTATGTAGTCAAGAAACTGCTGGAGGCAGTCTTCATTAATATCCATAAGGACTCTACCTGGTGTAGTGGGTGTGAGCCTTGCCTCGCTATCTATCAATTCAGACTGCACCTGCTCCTCCAGTGAACTTAAATAAAACTGGGCATTACTGTGTAATGTATCTCTGTTATGTGTAGCTGACTGTGAGGGCTGTGAGGAAACTGCCTGTGTAGTAGGTGTGGTAATACACTGCATAAGTTTCTTGCTAAGCTCCTCATAGCTCTGCAGCATTCTCTGTAGTTCACTATTTGGTGTGAGCCCCACTGCACTAGCCATAGCCTCACTGGTGTTTTTAACTACTGGAACAGTGTGGTTTGTGTTCACTGCAGTGGTGTGGTGTCTGTCACTAAAGTGATTTGACCTAGCTGAACTAAATGCAGCATGCGTAATGTCAGTGGGTTGGTCAATAGTGAGTGTGTCATGAACACTGGCATCATCATTAACAGTTCTGTCAAACAGTACCTCATCTTGATCCTTCATAACATTATCAACAGTGTCTTTCAACATCAACAAGTCCACCATACCTTTGTCCTCTAAATCGAGAAGACGCTGACTGTTCATGAAAGAGCTGATGTGTTCGAAGCAACCCTCGAGATCTCCCTCTTCTAGCATAGACTGGTCCTCGTCTGGCTTTGGACCCACCATTTTGGCACTGTCCGCCATCTTGGCTCTTTCCTTTCTCCTCACGTGCAGTTCCACAGTCCAGCAACTCCGTCTCAGCTCACCAGTCTACGCCCACATCCGTCTCTTTTCTCCCACAGCTTTCATGGATTGTAGATCAGCTCAGTTTTGGTCCCAAATTTCATATATCACTGGATCAGCTCCCAGCCTGCCGGTGGCGCCGATCCCGGACGAGCCCCCAAAAATTTGTTACAGGTACCAGGATTGGTAGGCCTAACGGCAAGACAGATGATATGATCCTGCAAACAGAACAAACAAATGACAACACGCACTTCCACTGCTGGTCATTGCGCCTCGCGTCACAGAATGAGGAAACGTACGGTAAAATACTTCACTGACGTGAAACTTGCTCAATATAAAGCAAACAAAACGCCACCCTGCCCCCTGCTGGCCACAGGGTGGACTGCACCTAAATACAGTACAATTAATATAATTAAAACATTACAGTTATTTTTATAATATGCAATGCAAATCACATTAACACACATATCCACATGTGCAAACATTGGTGGGCGTCACAGAGACATAGGACCAGAGAGAGACTTCTCTAGGCCACTGCAGATCTGAGGTTGCGGGTGGGAGCGTGTCGGTGCAGGAGGTCAGAGAAGATGGGGGCATGAATGAGTGTTTCAGCGGCTAAAGAGGAAAGTCAGGGGGGATGTTTTTAAGATGAAAGAAGGTTTTTTTGTGATGGAAAGCCACACACAGTGTTGTTTTATGACTGTGGCGAAGGTTCTCCCTACCGGGGGATGCATGGCTCCCGACATAGGCGCAGACACGTGGCTTTGCGGGTTCAACAGGCTTTATTTTGCTCATCAGCACTCCACTCATACACTGAGCTCTCTGCCTCTACCACCACCCCGCTCTGTCGCCCCTGTGGGCTCTTTATCCCCGCCCCCGCACTCATTGGACCCAGCTGTGGTTCGTGATTACTCACTCCCCACAGCTGTTCCGAGCGTGCTTCTCTCTCCCTCACCTGCTGCAGGTGCGCTAACCACGCCCCTGCCCCACAATGACACTAAATTGTGTATTTGTGTTTACATTAGAATAAATGTGTTCATCCTAAAGACGTAACAGTGAAAAACTACAACAAATCATTGAAACAAATTTCTCCATTTATTCTGAAAATGTATTCAGAAAACACATTCCAAGCACCGTGGGCACAACTAACCTGTTAACGGCTTAAGGTAAACATTTCCACAAAGGTACAGGCATTATTTTTCAGGTACTTTGGCATGTATTTATTAGTACTTTGTACTTTTGTAATATGTAAAGTTCTCATGTAGCTCATGGGGAGTGGTCGTCCTGAAACCACAAGTTCTCCCCATAGTGCACATGTGGAAGTGTCCTTGAGCAAGACACTGAACCCCTAGTTAACCACCAGGCGCTTCACAGCAGCACACTGCTCCTTCATTACTAAGGATGGGTGAAACGCAGTCAGGTGAGTTTAAGATAAGATAATGTTCAGACATCAGAATCCATTATTAATTTCGGGCTGTTATAATGCGATACTTCAAAATGTGCATAAATATACGTGAATGGAAACACGACAAGTGTGATGGGCTTTGTCTCATTACCGTAAAAGACAAGCTAGCAGGGCTAGCAATAACTAGCCGACACTTCGGTCAGTCCCCTGACCCTCACCATTGCAGTCCCTCGTGAGCAAAGCTCATCCTTCTGTAAACAGAAACAAAATCTCCTTTCTAGATTCCTCCACCTTGACAGGCTTCAAGGACATGCAGTGTAACACGTGTCCTTTCTGCTTTAAATATATTTTTGGGCTCATGGAAAAATAGTTGAGTCTGCCAATCGTCATTATGCTTTATACTCAAACACTCTTGATAAGCTAAATACCTCAATGTACATGTAATGTAAATTTAAAGTGGCACATTTCCTGTGGGTGGCCCCACCTCAGGGGCCCCCGGGCTGGAAATAGTCTCCACCAAGCCCACGCCCACGGCGCTCATTTCCTCCTATAGAACCGTGGGGATCGCCCTCAGCCTTTCTTCCCCAGGAAGCTCCCATTCACGGAGTCACTCCGTGAATATACAGCACATCCCTCAGGCGGGACAGACAAACACACGCGCGCTCACAACCGTCTGGCAGCACATTGATCTTCTGTGTGAGGAGCTACTCGCAAACAAAGACGCAAACTCACAACCCAGCCTCCTCCCTTTCCTTTTCCTCCTTATGTACAATTGTACCTATTTGTCTGTCCATCCTCCCCTCCCTTTGCTATATTTCTGACCCTATCAATAGCAGCAAATTATCTGTAAGACTGAAACTCAAAGTTCATGTTTTACTGTGGCTGCACTTGTGAATACGACACATTTTGTCAGAGAACTAAAAGTTCTCAGAGATATTGATGAATTTGCTGTTCAGGCCATCTGTGAGGCTTAAAGTGTGAGGTTTGTCCTGAAGGAGAGCCGACTATGAGGATCCTATTAACCCAGAGGCCCCTGTTTAAAGTAAACTGTGGTATAGCCTGAGCTACTGTGAGCTATTTTATTGAGTTCCATTATTAGCAAAATAATCGGAATGAGTTGCCTCTGTTCAACAGTTGCTCAGTGTATTTGTCTTGGGCTTTTATTGTGAAAGATAAGAACAAAGGGAGTGGATCTGGTTTGCACTGCCTTTGTCAAGGTTGGAAGGAGTAATAAAGTGTATCGCCTTGGTTCGGACTACGGAGGCTCGTTGTCCGTTGTCTGTTCCACACAAGGTGAAGCTTTTATTTGTGGTGTGATAGCTCACAAGAATGGACATTGTTTTAATATTCACGTTCTGTGAAGCACACAGACCGGACCGACCAACGCCGTTGTGGGGACCTGTCAATCACATTAAGACTGCCCTAAAGCATCCCCTGCTTTATGGTCTGTTTGACTCTAAATGACCATAATGTACTAAATGAACATCATGCTGTATTGAAGAAGACTTGAAACTAGAGATTGAGACACAAACTCATGTTTACAATGTTTACTGAGGGAATACACCAAGAGAGGAGTAGAGTTCTATACGATTTTTATTTTTGCAACTGCCAGGTTAAGATGCAAAGTAATCATACAAGTGGTGTGTGAGCGGCTTAACACTCCGAGACGTGTCGCTGCAGGCTTGGCCGCTTCAAAATTGTCTCAGCAAAACAGGCCGGGCAAAAATGCTTGTGCCCGTGTCTTGCTTGATTTGAATGGCTGCTTGGGCCAAGAGTGACTTTGACGAGTGAAGCGATGCCAAGCAAGTTGAGAATATTTTAGCGTTAATGCGTGTCTATAAACCCAGAGAAGAACTCAATGCACAGCGGAATACCAAAGAAGAATGATGATCTTACAGGCGCCACATTTCTGGCCTAGTGTTGGGGCCTAAAGGCCTTTCATCCACAGTTCTAGAGAGAGTGAGTAAGAAGAACTTGTGCTCAGTTTAATTAGTCAGATATAAAATGCTTAAATATAAAATGCTCTGGTTTATTTAGCAAAAATAATGCTCTATTACACTGTAGAGACACGGTGAATAGAAAACGCTCCTCTCATTAAAGGATCAACATCAATGCACCTGTTCAAACTGAAGCGTTGCTGATGTTTGTCAGAGAAAAGGGTGAGTTGGAAATGACCTCGGGAGATTTCTTCCCCCAAAAACAGAGTCGTACTTGTCAGGTGGGCTGCCCGTCTGCTGTGGATCTGGCCGACAGTTTGCGGTGTCAGTCAGAGATGTGGCCACATAGTAGCGCCTCCAGATAAGTCTGTGCTCTGTGCGTCCTATCGCCAGCAGATAGAGGTATCTGGCTGGTGGCCCGACCCCTGCTGTCACTGATTCCTCCTCGGCCCCGATAGCTTCCTCTCTTTGCATCTGGAGAATGTTCCTCCAGGACACACGCACACACACACACACACACACACACACACACACACACACACCATCTACCATCCGTCCACTCCTTTCTTGGGCTATCCCACATCACCTCCTTCCTCACTTTTAACCTTTGACCCCTTCGTCCACCCCATCCATCGCGGTGGCGGTGCATGTGAGCCGAAGGGAAGGAGGGGTCGACAACAAAGCTTTTCATAGTCGAAGCAGAGGAAAGAGCAGAACCTCCCTACACAGAACTTTTTCCAAAATCCCTTTCATAAACAGTCACACACACACCACACACCACACACACAAACTGTACTCCAGATGCAGTTCCACTTGGTACCAGGCTTCTGATAACGAGGTGTGGAGTGTTCTGCGTACTATCATTACTCTCATGTCAGGCCTCACCTCCCACACCACACATGCTGTGCAGAGGAGAAAACATCGGAGGACCCTTCTCCTGATCAAAGATTTGAAATTCGCACTTCAGCCTTTACAATATCGCACATCCGGGAGATGCAAAGAGAGAACTGTGGGCAAAGGGCAGTGTTCTTGTGTTCACACAACAAGGTAGAGAAACTGTGTTTATACATAGCCTTGACAGGTTGAAACGTTCTGGAGCGCCTGGCAGCTTGGAATCGGCCCCGGTTTGCCCTGATCGGCTCTGAGGTGATGGGGTTGGAATTTGACTCAGGGAATTTATTGTCTGTGTAAATAACTGGCTGAAAGTATCCAAGAAAAGCAGCGTTGACTCCACTGCGCGAAACCTCCTGGTTAATTGTTTGTATTTGAATTGCCCAAGTTGAATAATTGCAATAAAAAATGTAAAAGAAAATTGGAAGTTTGTGGTAACAATTTCTATGAAGACAGACCAACAGTGCATTATGTTCATAGTTATAGTTTATAATGTATTTATGCTTCATGGCTACACTCACAAACTCTCGGATGCACTATAGTCATAAACCTATTGATTTTGAATCAACTGTAATTAATTAGTAGTTCAATGCTTGAGCTGTGAACTAGAGGTTGACTGATGGGTTTATAACACATGATGATACCTTTACTCCCCTTAACAATAAACTGTACACAGGACTCATATACTTTAATAAGTTATCATTTAAAGGAATCTATACTGCATCATAGCTGATATTTATGCAAGACGTCAAAATGCAAAGAATGGAACCTGAAGTTATCACCTCTAATAAATGTAGGAAAAAGACAAAACGCAGTATTCATGTTCACTATGGGATGAAAGTGGTGCATTGTAGCTGCCTGTGTGTGTTTTCATGGTTTGCGGGGACATAAATCTGTTGACACTTTATCATGGCACTGACATTATGGAATTTAAATCAGTTGCCCCTCACTGAAAATGTATCTGTCCACCTCCACGTTCAGTTTTCCCAACAAGATTACCTTCTTGTGATTCAGCTTGAGTTTACTGAGACACACATCCGGCTGATGAGGAGGTGCAATCAAGTGCAGGTTCACAGAGCTCCAGTCAGTGTTTTGGTGTGTTTATTGGATTAAATCAAAAGTTGGCAAAAAAGGAGAAAATTACTTTGCTGGGAGCAGAGCGGGGGGCTCAGCAAACTTTACTCAACTTAAAAAGTTTGCTCATATAAGGAAAATTCCTGAAGCGGCAAATGTGACGTTTCTGTTGCTGCGGTTACACAGTGTCAGCTGTGTTCAACTCGTTCACAGACTGGCACATTAAGCATTTGACATCACATTGCATTAACAGTTAATTACATTTTTGTAAAAGAGTAAAATAGTTTGTGTTTTACCAGAAACAGCAGCGATCTCTTTTTCCCAGACTTCATTGATAAAAAACAGCAATCTTACTTAATTCAGGAAGTAAAGGGTTCATTTTGACCAAACCAGATCTGGTCAGTGACTAATGAAGACGGGTTTGATGAGTTTTATTTCATTTAAATGTTTTGGTCGACTTTGAATCAAGTGTTTTTACGGCGCAATAAAAGTATTGTTTTTATCAATGGAGTCTGGCGTATTTGGCAAGAGCAATTCAGCTGCTGTTCCTGCTTACACAGAAAGAGTTTTAGAAGTTTACAACACACATGACGGTCTGCGCCTGTCTGTGGCAAGAACACAAAACAAAACTTTCACTCATGCACAGACCGTTAAGCACAGGCAAATCCACTCAGAGCTGATAACGAGAAATGCACTCAATAATGTGTGTGTGTGTGTGGCGGGGAAAGGGGGGGGGGGATTAGAATCTTATCTGTGTGTGATTGGTACCACGTCTCAAGGGAATTTCAGATATCTGTGATGTTCTGGGAGAGAAGCAGCGAGGAGCACCGAGGCGGGAGGTTTGAGCCGTGAGGGGAACCACATGGGGAGAAAGGGGGTGCGTAAAGGGGATGCCATGTCAGATGTGGAGGAGTGTGTGTGAGGGGGGTGCAGGAGACCCAGAAGGTGCTGAGGAGGTTACTGGTGGGGAGTTGAGGGGGGCACAAGGAAGAATGCACTCTCACATTCCTCACATGCCCGCCTTATTGTAGAGGACTAACGAGCCGAGGGAGGGGAGTGATGGCTGCCGCGGGCCCAGAGAGAGAGGACAAAACCACCGGAGCGCCGGCCAGCTCCAGGCTGAGCTCACGGCTGAGGAATTCCAAACTCCGGACATGAGAGGGCCTGGCTTGGTGCCAGCGGTTTTCTATCAGCACTCACATGTATACATGTATATCAGTGTGACCCATGCTGTGCTGGTGTGAGGAGTCAGACATCTTTACACCCATTATTGTTCACCCATAGAGCTCAAATGTCGCCACAGACCCAGACGGCGACCTTCGGTTCTGCCGAGTGAAGCCAATGCGGAAGTGTCAAACAACTTTACTTTATCCACTTAATGCTACACACACACACACACACACACACACACACACACACACACACACACACCTATCTCCAACTGTCTCACAACACGGTAAATGTTCAAAACAGTGTCCTGACACTAAGCATTGAGCTGAAACTCAATGAAACAATGTTCAAATGAAATGAAAACAAATAAATGATACAGACTGAAAATGAAGGGAGAGGGCGAGGTGGGTAGCTGGAACTGAACCTGGAGACGATGCACTTGCATGGTATGTTACTTTTACAAGTCCACCCTCTGCAAAAGTTGAAAGAAAACAAAACTACATATTATTTGTTTCTATCCCAATCAAGGAACGGCTGGGTTTCGTGTTGTCACATGGTGTAAAACCTTTAAGAAATGGCAGTTGTAAAAAATGGATTGGTTTTAAATAATCCAGAATCCGGAGCAACATTGTGTTTTTTCTCCTCCAGGCAGGATTGGTGTTTGCTTTGAGATACTAAACACTAATACTTCCTGCCGTGGCAAATGCCAACAAGCATATCCTTGGACACAAAGTAGTTGTGATCAGCAGTCTGTGAGAGTCCACATCAAAGTGGATGAAGAACATCCTTCCTACGAACGATGACAAAGGACTCAAATTCAGTGACATTCAGGAAGCTCCGAGACACATCCTTCCCTCTCACCCCCTACTGTCATTCCCTCTCTGATCTATGATCCAGCTGGCCTGATGAGGTGCATCGTCCAGGCCACACGGAGGTAATGGAGGGTGAAATCTATGAGTCCGACCGCTCCGTAAGCACTGGAGCCGACACGACATTCCTCGGGCCGGCTGCAGGGATCGGGACGGCTGCCGGCAGTCATGCGTGCAGCCGCACTCAGAGTGTTGGTCAGTGCTAATCTAACTGTGAGAGTGCAAACACAGCTGACATAACTCCTTCACCTCACCCCGGACCGGGACCAGCTGGAGGGACACCGCGTTAAAAATAATCAGGCCACTTCTTCTCATGTGTCCACAAAATGATCGTCCCATGAAGAGTGTATACATTCATTTATTTCCACATTTTCACTTCATTTAACACCCTCCTTCTCATCGTCACGTACGATCGCACAATCTCATACTCTTTCAATCTGCCGGTGAGGAACTTATTGTCATCTGCACCTCTTTCATGTCCAATCGCCCTCATACAACTGCTCCTGAACCTCACCCTCGTCTCCAGCAGGCTTCAGTCTGATGCAGTCTTCTCTTGAGCTCCTCTCGTTCACTGCACATACTCAGGAGTATAAAGTTTACATATATACAGGTGTCTTTATCACATGTTGCTAAACACGTACTTCTTCTCTTCACTCTGATGATCCACAAGGTCAATACCTCCTCCAGGTCCAAGAAGAGCACTCCTATCCTTTCCGTTGGCTTCCTCTATCGGGGTTCTAGAGCATTTCTAGAGCATTTGCCCAGTATACAGCAATATTACTGTGAAAAATAGAGAAACTTATTCCAGTGTATACCTATGGAAAATAATGCTCTATAATCAGTACTTAAAGGGGATACAAAATAAGTGCTAGCACAGCATTTGTCTGAACATGTCATACTTCTTGAAATGTTCAAGAGCACAGTTTCAGAAAAACTTTGTAAATAATGTTTCACTGATTCTAACAAATTTATGACTAGAAGTTCACTAATTATTTTTCAAAAAGGACGTGAACATTGCAACAATCCAGTCCTCGTGCATTGGCCCTCCACAGGCTCTCCACATTGTTTCCATATGCTTACGGCTCATGAGGCGCTGCACTTGGAGCACTCACTATAATTCGTATAACTCACGTAATCAATTTGTGAGTAATTCACGTCACTGTGAGCCAGGACAGAGCTACAGTATGAAGAGTGAAAGTTTTCATTCGGATGTATTGGTCTAAAAACACCAGACTTTCGTGTCCCAGAAGTCAATGTTGACTTCTTGGAACTTAACTTTGAAGTGACTTGACGGAGGGTCGGCGCTATGCTTCCACCACTATGGCGTCGGTCAGGAGGCCACTATTATCTTCACAGAGCAAACAGCTGTTAATGCTCTGAATGTCGTAGATAGAACTTCTAAATTCTCAGTTGGAAGTGAAGCGTGTTTCACAGGAGTGGTCAGCTGTGCAGGTGAGAGAGGAGCTAGAGGGTGAGATCACGCTGCATGGTTGCACTATAACATGTATGAACGTATAGGGAACAATACATAGTTACTTATATACACCTCTACACATTAATGTCAGTGTAATGTGAGTCTTTTAAGCTGTAGTGCTAGGCTTTGGGGGATAGTGGGAATGACTTAGTGGCATGTTGTCTGTCAGACTCACACATGCAACAGCAACATACGGCTAGACAAACCTCCTGTGAACAAACACGAGGACTCACACAGCCTCGGCACACACTCGTGCTCACTGACGTGAACGATCCTAATCCACATGCACACACAGTTCACAGCAGGAACACTTAGTGCACGTTTTTGGAGATCTCCTGATGTCTCTAAAGCTCGTTATTAATGAGTCATAACTGTTCCAGTGGCAGGAAACACCCAAACCTCCACACCCCTGATGTTATCTCTCTTTAGTTGTTTCCCAGACTTCCCATCAGCAGCTAGTGGAGCTTGCCTCACGTCCCCAAGTGCACAATGGCAGTTAGATGACTACAAAGTCCCTTTTTTTCATTTTACTTTTCAATAGTTTGTTGTTTTTTGTGCGTTTTGCATTCAGACAAGATCTGGAATGAATCCACCCGTCAGTCAGGGGAGAGCTGGAGCTAAGTGAATGGAGGCAGAGTAGAAGAGCCCTGAAAAGCCATTCCTGGGACGTTTGTGAATATCCGTTGTCATGGCTACAAGCGACTCAGTCCACTCCGAGGTTCCCGCAGGGCAGCAATCTGGCCTTTAATCCACACGCCAAACACGACGCCAGCTGGACCGATGTGCCCGTTTCTGGAGTAAATTAAAGCGTCATTGTGGGCTAATGGGGAAGGAATGAATTGATGTTCATCACTTTTAGCTCCCAGAAAAAGAACAGAAACAAGAGGTGTTATTATCGTATCTATTACTCATGCAGTAGGGACACTTTTCAAATGAGGTATTTTAAAGGAATACTTATAATTAACTTTTGCATTTAAATCCTGAAATGAATGAAGAATCAAAAAGTCGAGATGAATTGGAATGAATGGGGGCAGTATTCACCAGCGCAGGTATTCTCCACAAAGGATGGTTTCGGGGGTTAAGTATTCCTTTAAGACAGTTGACTTGTCTTGTGAACGATATTTAAGATATCGCAAAAGGATAAAAATATAGAAACCAGCCTGAGTGGCCAAATGGTGGAATTCAAACTTCTGCGTCCACTGTTTTCACATCATGCTTTTGGGCCCCAAAAATACTTTTCCCCATGGACTTACATTGGGAACGAGACGTCTGTATTTCAGTAATACACTTCAATAACCCTCATTTCACTTTAGGTGCTAAAAGTAGGTTCATATGATATTTTAGGTAACGTTGCTCTCATTTATTGAGCGTTTTTCCTACAAATGCGACATGCATCAAATTAGGGTCTTGCATGCTAAACAGTCTTTTCAAAACAAACGTTTTTCAAAGGAAACAATTTTGTTGGGTTTCAGTAAAGATTGTGATTTGATTAAAAATAAGCAGTTGAGTTAAAGTTAGCGGCAGTGTGTGACCGCTCACACCAAACCCCCAGAAGAGACGGGTCATCTTATACCAGGATGACAAACCTTTTGGGGGGGCTTCATGCGCCCCTGAGCAACTTTCAATACAAAGAGCACTTCATCCAGATCTCTTCATGCACATGTATGGGACAGTCCAAACAGAACTACCGTGTACAGAGTAGAACTGGGTTTTTTAAAGTTGAAAACTTTAAAGTTAAACAAACTCCTCTTCATTGTGAAGGAAGTCCAAGCTCCAGGTTTGAGGTCTGCAAGTTCACCCACAGACACGCTGACTCGGGGAAACCAAACAGTCCTTTCCCGTGATCAAACAACATCAGTGCCGATTGTGACTTCACCCCCGCGTCCTTGAGTCATGGACCGTTTTAGAAAACGAATCAAAACCGAGGGGGGGAACAGGGAGGGGTGGGGGGTCGGGAGGGGGGGTGCATTGTCTCGCGGCTTCCTTTGTTATTCAAAATGTCCTGGCAGCAGCGAGTCCAGAGCGCTGGGATTGGACCGGACTGGGTCTGCCCCTGGTTCCTCATGATAAGGGGAGGCAGGGCCGGGCTCCTGGGCTGCTGCGCTGGCTGCTGACAGCAGAACACTTTGGCTGAGCACGGCACAGCATCGAGCCCCTGTGGGAGACAAGTGAGACAGAGAGAGAGAGACACTGAACTACAACGCTACAGCCAAGGAGACCGGAGAAACACTCTCTCCTCCCCCCATCTCCCTCACTCCCCCCCACAAATCCCCAAGTCTGCACAGCAGCGGAGACAAACAAAAGCATTCTTGGCTTTCAGTTTAAGAGAAGAAAAAGAAGAAAAAAAAGAAGAAGAAAAAGAAGAAGGAAGAGAAGAAGTAGAAGAAGAAAAAAAATTGAACAATACATTGGGCGAGATCATTTAGTAGGGAGAGAAAGTGAAGGAGAAGGGCGTGAGAGGACAGCGTCAGTCAGCGGCCGGGCTCAGCTCATCATCATCATCATCATCATCATCATCATTATCATCCGCCTCCAGATACGAAGTAACGGATAGTCGCGCGGTGCTGCATGAAGGATAAGTCGCGAGCAGCAACAGGATGGGAGCGACTATGAGGATCACGTGGCCGCTGCTTTCACTCAGTGAGTAGAAATGTTCTTAAATCCTCACCTGGGGGTCACGGTGCTGGAACGTGGCCCTTTTTCTCTGTGTTTAAAGTATTTTGTAAGATTTCCGTGGTGTTTTTTGTGTGTCTTTTTTTGTGTCTCTGTGCAACAGATGTTTGTTGGGAGGATTCAGAAAAAAGAGTAGTGATGTATTCATGTAGAATTACTGGTTTACATGTAAAAGTTATGCACTTTAAATTGACCCAAAAAAAATATATATTATAGAATATTTATAGAATTAATTTATTTTACAATAAAATAAATATATTTAAAGTATTCTAACAATAGTTACTTCAGCTATCAGCAGTGTAAACTTTACACACTAATACATCCACTTTTAAATAAGCCTGTATATGTAAAAGTCCCTCAGATACAGAAGAACTTATATATAACTTAAAGTAATAATTCTATAGACAAATGGCCCCTATGACTGATTTTATCACATAATACAGTGGTTGATGGGTTGTGGGCTGTTTGACCTGAAAGGGAGGTTTCTTTTTATATTCAGCCTCTGATTGGCAGGAGTGGTGAACGTTTAAACACTATGTTATAAGGAGTAATACATTAAGAAAACAGAATCTTGTGTGTGACATTGTCTTTTTCTTTCCTTTTACTTATCTGGTGTGACTCACTGGACCCACTGGGTATGTTCAAATGGACTCATTTTAAACTAATGTAAGACTGTGTGACTTATTTTGTTACTTAAAGTAAGATTGCATCACTTTAAAGTGTTTTGCAATAACTACCCAAATAATGAATCTGTTTTTAATTAACTCCACATCCCTCATTTCATTGCCTAAAATCCTTTACGCTACAACGTAGGCCCATTCTTTACTACCCATACTCTGGATTATTTTCTTTCTTTGTTTTTACATATAGCCTATTTCATACCTTAGATGAAATTGTGTACAGCCGTTGCTTTTAAGTTTTGATTATGACATGAAGCATATACCGCATTAAGATACAAGTTAGTATGTCATACTTCATGGGGGCAGGAGTTAAAGACTGCAAAGCCTCGCTCCTCAGTTTGTGGACACGTTCGGGCTCTCAGAAGCAAAGAGGGGACAGAAACCTGTCGGTGGCCCGAGGACGACTGCCAAGCTGGAAACGTGCTGCAACGCAGCGTCTCTGCCAGGAAGCAGCCTTTTTGTCTTCGTCTCGCTTCTTTGTGCCTTCATTTGTGCACAAATTGAGGAGAGTGAAATCCTCTGCATTGAACAGCAAACCCCCTACTTTTTGGTGTTTTTTTTTCCTCCTCTGCGCTAATGTTGGCCTGTTTGGGACGCAGAGTGTAGCTGTATGGACTGTATGGAATCTGTAGGAAAGTAATAATCACACAGTAGGAGTTAGAGCTGAAACATCTGAAACCCCTCCACCTCCCTCCATCCCCTTGGTTAAGGGCTCCTCAAAGCCCCCCCCTTCTTCCACACACACACACACACACACACACACACACACACACACACACTCAAAGTCCTCCAATAGCTGTGTGGACACAAGGAGCCTGAATAATGAATAATGCACCCCTGACCTCCCTCGCTGGCTGAGAGGCGAGGGAAGTGTTTTTCTTTAATTATGCACCTGCCGCTCTTTCGCCATGACAGTAGGTGGATTCAGATGGGAGGCTATTATTTTATTTTATTTTGAGCGTGTGAAGAAAACACGTGACACAGCCCCCAAAAACTCAATCTGAAGGCCTGTCAGCACTTTTCTTCTAATAAGAAAGAAGCCTGACACTGTTTTTGTGCGTGTGTGAATGCGCATCTGCGTCTGTTTCTCCCTGAATGGAGCCCGCACTGTCACTAACTGCACTCCCTGAAGACATTTTTTTTTATTTCTGTAAAAATGAAAAGGTGGTATGAGTTTGATGGCTGTATCAGGATGAAAACAGGTTAAACATTTAAGCTGAAGCCTCAGATCACTGTGTAAAAGTTAAGCACCACATCACCTGGTGGTCCAGACAGAAGATGATGAAATGAAGGAACAACATTGTACCTAATTCAAAACCCCAAACCAGAATCCTTCCGTGATGGGGTTTATCTCGTAAAAGAGCAGCTTCAGAAATATGGATCCGTTTTATCAGAGCGCTACACAGCGGCTGAAGTGACACTTTGAATGTCTCATTTCCAGCTCTCAGACAGGGCCCTGTATGTGCAGGACTCCTTCTTGGCTGGGCGCAGTTACTTCCTGAGGTTTCAGCTGGTTGTCACAGTGACGAAGAGACTTCAGGAAGTAACTGTGCATATTTGGCCCGTGTTTTCCCGGACAGATATGAGATTGGTATCAATCTTCTCATAACTCTTAGCAAGAAAGCAAATCACCAAAATGTTGATATTGTTCAAGGCGATGTGAGAATACTTGGGTTGGAGAATGTTCCTGCTAACTGCAGCTATCACAGTTAGAAATATAGCCGGGATGCCCAAATTAAAGATTCGAAAGTGAATCATCAAACGCTTGAAGTGGGTTTAAATAAACCATTTGGATCCAGGATGATTGTAGGAAGGCAGGATCCTCAGTTATCAGTCCTCTCCAGGACTTCCTAACCCCCTACGCAGACCATCTTTCTGGTCAAGACTTGTCCGTTTCCTACAAGATAACAGGCAGCCGGGGTTCCCGGCCCGTCTGCACACCAGGGAGAGCTGCCCGTGTGGACACTCTCCGGTGTCTGCGCTGGCTGGCTGGAAGAGAGCGGAGAACAATAGATGGGGGGAGCGGGGGGTAGCATGATAAACATCCCAGTTCCCAAGGAGGGCGTGACCGCCTTGAACCTGCGTCTGCCACTCAGCCACAGGGAAGGTTTTCCATCCAGCTGCATGGTGGAAAAACAGGCAGGGTCATGGCAGACTAAATGAGTCCTGGTAGTTCAGAATCTTTAGGTGTGACTCAACATGTTGAATACAGAGAAAACTATTTTTCAAGTCAGATCCACTTAAATGTGACTCAGTTGTAATTAAACGACAAATATATTAATATTTAAGTTTGGGTTCAAATTTAAAAAGATTTAAAAAAGATTACATGATGGAGGCTTGTGTCTTACTATATCTGTGTCTCGGATGAGACATTTTCAATAAAAGTTTGGAAATTCCTCAACAATTTTTCATCTTCTTTTTTTTCTATCATTGACCATGCCTAATGTTTGTCTACAGATAACTATCACATTTTTTATGTCCGCTTGTCCTTGAACGCCCCATTCAATCAGTTCCTGCTCGCAAGAAAAAACACAACTTTGACAAATTTACTGTTTAATGTAATGGATAAGCTATCTCAAGGAAAATGTTCACCCTCTGCTAATACATCTAAATATGGGTTTGTTTTGGAAAATGGTTGGCAATAAGACGGATTTGAAGTTGGCACGACTCTGTATGATTTCTAGCAGAATTGATGCTGAAAAGAAAGAAAACGTTGCAAAGACTAACACCTGCAGAGTTAATCTCATCCAGTTGATATTGTTTCGGTTTACTGTTCAAACCCTGTGGAAATGGAAATGCAACTCCCATTCCTGACCTCTCTCGAGGACTCCTGATGGTCCGAGCAGCCTTTTAGTTTTTTAGGAGCCGTGCGCGTACGGTCCAGAATCCAGATGCAGGGTCTTGTTTTGAAGGGCCCGGCATGGCTGGCATGTGGAAGTTTCCTTCAGGGAGGAACCTCTGCTCTCAGTGAAGCTGAGCATTTCATCACTGTCTGACGCCGCAGATAAAGAGCCGCTCGCCTTCACCTCGACCGTAACCTCGCACTCCCTCCCTCCTACCCAGCATGCCACGCTGCACACCCAGGTTTCCATTAATCAGGCCCGCGGCTGGTACCGTCGTGGACCTTCGCTCGGCCTCCTCCTCTCTGTCGTCCTGAGCCTCCTCATTCCTCTCCTCCCTTCATCTGTTGCTCCTTTCTCAGCCCTCTTTTTCATCTGCCTCATCACTTTGTGTGAACTCCCCTCACTTCTCAGGGTTTAGGAAAACAGAAAACGGCTGCTGCTGCTCCATTAGTGCTGAGCAAAGTGTGTGTGTGTGTGTGTGTGTGTGTGTGTGTGTGTGTGTGTGTGTGTGTGTGTGTGTGTGTGTGTGTGTGTGTGCGAGCGTGCGAGTGTGCGTGTGAGAGTGACTGCGTGAAATGAAACATGCCTACACACTGAGCCTCTCCTGAAGGTTCAGCAGAAGAACAGAAAGCAGACATGTTGAGCATACCTTTCATCTTTATGGTCTCTAGCCATGCAGATAGTTGTACTTTGGGGGAGTTGACCCTTGAACCATTAGATGCATATGTTGGTTAAAGATAACGCTGGTGTAGGTTTTTCTTCTATTTTGTGACAAAATGTTTCAGGACGTCACATTCCAGGTGTATCGCAAACATATTGTTTTTAAATCCCCACCAGACAAATATATTTCACTTGTTTTTTTTTTATAATTTCCTGTGTCAGTTATAGGATCCTTATCTTCACTGTGAACCACCTCAACTGCCACTGGGCTACTTTATCTTACACAGCAAGGCGATTTTATATTTGTATTTTTTTATATGTTTTCATTGCATTACAATGTTAGTTGTATTTTATTGCCTTTACACATTACAACTATGGAAAAGAGAATATGCAATAGTTACATTTAGCTTGTTGTGTGTGTTGTGTAGCTTAATAGCATATTTTAGAGCTTTACTTCGCTAGCCTGCTTAAGCTGTGCTGCATATTTGAGAGAAACTCCAACTAATACAGTATTTGCTAACAGAACCTTTTCAACTTTTTTTTTATTTCAAATGGACGGTGGTATTTTCCAACACAAACTTAAAACATATTACACATCACACAAATTACACATGAGCCTATATAGCACTCAAACAAAATACAGATCATCACGTCATACTGTAGTATATTTAGCCTCCCTATGAAGTGATGTTTTCCAGCTCATCACAAGAAAACTTTAATCTTTCCAGGTTTTAAACATTTCACCCAGACAACAGAATGAAATGAGATACGGTGTGAAAGCCCCACATCATCACGTCTCCATTTGATGTGTGAGTAAAAGTTAAGCTCATCAGAGTACTCACTGATGAGCTGACAGAGTGATAGAGACATTTATTGATTGACAGACACCACACTGATCATCATTTACGATCGGTCTATATCAACATGGCACAGAGCTGTTAAACACAGCTGTAGTGGTTTCAGAGACCTGGTTTCAGATCCTGCTTCCCTGTAGCTCATGTATCTCGGCAGAAGGGTGTGATGTGTGTGTGTGTGTGTGTGTGTGTGTCATGTGGGGTGGGTGTGGGGTTGTTACAAAGCTCTAACATTGAACTTTTA
The DNA here is from genome assembly GCA_023566465.1 of Cottus gobio. NCBI lineage: Eukaryota > Metazoa > Chordata > Actinopteri > Perciformes > Cottidae > Cottus > Cottus gobio. The sequence continues at coordinate 2,679,644 of CM042236.1, forward strand.
CCATCGGCTCACCCCACAGCTCGCATAAACACACATACCAGTCTGGTCTCCAAGGACAGGGAGTGTGTTGTTTGTGGATACTGTTTGCAAGGAGTGTGTGTGTGTGTGTGTGGTCAGTCATTTCCATATGACCGTTAGATTTACAGCGTCGAAACCCTCTCTTCACTTTCTCTTCCCTCTCCGTCTCTCCTCCCTTTCACTCGTATCTCTTTTATTCCCACCGAGTGTTTTTACTTTCACAGCTCCTCATCTCCCTTCACATGTAAAGCGAGGACCCCTCCCTTACCCCCCTTCTCCGCCTTCCCCACCCCCAGTCCCACAGAGAGCTGAATTACCTCTCTCAAAGGGACGAGGATGGGGGCCGGCCGAAAGCCTGAAAGGGACCCGGCGACGGCGGGGTGGGAGTGGGAGTAGCCCGTTCTTGCATGGCAGCACGTGGGGGCCGGAGGGGCCTTTGTGTGGGCTGTCACCAAGCTAACGGGGCAGCTTTGTCCCGCCGGAGCTTTGGAGCGACAGCTACATTTATTTATTTACTCTCCTCCGTTTGGCGGGACCGCCGCATGTTCATGCTCAGACACACACCGACCCCAGAGTTATAGTCAGGGAGGCTGGAAGGATAGCTGGCACGCACGCACGCACACACACACACACACACACACACACACACACACACACACACACACACAGTACCAATAAAACTGAGCGCCTCACAACATATACCATCCCATAACAATCATCTGTAGACGCTGCCGTCGTGTTACTTATGTTGAGGTGTTCCAGTTATTTTTTCCACTTCATTATTTTTTATGACGATGTGGCACGGAGATGTTTATGTTGCTTTTTCTATTTTATTAAAAATATAATTTTACTATATTTATCTCACTCTTTCTATATTTCACTGGTGTCAGCATTACTTTTTTTACATTTAATAATTATTATTCAGTTGTCATTTTGATCAAACTCTAGCACAAGAGTTTCCTTTCGGGATTATTGAAGTTATATCTTAATTTATCTTGACTGACCTCCAGTTCTGCCCAGGACGCTGACTGTGCCAGACCGGATCACCCAACACCCGTGTCGGCCCTCACTGAAAAACAACTCCACTGATATGAATCATATTTGCTCAGACAGGCTGCTATAAAACGGCCCCCTCTGTCCCTCTGTCTCCCCTATGGGTCCTCTGGACCTCCACTGAGTCTCGGGGATAAAAGCTGAACACCGAAGCGCTCCGCAGAGTCACAATATGTCTGACTTCAGCGGTAGAGCTGGTCCATGGGTTACTGAATAATGGGAGGACATGATGTTCTGGAGGCGCAATGAAACCTTTAGACTCTGCTTTCTATGGAAGCTGCGTTGGGCCATAAAGTGGAAATTACAACTGTACAAAGAGTTCAACTTATTTCTTATTATTATGATATTTGTTGTGTCAAATTCTGCAGACAACCCCTAAGGCACTAATGATGTTGTATCCCCAAACGAAAGTGGGAACAATAGAAGCCCCTGGCAGAAGACCAACACCAGTCCCTTTAGCCGACGCTCACTACAGATAATCAACACAAGTGTTTCCTGACACTGAAGTGAGCCAAGAAGTCGAAGGAAGAGCCAGGGAAAGGAAGGCAGGTCGGTTCTCACACCCTCCGCTGTCTGACCCTCACACGGCCCACCGGAGCTGCTCACCCCACGAGACCAACCGCGACACAACAGAGCCGCTCTGTAGGAGTGAGCGCCGCACACTCTGAGCAGACTGAGGTCACAGAGGTCACAGAGGTCACAGAGGTCAGGGCCGGGAGAGGACGTTTACAAAGCATGGACAGAAAGTAGATGACTTGTTCTGAGACTTTATCTATGAGTAATACATAATGCTATGCTTACTTTTAGAATAACTTGGGACTTCTTAAGTATCTACTTTTTCATTAGAATGCAGATACTATCATCTTCGTTTGATTTTTAACAGCAGAAAGAAATCTTTCAGTTTTAGTCCAAGAGGTTTTCTTACGTTTCAGATATTGAGTAGATAACATGATGCTTTTGTGGGGGAAAAGCCACAAAATCCATTTTTTTAAAGAATTTTCATATTTGCTTATTAGACCGATATTGATTAGCAGATTATTTTTGGGACACTTTGGCAGTGAAACAAGCTGAGAACACAACAGTGTTGCATGTCCCCTGGCTTCCTGTCATTTCTACTGTTGCTATCCAAATAATAAATGAAACGGTCCCCTAAAAAAATCAAAAGTACATCCTTATACAACTAAACTGCATTCTCAGTTCTGTTTTGAGAGAAACGTATTGTCTCCTGGATAACAGTGATTTATGTTGTGAAGTGAAAAGAAAGAATAGTAAAACACTACAAAATGATGTTTAGCCAAAACATCCGTGTGTGGCACGATAGAAGGACATTTATAATATTATTTAAGTCATGGATGGAAAGTCAAATTAGTCAACAGTGTTCCAGTTTCAGCAAACTCCTGGGTGAAAGTCCTGTGTTTGTTAGGAAACGTACTTGTCGTAACTAAAAAAAAAACGTAATCTGGTACAAAATTGCTTTATCCATGATTTTCTTTCTTCTCTGCCTGCTACCACTGCTACCTTTCACATGACACATAACCATTTCATGGATTTGGTCATTTAAAAATACTGACTAGTGCGGCTTTAAAGTTGAAGTTGTATGTCATTAATATGTCACTGAGCTAATCCTAATTAGATCGGTTATTCTCAAAGTCATTGTAAGTCACTAAAGTAAAGCTCTTGAGACGACAACAAGAGGGAGGCAGTGTGCGTGTGTGCGTGTGTGTGTGTGTGTGTGTGTGTTTCCAGAGGCTGCGTGTTGAGGAATGAGTGGGGCGAGGCCAAAACAACCTTTTGGCTCTGACACACCTGGGGGAGGGAGAGCAGGGTGGAATGAGACGATGACTTAATGACTGCAAAGACGTCTCACCAAAACAAAGCAGATCTGGCAGATAAAGTGTAGTTAGCAGGGAAGATTTGGTCACTGCGATAACTCGGCGTGCTGAACGTTTGACTCAACCCTAGATTATGAGCTTTGTGTCCGTTAAGATTTATGAGGAATTAAAGGGATTATTCTTGCCGACTGGAGAATTCACTGCCTTGAAATGGTGACTAGTTGGAGAAGGTTTTGTGTATTTGTTTTATGTAAACTTGAATATTAATTTAGAGATATACTTTATTTTTCTTAATGTCCACAAATCCCATGAAAAGACCAAACCCATCCCTGTATACCATCTTCTTCCTGCGTGCCGTTATGCTCCATTAAGAACAATGGGGAAACTCGAGCAGCAAGGGTGGATTCATCTGGCTGAAAATAGTCCCCAACAAATTCACTATTTCTTTGTGTTTGAGTCACAATTGTTAAAACTACAGCAAGTAGCTGTTTCAGCATTGTTTCAGAGGCTTTTGAAAAACATTTAGCTATATGTATTTGTGAGGTTGATTTAAAGATTTAGTCCTCAGTAAGAGCCGATGAGTTTAGAGCTAAGAGCCACAGGCAGGGTCGGGAGTATTCAGAAACGGACTAGCAAATTATTGATCATGGTCTTTTCATGAGATTAGAGTACAATAACAAAAACATACAATAGCCTCGCTCTTTAAAATGTAATACCCGTCCAGGAGAAGAAGCGCCGCCCATCGCTACCCTCCATCCAATGTAACCTAAACACACCATACTGTTCTGCAGGGCAATAAAGTATTTTGAGAGTCAATGTTCATAGATGTTCATAACTATAGAAATAGAAAAGGTCCATTGAGGGACAGGGACTGTTGTTAACACTAAATGAACATAGTATTACTCATTTGTTGTATATTTTCACCCACACAGTGTGTATCATACATGTCAGGCAGTCAAGAATCTGAAGTAACACAGCGTAGTTTATAAAACACTGTGATTTGCAATAAATGAGCTCCATCATGTCTAATGATTACATAATGTCATTTAGAATGTCTACGTGTAACCTTGCGTGTCACCACATCGTATGCTGACGATCCAGTGGTGTGTGGATTTACAGGAGGTGGGTGGAGGTCAGAAAGCACGGGGTGGGGGGGTCCATTGTTTTCTGATGAGGATTGTTCATGGTGCTCTCCAAGCGGGGCTGTGGTGCGGGTGTGGCGCTTCCAAGTTTATTGTGTGCAGCATCCTGGTCGCTATAAATAGAGTGACAGAAGGAGACGGAGTGCTGCGGTCAAAGCGTACAGCTGTTAGTAGAAAAGAAAAACGCAGGAAATCCAGGAGCAGAGGTCGACGTAGCTCAGACTTTAAAGGGCTCCGCCAGCTTTGACCTAAACTATTTTAAAGAAGGGTCATTATTATATATTACCAAATCTGTGTTGTTTATATGTCCAATGGATATTTAGCAGTTAAAGAGACGTGTGTTTCTTCGGGTTTGGTGGAGAACAAAACAGAGGAATAAATATTGGACTTGCATTTCTCAGGTGGACAGAAACACAAATGTCAATGCTCCCATGTCCACATATTCATAACAACTTATGCGATAGTATGTCAATGTTGTCTTTATTGTGCTGCCCCCAAGGGGCCACACAATCTGTCAATACAGGTTTTGGTAAACCACAGCCACTGATTGGTTTGTTGTCTCCCCATTCAGCAGCCTGCTAAAGGATGTACCTAACAATAATGTGTTTTTCACTCCCCAGGCTTCCTATTTCTCAGCATCTGTTCAAATACGGACAGCCAGAGTGCTACTTCAGCTCTGCCAGTGGGTGGCAGCACACCCAGAACCATTCCAACGGTGACCAGTAAGATAGTAACCGTTGGTGGAACAAACGGAGCACCATCAACTGGGGATGCCGTTAAAAAGAGCGAAACTACGCCGGATCCAAAATCCACAATGCCTACTACTGTGGTCACCATGCCCGCCGTGACGACCACTTCCAAGGTTTCAGACAAGCCGACCTCTGCCAGACCACAAGTAACCACTATCACAAACAACTCTCCTATTATCACCGCTAGCCCCCCCCCTACTACGAAAAGTGATGCCGCTGCTGCCTCGTCTACTGCTGCTACCACTGCTTCTACGTCTACTGCTGCTACCACTGCTTCTACGTCTACTGCTGCTGCCACTGCTTCTGTGTCTACTGCTGCTGCGACCACCAGGCCACTAACGGTCGTGAGCCCAGTTGCAACACCTGATGGTTCAGTGGTAACCTCCAATGCCGCCGCAGTGCAGACATTGAAAGCCTCCACACCAGAAACAACATCTGGGACCGCAGCGCCTGGCAACATGGTGACAACTGAGATCACAAAGGTCTCGATAGGCACCCTTACGTCGGAGCAACAGTCCAAGACTCACACCACCATCGCCACCATGACGAGCCAGGACAGCAGTGGAGGTGAGTTGTATGCTTGAGTGCAAAGATTTGAGACGTACTTGAGCCTGGTGATCAACCTCCGTGCATCACTACCAGGGGGCCGTGTGTTTACTGTTGTTTCTGGTTGAAGGCGCTGCGAAAACAACTATGGCCGTTACAGGCCACGGGGGGCCAGAGTCCAGGGCCACAGAGCCAGCTGGGAACACGGGGACCACCAGCACCCTCCCCACCCTGACCAAGGCAGGACCTTCTTCACCACCTTTGGTCACAAAAGCTGGAACCAAGCCCCTGCAAACCACCATCGCCACAACAACCACAATCACCAACACCAGAACCACCGGCGGCACCACAGCAGCTCAGCTGAAGACGTTTTTGGTAAGACACACAATGACCATTCTTTTACAACATCAATAAATATTACTGATGAATTATGAGCTGTTTGTAATACCTCTAAGCTCCGGTTCATATTTTGTTAAAACTACTAATGACAAGATTTCAATACAATACATATTTTCATTTCCTCATCATTTGAATTGTGTTTTTATGAAGCAGAAGAAACAAATTACTATCACAAAGTAAAAGGATAACATTTAGAATTGTTGATGATTTACAGACTTCAAAGCAGTTACAATTATTTTTTGGGACCGTGGCAAAGAAATGAATATTAGTCTGGAGCCCTATACTAGCTGCTATAATCAAACAACAATATGGATCATCAATTATTGGCTGATTGCCTTCACTTTACATCAACATATATTAGAAAAGATATTGACTGACGTACTCTTTTTATTTTTTTGTATTTTTTTGCAGTACTCTCTAAACAACGGGCACAAGGTAAGATTTTGCTTTATTTCGAGTTTTGTGTGTTTAAATCAGTTTCAAGAATCAGACTGTTTCCCTTCACCCAAACAATACATGTGACAATAAACAGTTTGTGCTCTGACTCTCATTGAGCCGCTGCTATTGTCCTGTCCATGGGAGGCGGGCCCACACCCCTTCCACTCCTTTCTCCATTGACATTTACTCCCCAAAGTTAGAGGATCATTGTGCAATATCGTGCGGGAAGAAGAACAACAATAAGTCATGTTTTATGTTCTTACATTGTACCATCGTGTCTTTTTTAGTGCGACAGCTTTTACATCAGTTGCAAGTGGAGTTGTGATGTTCATGCCATAAGGCTTCAGAAATCCATTTCCAGCACACGCAGCATGTGTAAAGCACTGATTGTTAATAGAAAATATGCAACTACCTTCCTCAGGAAGACCTCACTAGAATGAACCTGAGACAATTAAAATCCAACGTTCATTTTATTTTTGCTCAGCCAAAGTACAATAATGCCAACCATACCCCATAAAAACATGAAGCCTCTTTATTTTCCCTGATGCTCAGCCGGTACACATCCACATTTAAAACAACACACCACCTAACCTTTCTTCTGTTCCATTCGAACACAGGGTCTTTAAATTTGACTTTTGTTCCTCGTCTGTAACGGATGCTGCTTGAAATGTAGTGAAGTGCAATAAAATGTAAAATTTTAAAAATGTAAAAATAAGGAGAGTAAATGTAACTTGTTACTTCCACCCCTGGTAAAACGTTACGTTAACTGATCAGAATGATGAACAAAAGCTGCAAAAATAGGACCCGGGTTGTGAAAACAAATTAAAATTTCCTCTTGATTATCTCCCAGGTAAATATTTACGGTGAAGTGATATAAAAGTAAAAAAAAAAGCTGTGTCTTCAAAAATGACAAGTGTGAAAAAACTAAACAAGAATACTTCCCAGCACTCTGGCTGGATCCAGCAACAGGAAACAGTGAAGCTCGCTATAAAAGAAAAGGATTCCAGCACTGGGTGGAAAAAGTGTCTTTAGTGGGAACCCTTCCTGCCTTTCACTAGTTTCCTTCGTTCCCACACCTCTTCCATATACTCACCCTCTCTCTCTGAGGGCCTTCACAGCACACACCAGAAATACTCCACACATCACAGCAAAGATATGACATCATCTGTCCCTTTTGACCTTCCTGTCCAAACGGTGACCGCATGGTCGACGCTTGGAGTCGATCACGGAAAAGTACAAAGATGTGATTGATTCATTACGCAGACGTTTACAGATGTGTCCTGTTTCCCTTCAGAAAGAGGAGGAGAAAGATCTGGTGGAGGTGTGCAGGCGGCTGATGGTCCATTTGCAAGATGGGAACTGCACTCTGACATGGCAGCACCACAACGGCAAAATACACTTCGACTGTGTGGAGATAAATGGCATAGGTGAGGCACCGTCCTTTTGGAAAAGTCACACAGGTTAAATTAGAATGTTCCATCTGCTAACAATTACACCTGAATGTGTCTCACAGTGAAAACCAACCTTGCGACCCAGTACTATGAAGAAATTACCAAGGTAAGGGTTCACACATGGACGCATCGTCAGCATATCGAGACACTGGCAGGCGCCGCGCTGTGAGGGGAAGTCTTCTCTGACTGTATTCTCTGCTTAAAGAAACCGACAGACAGCAAAACCCTGATCGCCATCCTGGCCTCCTGCGGCGCTCTGCTCATCATGATCGTCATCCTCGCTGTTTGTGCCTCCCACCACCGCAAGCCGTACAACGATAACCAGGTAGGTGGAGCGCCGTCCTCGCCACAACATGTCCGACGGGGCGGATCCTCGCGGGCACGCATGTGAGGGTGAATAGTGTCCCTGTTCCAACCCAGGGGTTGGTCCCCGCATGATTTATTTAGTTTTCTATACGAGTGGAACAACATGAGCAGAGCTGTCGGCAGTACACTGAGCCCTGCTGTGGCTGTGCAAACGTTCCCCTTTGATGAGCAGATTCATGCATGAAAATAAGTTAAATATTTAGCTGTAAATTGTGTCAGTGCATGGGCACTGGTGTAAGTAACTTAAAGAAACTATTATTGTAAGTCGCTTTGGATAAAAGCGTCAGCTAAATGTAATGTAATGTAAATTTTCTACTTGGACCCTATTTTTCCATGTTTTTGTGTCTTAAGTGACTTAAGTGACTTAAATGGAGTGATGTACATCCACTAAAAGTGTTTGTTTTTGCTGTTGACGGACTCTGATTGTTATTAGTGTCAACTGTGACATTTTTCTTCACCTTTCCAAGTCTCGCTCGAGGAGAAGTCTCATTCGGAAATCCGGTGAGAGGTGACTTGTTGCTAGAAGACCACGGTGGAAACGGGTGTGAGAGTTTGAGAGAGGAGTGCTGGTACTGCCAGTTAGTTGTTTTTCAACGTCGTGGCTGAATACCTTTGTCATTGTGTCTCTCGCTCAAGGAGAACTCTCGTTCAGAAATCCTGCATCGCATCCACGATGTAGAAATCTGCTAAACATTCAGTCAACTAACTGGCAGTACCAGCACTCTTCTCTCAAACCCATTTCCAACGTTGTCACCTCTCATTGGTTGTCTGAACGAGACTTCTCCTCGAGTGAGACTTGGTTAGACGGACCAGACCAGATAAGATCCAAGATAAAGGAAAAGGTTAAATTTCTCCGTAGGGTTCTTCCATTATGTCATCAGACAAGTCCAAATGCAGCTTTCAGAACCCGTTCCCTTTAATGCCCGCAGCAGCACCTGACGGAGGAGCTGCACACGGTGGAGAACGGTTACCACGACAACCCGACGCTGGAGGTGATGGAGGTGCAGCCGGAGATGCAGGAGAAGAAGGTGGCGCTGAACGGAGAGTTCAACGACAGCTGGATCGTCCCCATCGACAACCTGCTGAAGGGGGACGTAGCGGACGAGGAGGACACGCACCTGTAGAGATGGGGTGGGGGGATGGCGCCACACTCCATGGCAGCCCTGATCTTACCCTCTTGACCCTGGAGGTTATTGTCCCCATAGCCAGAGAAGACCTTTGTCTCAAACACATACTTCCTGTCCAACGTCCGTTTCATGTACTTCTACTTTAGTTTGGGAGGGAGAAAAGAAACGAGGATTCAAAATATCAAACCTTTTGAGGATGAAGTACTGATCAAATAGTACAAGGTGGCCTTTAAAAGAATCCACTAAGTCCTTCACTGTTGTGCCTGTACGTTGTTCTTATAGTAATTTAAGTAACTTCACACAATTCAACGGGAGTCATTCTGAAAAGTCACAGGGCTCCAAACCCCCAGAGAGAATTGTGCCTTTTCATACAAAGAAACAATTGATTTGTACACAAGCGCCTGTAAATGAAGCATTTCAAGTTATTTCCCGCGAGCGAGGAAGAGGCAGGTGACGGAGGCCCAAGAAGGAAAAAGCTCAGAGAGGCAGTTCTAGAGTTCGGTGACCTCGGGGTGACCTCGGTCGCTCCAGGGCGTCCCGGTGTTTGGTTGCTGCTGCGTGTTGGCTGTAAGGCGGCGCCGGTTAGCTGTCCATGAAGAAAGAAAGCGTCTTTAAAGAACAGAGACAAATGAAGGCTTTTAATCAAATACGCCACATATTGAGCGGGTACGGAACGCCCGAGGGGACAAATCACACATAGTTTTTGTTTGCGTCTCTCAATACGACACTTTTTTTACGTGATTACAAACGAGGGGAAAAGGTTCCAGCTTTCTTAATGTAATTGGAGAAGCGTAACCATGGGAACTCGTGCATAACTCATGTAACCAAACGATGATTTGTGAAAATCTGAAAGGTTTTATTTTTTTAAAATATATATATATATCACGCCTAGTTATAGTTACTCGAAGCGTTATTGACATTACAGAGCTGTCCACCATCGTTGTTAACGCTGTCGACATTACCACGTTGCATTGTGGGATATTTATGCCGGCGCAGTTCCCAGTGTTAGCAATATGTAATATTTCACCATAAATAGTCAGCAATTCACATCTTATTGGTTTTAGAGCGCTAGATAGCCGCTAGTGTGGAAGTCTTTTGTCCCCTCTGGCTTTCCATACCTGAAGGATATCGTTCAATATTTGTTAAAGAAAAATCGCTCAGTTCACGTTTTTTTCGGTGAGCTTTATCTTCTTTCGTTCAAAATAAAATCACAATATTAGTCAACATAATGCCCGTATATCTTGTTTATTATATATTAGGACTTTTTTGGGTAGTTTTTCAGCAATATTTTCATTGGTTCTAAAAATTCATGAGCAATAAAACATACAACACCTTCAGCTGTTTCATAGCATAAGTAAAACAGGATGTTGACACTTACAGATATGTAACCTGTAAGTTACAGATATGACGTAGCCTGTTTGTGGTCACATTCACCTCATGACAAAGTCTTCAAAGCCACTTGGAATGGATTCGTTGCTCCGAGCGTTCCTCTTGAGACGACATTGTCCAGCTTTCAAGCGAAAGAAAATAATCTCATGTTGCAAAATGATTGAAATGTATTTTCAGAAGCCAATATCCATAAATATTTCCCAGTCAGTGTCCCACTGCCAAACAGGTTGAGATTTCTAAGGACCAGGACACGTACACTATTTTAACGGCAAAGAATATCACTAAATAAAGTCCACTATCAGTCAAATATTGCTAATAGGATAAAACTGGACTAATGCTGGTTTATGGATAAAAACAAATAAAAAAAACACCTCTGAAGCCGACACTGTAAATAGTTTTTTTCTTTCTTTGTTGTTGCTGCTGGAGGGTGGAGTCTGGTGACATTTTAAATCGTCTGACTTGATATTAAAATCCTCACAGCAGAACCGGGGCACATTCTGTTCAATAATAAACCCATTAAGAAGTTTATATATATATATATATATACTTATACACATATATATATATATATACACTTATACACATATATATATATATACTTATACACAAGTGAATCCATCACCTCGGGCACTCCAGTCATCGTTTTGATTGCTTTTTGTTGTTGTTTGTGTGTCTACAGTTTCACTTTTATTATAGCTGTGATGTTTTCACCAAAGTACGTTATCAGTATTTTCTATGTATTTATGGATTGTTTGCTGCTAAAGGCAAACAACAGGTGTCTGACACACTGGAAGCTGTAAATTGTCGATCGCCTCGGTGGTCATGTTGTTCTACCTTTTCAGATATGAAAATAAAAAAGGGAGTGGTTTTTTTTCCACTTTGGTGCTGAAGTTTTTCTGAGCAGCGAGCAGCCACTAGAGGGCAGAAACAGCACGGAGACAGGAGTTACGAAAACCTGAACAAAATACAATCTTTATTCATTATATACATTACATACAATGCAATACTACAGGACTTTCTACACATTCACTGTATCCACAGTAGTGCTCACTGATCTGAGAGTACCGGCCTTAAAACCCCTGAGTCCCACCCAGGGGTCAAAAGAGGGCAAGATGGAGAGAAAAAAATAAATAAATGAGAATACCATCCATCCATCCATCCATGCATCCAACATTGTTGGGTGGATGACATTTACTCAAAAATTGCAACAAACAAAAAAGAAGTAGTATTTGGCATTGTGTTTTTATACACTTTTTTGTAATTATTTTTTTATATATATATATTTTTTTTTTTTACAAAAGGTGCTTTAATTAGTCTTTTTAAACACAGTTTTCTTCTGGCACAAAATTAAAATAAATGCTACGGCAAGCATGATGAGCCCTAAATGCTGTCAAAATATAAATAATGAATCCCTCGCATCGCTTTATCATTTCAACAGATATACGCACTTTTTTTTGCACTGGAGTCTTGTTTTGATTTTGTTACATCAGCAGTCCGTTTGCGGGAACAGACGCTTCAGAACGTTTCCATCACCCTCCGCCTCCACCAAAACGCTTGCGCACAAAAACAACCAAGTATTGGGGAGTGCTACTCGAGCGGCGTCTCCATCACGGTGAACGGTACCAGGGTTTTACTTTCCTTAGGGATGTCGGGGATGTGTGCGAGTCGCTCCATGTGGTCTGAAATAACTAGCGGCCAGTGTCGGTGAGAGCTCTCTGTCTTAAACCGCTCATGAATCCTAGAGCTGGACACAGCTAGAGGAGGCGATGCCTCTTGGCTGAATTCACCAGGGACAGCTTCCACAAGCTCAAGCAACCCTTAAAAAGGGCCAAACCACAGATGTGTGTGTTGCGTGAGTTCCCTTCAAGAAACAGTTGAGATAATATTCCTACTGAGGATCAGATGAGAAGATCAACGCCTCTCTCGTGTCCGTGCGCTACACATAAAGCATACAGACTGGAAACAGTTGTAGTTTCATGCGCTGGACTGGTGGCTTGGCACAGGAAGCGTAGGTCTCGTTGTCACTGTGAGGTTGCCAGGTAACCAGCAGAGACTTACGCGTGTTAATTAGTGTGCATCAGAGGGTCTTTGACAAGACAACCTTTGGACAAAGCCAGGCTAAGTGCTTTTGCTGGGGCCAGTCTTTATGCTAAGCTAACGTAGCCTCACATTTAGTGTACAGACACAGGAGTGGTGTCGATCTTCCCGGCTAAATCTTGGTCAGTGATACCGAAATAAACTGAAACAAGGCAGGAACCACACTTAAAGGGACAGTACACACCAAAATCAAAAATCAAAACAGTTTCTACTTGCCTGTAGTGCTCAATGCATTTGTGAACTGCCCCTTTAATGGAACACATTCTGCCCTCTTACAAATTAAAATCTACGTCACCAGAATCTAGTCGGGGCTTTGAGCCACTCCAGTCTTGGCTGGTCTGGTATGACCGGGAGCTAATGGTGGCTCATGTTAGCGTCACATCACAGAGTTCGCCCACCCGTCCCGTGCTACATAGGCTCACTTTAGTTTCACAGTACATCACTTTTAGAGATGTGGCCTTTAACCTGCACAGCACCGGTTCACTCCTGTCCCTTCAAAATAAGAGCATAAAAGGTGAATCACCGTCCATAGAGGAGGGACTCACAAGTTCATGTCTCATCTAAAAGTCTCAAAGAACAATGAATTAACTCCTGTTTACAAATGTGACACTCCAGTCAAAGTAGTGCTTCACATGAAAGAGAAGACTTTATCATTTTCTTTTGACCCTGTTCAGCTCTATTGCTAATTATGTCCTTCTGTCTTCAACGTTCTTCAAGCTCCGATCCTGGACACAAACATGTACAAATTGAGGTTTAACAGTCGCAGCAGAGTGGTGTGGCGTTCCGATGAAGCACGGTTAGTAATGAACGTAGGAGACCGAGGACCTCGGTCAGCGTCCGAACTGGGAGCCATGGAAGACAATAGACGGGCAAACTGAGGGAGTGGCACTTTGGGAGATCAGCGAGCACCAATGAACATGGAGCCCCTCCCCCCACAATGATGATTGGCTGACAGCAGAGGTAAACCTTTCAGTATCTGACTCCAGCTCAACTGTCTGCTGGTAAACTCCAGCATCACCTACTGCTTGTCCCTGTCCGTACACACATAAGAACACTTGCTATAAACTGGCCTCTCAGTCCTTAACCCTACATTTTGATCGTTATTCCTTTTAAGTGATGCTACAATGGAGGTAAACAATGTTGTAATGGAGGACGCTGGTTCGGCTTAAAAGGGAAAGTGCTTAAAGTGTGGCTGTATGAGGAACTTCTCTATAGTCAGTGTATTACTACAGGGGACGTAGCTTGGAGAAACAGACAGTATGGGAGCAAAGCAAGGTACCGTCTGTGTACGTATTTAAGACACCTAAAAGTAACTATCAGTTTAAGCGTACGCCGGATATTTTCACCTCTTTACTGTGCTGTCAGACGTTCCTGAACTGAAGCAGTTATCTCTACCTTCTTCAAAAACACCGGATTTCTTTAAACAGTCATTTTACCTGGTCTACGGCTGCCTCCATCGGTTAGTTTGTTTGTGTTATTGTGTGACTAACCCTTTAAAACCGTCACACACAAACACTAACAAACTAACCAATAGAGGCAGTGGTAGACCAGAAGCTCCTGAGTTCTGTCAGGTAAAAGGTTTTGTGACTTTGGAAGAGAGCAGATATAACAGCTATAACTTCTGTCTGTTCCTCCAAACCCTGTTTACTGTAGGAAATAAACTGACGATGGAGAAGGACTTCATATAACCGCACTTCAAACCAATCAAAACTTTGCTGTAACTTCACAAATCTATTCAGGCCGACGTCTGGGATTTTTTGGAGAAACTAAAAGAGGAAAATCTCACCAATTATTTCATCACACTGAAGGAACACCCTTTCCCCACTCTAAAAGCCAAACTGCAGCACTGGCACCAGCACTTCATTCACACGCGCACACAACCACTTTGAATTCTTCCTAATAAATAGGAGTAATTAAATGTATGAGTAATGTAATGACTGAATGTAATGAGCCAGAAAGTTGCTGTATCTGGACCCTGACTTTTAATGAGATAAAGAGGAACAAGAAAGAACATGATCCAGCACGGAATCGGTTCAATCCCCGCAAAAAATAAAAATTTAAAAAAGAATCCTTATATGTATATTTACATATTTTGTACATCATTTAGAATTAAGTCCATTAACTACTAAGGGGGAAGACGCCCGTTTTACAACCAAAACCAATATATAAAAGGTATATTTAGATATATATTAAGCTTTATCTCATAGAATCATTCCTCTATTGTTGCTACAACACTATTAAATGGTTTTGACCTCTGCGTGGCCGTCACGATCATGAATAGAGTTGCAGAGAAGCAAGCGAACCGAAGTGAAAGTGTACGTTAGGATTTTGCAGGAGATGCTGAAATGTTACCAAAAGAACAGAGGAAGAATTTAGAAGTAAACTTCCGCAACAATTGGCCAGAACGGACGCCACTCGTTTCGCTATAAACACGTGGCTGACGCCTGCGGGGGACTGGGCGTTGGTTAGAAGGAAAAATTGATGAAAACAAACGCGTGCATATCATGTTTTCGGGGAAAGAAATTAAATCCAGTGAAGATGGAAAACACAAGCAATGCTTGGCAGAGTTCAGAGGAGCTTCCACAAACTTCCATCAGCAAGAAAAGAAAAAAGAAATGTTGTTTGTGTGTGTGTGTGTGTGTGTTCGACCCTCACCACCGGCCGACGCAGGCCACGGCGGCAGCAGGAAGTCAGTGTGACGGAGTCCCAGATGTAAGTGTAATCCCACCTGACAGTTCAGGAATAGAAAAATAACTGGTCTCCGTCTCGTCCGTCCCAACCGGGCGCACGGATAGGAGACTGTTCAGTCGGTTTCCGGTGGGGAAGGGAAATGTGTCATTGGGGGGGCGGCGCTAGAGCGTAATGAGGTCGACCAGGTTGCCCTTGGGCGGAGTCATGCTGTCTGGGAAGAAGTTGACGAGCGTGTCGAAGAGCTGCGTCCTCTGAGCGTACGTCTGGTCCACGTCGGAGAAACCTGCGGGAGGGAAGAGAAAAAAAAAACATAACTACGATGAGAACGCCAAAGGAGAACTGGAGGGCTGTCATGTCACGCTGCGTTCATGCATACGCCAATCCTCACTTCCGCCGCCTTACGGAAGTCACACTTTGCATATCAGTGCTCAGGTTTATCAAATAAATCCTCTCGTTTGTAAAACACTACACGTGTCACCAATACTTAGTTGTGCGACAGACGCAAAAAGGTGGAAAGCGAAGGCGTCGTAAAGCAGCAGAGCAGCAGGAAGTCACTGGTGGCTCGTCTCATGACGAGAGCTGATCGGGTTCACCTATTTGCCGACGCTGCGGGTTTAAATGTGTGGAACGTGCTTCAGCTTTTCACTGCGATTGGTTATTTACTGGCAGGAAGGAGGAGGAGGACACGGGGTGCAGGTATCTGACTCAGGGGGACTAGTGATGTATGTTATTCATAATGTTTACGGTCAATTTTCTGTCCATTTTTGTTTCATAAATGTTTCATAAATGAACAGAAAATGAACTAAGTGCGATGGAACCCGCCCTGAAACACGGACCCCGTCTTCCTTTCCTTTGTGAGTGGGATGTTTGTGCCGTGTCATCACTAGTCATATTTATACAACCAATGTGTTTATTTTATTTTTTTTATAATTAACTAAAGCACAGCTAAAACGTATTCCGTTACAAGTAAAAGTCCAGCATTCAAAATGTTACTGAAGTAAAAGCTTACACATAAAGACAACAACATATACTTAAAATACCAAAAGTAAAAGTATACTCATTAGCAGAACGGCCCATTTCAAATAAAATGAGCTAGTGACGGAGTCTATGTACTACTTAATGATACACCACAGATCATGAGTTAGTTGATTCAAATAATCATGATAAAATAACTGAAAATGGAATGGAAATACTCAAGTACAGAACAAGTGCTTCAAAATTGAGAAAAAAGATTAAGATTAACGCCCCCCCTACACAATTGTATGAGCAGAGAGCGGGTTCTTACCCAGAGGGATGAAGTCAGAGCTGGACTTGAAGAGAGCCGAGGGCAGCAGCTGGAACTGAAAAGCGACACGTGAATGGTTAGCCGGTGAGTGGTGAACAAACAGATCTATCCAGCAGATGGCACTGCTGCAGGTCTCTGTCACCCTCAGCACACAGAGTCAAACTGTCTCTCTCTGCATGTTCCTTCTGGTTCATTTTCTCAACCTTCATCACATTTTTGCCTTTTCCCCACCATTCCAACAACAACAACAACAACAAAACAACAAGAAAAGAACAAAAACAAGAACAACAACAACCTACACTGAAGACCAGTAACACAAAAGCGTAGGCGCTAAGATAGAGCCGGTACCTCTTTGGTCTCATCGGGGTCAGTGTGGTCCACCGTCAGCGACAGGTCGTTCTGCAGGTATTTGAGCGCGCTCAGTGGCTCCGACTGGGCTTTCTCCTCGAACCTGGCCAATCAAAACACACGGACGGTGAACACCACGTGCACTCAGTGGGGCTGCAGTCGCAACCAGGAAACACTAGATGGCAGCAAAGCAGAACCAATCCCACAGCTCAGTAGTCCGGTTCCTGTGGCCTCTCTTTGACATGACATTACAAGTCCAAAGGTCTCACATGACATACTTTCCACTGACGTTTTTCCTTTCATTCAAAGGGTTGCCTTCCTGTTAACAAATAAAACACTAACTAAAAGAAGGAACATCTGAGGCAACAAAAAGTTAATCTACTGCGGAAAACATGAACCGAGTAGCAGTAAATTCTTTGAATCCATCCAACTTAACCGTTAATCTGTGTTAATCATTTCTGTTCTGATATAATTAAGGATGTGGTGAGGGATCATTTCTTCTACTGGGATCAACTTGATCGTCACAGTCACTTGTTCATTCTTGAAAACGTGGATGAGCCCTTTAAAATAAGAAATAAAGCAGGCTGAGGATAGACCGATCGATAACATGAGCAAAACAACGTGGGGCTACAAATCATCTCAACTCTTTGAAAAATGGCTCTCCAGTGCTTACATTGGTTATTCTTACCTACTGTAATGCCATTTATCTTCAAAAGACATTATTTCCCTAAAATCTGTACAACCTAAGCTAACAATTTATGAAAATTTATGTTTAATTTAATTGGTGAGTGAAAATAAATGGAAAATAAACCATTTGTTTCATAACCTCAGTATTGAGTCACAACAGAATACATAACAGACGGTGGTGGTGGAAGGAGTGTCGTTGGCTCAGTGGCTGCGGGAATAAAGAAATAAAGGAAGAAGCTGGACCTGACCTGTATTTCCTGATGAGGTATCTGCAGTGGCGCAGCAGGTACTCCTTGGAGGGCCGACACAGTTTGAGGGACCAGAAGTCGTCCAGGCGCATCTTGGGAGAACAAGACTTCCCGGGGTTTCCACCAAACAAGTAATGCACCTGGACACGGGAAATACGCACCGTTACAATGCACACCGGGTATAGTGCGCACACACGCACGGTATAGTATACACAGGGTATAATAATACACACGGGGTATAATAGACACAGGGTATAATACACACAGGGTATAGTATACACTGAGTATAATACACACAAGGTATATTACACACTGGGTACACCTATTTATTCGCCTGCTGACACACACAACCTACAAAGCTGTCATCACTGTCTACAGTTGAATCAGACTGTTCTGCACATTAAGTTTTGTACAATGTGTTATCTTTTTATTTTCACAGTAAAAACTCAGTTATGATATTGTGATGTCAAAACAAATGTGACAATATCAACCAAAGTCAGCTGTAAAGCAGTTTTGATTGTTGAAACAACTCACTTATAATAGCATGTAATTGGAGCTCAGTGGTTCTGAATTTAAAGGCAGCGATGGATTAAGTTATCATATGACTGTTGATCTCAGCCAAGTCAATCATGACTTCCTAGTTGCGCTGAGGAGCTGAGAATGGACTGAGCAAAAGAAACACGATTTTTAAACGAAATATCACAATTGTAAGCTTTGTTTTTGGCTGCTTTTACTGACATTCATCTCATATGAGGTGTTCAAGGATTGCCGGACAGATTAAACTCGGACGATGACAACGTATTATTTTACAGCTTCTGGTTGTGATAAACAGCAGTTGTTTAAAGAAAACATGATTTTCAATCTCACCGGCTGGTTTTTGGGTTCAGAGGGTTAAGTGTTAATGGAACAGAGGACAGCTGTGATGCAGCAGCAGATCCAGGTACGTGAACCAGCAGCTCACAATGCCAACACAAAGCTGAGCTGCACCTCGCCTTCAAAAAGTGCTCTGGAGTGTTACTATTGGAGTGTTCCTCGTGAGATTATGTGCAACTGAGATCAGAGTCTGTGTGGGTCTCGGCTGTGTGTGTGTGTGTGTGTGTGTGTGTGTGTGTGTGTTACCTTGTGCATCTCATCGTAGACCAGCTGGTGTGCGAAGCGTGGACACGGCTCCTCCTCCTGCAGAGCCTTGCTTGGGTTTTCTTTCACTGCCTGGTCATTCTTGTACACACACGACCTGAGCATGCACACACGAAAATAAAGAGGAGGAAGCAAGTTTTCATTAGTGACGAAAAGGCTGACTCCCTGAAGCACTCGAAGAAAAGCTGCTCAACAAATACAGTTCATTACATGTGCACTAGCACGTGCACGCACACACACACACACACACACTTTGTAGAGAGAAACAAGCCCATGTGTCACATTGACTTATTTCACCGGACATTGAGCACAAGAACAGCTACTTAAATCAATGTACTGGAACAGTGAGGGCTGCAGCCCGACAGCCTGTTCTTTCACCATCACTGATCCAAACAGGACGCGCACACACAGCGCTCTCTCGCACGGCACGCAGACACACACACACTGGGAACACGGCGTTCCCTTGTGGAGGGCTGGGGGATTGTGTGAAGAGGTCAGGAAGCACATCGTTGTGATTATTTGTGTAAAAATATTTGAAGAGTGTTGCATTTGCATGCATGCTCTCTGTGGTGGAGATCTCAGCTACCAAGAGCTGCTGTGTGTGAAAGTATTTCCTGCGAGTGCGCCGGCTGCGGTGATGATAGCAGCCTCTCTGCTGCGCAGTGTGTGTCTGTGTGTGTGTTTATCATGTTCATCATTCCCTCTCCTACCAGTTGTTGCGGGCGATGTCGTAGATCCAGAAGGAGTTGCGGACGTTCTCCTCGCGCTTGTCCTTGTCTTTGCTGAGGCCCGACAGCACGTGGATCTCGTTGAGCTCGGGGTCGATGGTGGCCCTCTGGGTGAAGCCCGTCATCGGCACTGTGGCGGCAACAACGGCTGTCGTGAATTTGAATTCAGCTCGGAACAAAACAAAAACATTTCCTCGTCCAGCTGACGCAGCGGAGAGAAGTGTGTTGCTGCATAAATAATAAAACGTCCTTCTCCGTGAAAAACTAAAAGTCAAGTTTAAGGAAGTGAAGAAAGCTACTCTGTAACACGGCAACGGGGCACCATGGCAACGGGGCTCGGCAGCGAGGGACTGAACAGCATGCAAATTCAACCCGATGGGTACCGGATCAATACCCTGTGGAGCATTTCTGGAACTGAGAGCCTCAATGAAATGTAAACAGTGGATGTTAGAAGGCTGGAGGACAAGTCAATCTGTTAATTTATGGTCTGTTTGTTGTGATATAGTGATCAAGCAACAACA
Organism: Cottus gobio; assembly: GCA_023566465.1. Lineage (NCBI taxonomy): Eukaryota > Metazoa > Chordata > Actinopteri > Perciformes > Cottidae > Cottus > Cottus gobio. The sequence continues at coordinate 2,699,896 of CM042236.1, forward strand.
ACAACTAAAATGTCTCAGATAATATGATTATTTGGAATTTGAAGTCTTAATTAAATGAGAAAACTGAGACTATTTATTTATTGAATCACCAAACACATACGTTATGTTGTGATGTGTATCGATCAATCATGATATGCAGTGACCTGAATCAAGAGAGAAGATTTCACGCAGCAGCTATTCTCTCCAATATGGCTGCACTGTTGTGTTTCCATTAGGGCTGTCAACGAATATTCTATATTCGAATATATATTCGAATAGTTGTTAAAAACCGAATATTCGAATGTGAAAATGAATATTCGAATGTTAAAAAAAAAATTACAAAAATAAATAAATTAAAAAAAACACAACAGCGGCAACAGCGGCAACAGCGGCAACAGCGGCAACAGCGGCGCGACTGTCTGCTTTGCGGGTGTTTCAATCACTGAATGAAGCCATATTTGGGACAAGAATCGCAACCTTAAATTGCTTGCACAAAACTCTTGATCAGCACTCAGCATTTGTTTATTGTTGTCGTTCATTTAAACCGCTATGCGCAGAGAGCGCAACGGTGCGGGAGCGAGAGAGAGAGAGAGAGAGAGAGAGAGAGAAAGAGTGCGTGTGTGCGAGAGGTCCGCGGTCTTGGCCATTAGTTCATTTACTTATTTCCGTGTAGATAATATGTTGTTAAATATGTTTAAACTTAAATAAATTACCTATACAAGTAGTTATGTCTCGTTGTATTAATTTGTCCTGTTATTGACGTGCCTAATGCGCAACTTCGAATATTCGAATATGTTCGAATATATGTATTTTTTTAAAGGGAATATTCGAACGTCATTTTTGAGCAATTTTGACAGCCCTAGTTTCCATTCAATCAAACTTCAATCAAAGTCAGTCAGTTAACAACTGACTAACACACAATAATACACAATCTAACAGAGGCCACTCAGCTGGGCTGAGCAATAATATAAATATATAGACACAGTATTAGGTTTTAACCTAATACTGTGTCTACTCCAGCCTCATCTCAAGTCAAATACATGTTTAAAAGTGAGACACAACTTGGTTCAACAGATTTACATTTGAAGACCACTTTTATACTCTTTGTAAAGCCGGGAGAAAACACATAACTGAGCCAAGTCAAGGTTTTTTTTCTTTCCGTAGAGGCAACAGAGACTAGACCTCAAATGTCACTGTGGGGAAACATGGCAGAAATGGAATTCATTAAAGAGATACCAACTAAATGAGCTTAATCGAACCAGAGCTCCCAGCTTGGTTACAGGTCAGCGTGTCCGGAGTGACGTGGCGAGATGCTGCTGCTGCTGCTGCACACGTCAACATGCGAGACTGATTATGAGAGCGAGAGGGGAAAGAGAACAGTTTGTGCTTCCTTCCTGCCAAAACACATTCTGTTCTTTCTTGCTCCGTTTCACCCGCGCACGCATTTTAATTGTTCAATTTCTCTCCCAGGTCAATACTATAGTTCTGCATTCTTGTTGTATTAATTCAACTCTGATTTTTCTACAAAAAGGTACGACAGTGAAACCAGAGTCAGGGCTCCAGACTAACTACTTAGCACTGGTATTCCATAGTGAACATTTAAGCTCCACCAACACAATATTTAGGCGCAGCAATTGATTGACATGCGATACAACACAATCACATTCCTTTTGACTTATTTTACACGGCGTTACTGATAAATGCTTTGGTTCTAGACAATCTACAGAATAACACTGTGCTGTTTTATTTTAAAGGAAAAGTCCCAAAGAGAAGAGATTAAGTCAATGTTTTTTTTAAACAAAGACACCAAAAATGCAGTTGAGTCTTATTTGCTACTCCTTAATATGAACTGTGTTGGAATCTATTTATTTTCAAGTGGCACTGGTACTTCTAGTTAATATTAAAAATAATTTCATTGCAGTTACTTCAGAAACAGTCACAAATGTGTGTGTTTATACAATATAATCCTACTAATATAATACCAGACTGTATCTGAAGCCATCCGAGCAGAAAAGGTCCACATCCTGTAGCCGGCTTTGAGAGCGTGTAACTCGCTATATTTTGAGTATTTTGACACATTCATCTGTGCAGTATGAGCGTCCAACACTTTTGCAGATCTGGCATTTCCTCCCATCACATAACTCTGCAGCGATGAGTAAGCAAAGAAGCACTCTCTTGAAAATCAAACAGGGGGCGAGTGATTTTTCAGTGTGAGCGTGTGCATAGAAAATAATAGCGAAGCCGTTTTGACGCAAAAGAACAAATTTGAGATTGACAGAACAACCCGTCTCTTGATAGGAGTGAGATTTTGTGAATATAAATGGTGTGCTCACCCATGCCCGAGTCCTTCTTGGTGCCATCGGATATGATCTCTACGTGGTCTCCGTCCACATCGTAGCTGAAAAAATCATTGAGGTATGTCTTTGACCTCTGACCTCCAAACACGTATAGGCAGCGGTTTCTCTGTAGGAAACAGAAGAGACAACAACAGAGCATTAGCATCCACGCTAACTGCGTCTTATTCGATTTGATCAGGCAGAATTTTCCCTAACCGCAAAAGAAATTAACCCAAAATGTGTATTCTGGACTCACAGTGTGGAAGAGCATGCAGTGCCCGATGCGGGACTGGACGTCCTCTGGCCCGGCGTTGCACGAGTCTTCCCGCAGGAGGCTCCATGTCCCGGCCTGACAGTGGTAGGCGTACAGGCCGCTGAACTGCGGCTCCGACGTCCGACTGTCCTCCACACTGCCGTTACACGTCAGGATGCGCCCGCCAAACGTGTAGATCATGTGCTTCTCCGAGTCCATGCACATCTTGCAGGGAGAGCGTGGTAAGGAGATGGAGCAATACAGGAAGGGTGACAGTTTAATTTTAGTCAAAGTTTAGCCTTGACTTTATCAAGTTCATCAATGAATACTGCTGAAGAGAACAATTTGAGATGCGACTGACTAGGGCTGGGCGGTATGGCCAAAAATTCATATCACGGTATTTTGTAAGATTCTGGCGGTTTCACAGTATTTTTTTCCTGAGTAAACACATTAATTCATTGACACTGGAAAGGATCGGCAGCCAACTGAACAGCTGTTCAACGGTCTGGCCAACTTGTTTGCAACTGGCCAGTGAGTGGTGAACAGCTGTTTGTGTGGTCTTCTGTTTTTTCACCTACATTCCCCTGGGTCCTAAGTCCCTCCAAGTTCAGCTTCTTTCAATAAATCGTTTTCTGATCTACTTCGGACCTACTTAGAGACAGAGTTTCTTCTTGTTGTGATAGTGCGCGAGCTGTACCCAGCATGCAGTTCGGCGGTGTAATTTTATAAATGTACAATTATTAGTGTTACAAATTGTTTGTGTCACAAACTGTTGTGTTGTGGTGTTTTACCCTGTTAAAGAGTGTTAGTTGTTGGTTATTAATTGTTATAAAGTTAAAACCATGACTCCATCTCAATGCACGTAAGACAAGTAGCTCCGCAGCGGTGAATAGTGAATAGTATAATGAATAGTATAATCTGCTGCCTGCCGGTATGACCGTTAGACGGTATATGAAACATTCATACCGTATGAAAATTTAAAACCGGTATACCACCCAGCCCTAACACTGACATATGTTTAGAGAGCAAAACTGAATCTGTGCTAGAACATTACAATCAGATCTGGGAAACGTTGGACATTTTAAAGTCCATTTTTCTGTTTGACACGTTATCGACAGTGACTGTGTGTGTTAGGCTCTGAACGCTACTAAAACACAAGGGACCCTTGCATCTAGTTGCTCAGCTAATGTGCTGCTTGTCCTTGTCTAGACACGGTGGGAGCTGACATTATTGTTAGTCCAAAATCACTGCCAAACTGCATGCTGGGTACAGCTCGCTCAATGTCACTCACTACAATATCAACTGTAACTGGTTGCTCGTGTTTCTAATATTTTGTCCACCCCATTAATATCAATGAGGGTTGACGAAATGTGTGGATTTCACAGGCTAAATTGAAATCCATCCATCCATCCATCCATCCATGGATGGATGGATGGATGGATGGATGGATGGATGGAACTATCGGTCAGGGGGGTGCAAACAGAGACGGATTCCAGCTACCTGGTGGTCAAACACCAACTTCGGCCCGCCGTCAGCAGACGTGTCCTCGCTGAGTAGCGTCCAGGTGTTGGCGTCGATGTCGTAGCGGTAGAAGTCGCTCTTCAGGGACTTGCTGTTCCTGACGCTGGAGTCCAGGTACCGGCCCAGCGTGTAGATCTGACGCCGCTGCGAGTCGATGCACATCTTGTGGCACGAGCGAGCACTGGGACCGCTCTGATTGGTACACAGGGGACCGACATAGCTCAGTGTGTCTATCGTCAAAAAACATCTGTGTTTGTTTCTTTATTTTTAACTCAATGTTTTCTGACCCCACTCACCTCTTTCTCTGTGTCCCTGGAGATGCACGACCACTGGTTCTCCTGAACACTGTAAGCCCAGAAGTCAGCCAGGTCCTGCGTGCCGTCCCAGCCCCCAAACAGGTACACGGTCTCTGCGGGGAAACGGGCAAGCGGAACAACGTTAAACCTCCTCTCCGGGATTTGCATTCCGCTTTAGGAGGCACTGCCGGCAGCCAGCTGAACTCCAGCGCCCTACCATCCCTCCACCCAGCGGAAACTGTCCCACACACAGTTAATAATCAGACTAAGGGTGTGCCTTCATAAACTATTTACAGCTCCCAAAGGTCAGCTGGGTTGACAAATTTGACAAATTTTGTTCATTGAATATTTATACGCTTGCTTATATCTGGTCGATAAAGAAAGTGTTTAAATATTCCTAGACGACACAGCTGCACTCTGTATGCTAGGGCTGCTCCATAAGGGAAAAAATCATATTCAGGACTATTTGGGTACATTTTTGAAAGAACATTTCTCATCAACTCTGTAAGCATCTTGATCCTACATTTCTAAAGAACAATTAGTACATTTTAATAGGCACTAGATTTATAACAATACGAACCAAGAGCATCACTGCAAACAGGATTACGTCACAATGTTCCTTTTATGATAATTATATTTTTTTCCTTCACTCAATCGGCTAATCACTAATTATATTTTTTGGGGCATTAACCCCTTTTCTGGTTCCTAAATCAACTGTCCTACCTGTCATTTTCAATTATTCTCAAAACATATGGGTCAAATATAGGAGAACTAAGGCACAGGCACATGGGAGTGTCTGTATGTAAAGTTGTGATTGTATCAGAAACTTGTGTCGGAGGAAATGAGCTCCGCCATTGCTGCTACAACTCCAAAACTGTTTGAAACTGTGTGACCGTCGTGTGGCTAATGCTGCGTTCACACCGAACACGGCGCAGATTATTTGTGGGAGTAGATTACATGTAAAGTCAATGCACAGATGCAAATAGGTTGCGAATGACCGGGTGGCGCAAATGACGTAATTAACGCGGCTACGGATAATATTATGAACCCAGATACGGGCGCGTTTCATGGTCCGACGTTTGAGGGACTTCCACAACAATTATAAAGCAGAGCTAGTGGTTACTTCAATGGTGGATGGCGGAAACTGTACTGTTTTTACAGAGATAAGCCACAGAGATAAGCCCCGCCCTCTTTCAGGCGCGAGTAAAGCAAATGAAGCGAATGACACGAATTAACCACATAAAGTCGAGGGAGTAACGTTCGGTGTGAACGTAGCATTAGAATGACACAGTATTTGAGCATGAGATTACGATCTATAATTATTAACTCAATATAAGGAAATATTACTAGAGAAGGCTAGAGATCTGGACAGGAGTAAAAGTGACGAGACTACTTGTTTTTTTAACACAAAAGCTATGTTCTGTGTTAATACATCCACGTGTTCTTATGACAATCAGTACGGAAGATAATGACCCAGGCTCAAAGCTCTATGAACAGGTTCTGCATGTGAATAACCGCTTGTTTCTGTCAAAACAAGTTGGGATTCATGTGCTCTTAGAAGAGAAATGCAGTTTTGTTTTTGGAGAAGAAAGGGCTAGAGGTGGAGGGGACGGGGAGCGAGGGTTAATTTCACTAAGCGGTAATGGAGTCGGAGTAGAAGGATATGAGTCATTGCGTCGGCTGAACAGCCGAGTCATAACACTGGCTGCGTGGGTCTCACCGGTCTGGACGTCAATCACCATTTGATGTCCTCCCCTCATCCCGGGCCTGTTGTCGTCGCCGTCACCTGCTTTGAGGAGAGGAGAGAGGAGTGGAGGGAGTGGGGAGGAGACAAAGGGTGGTGTGTGAGTATGGAAGATGACGCGGAGGAAAGTGAGAGGGGAGAATGGAGAATGGGACGATGGGAGGAGCAGAGGGGGAGCACGGCTTTAGCGACGAGGCAACAAAGCATTCAGTGTATCAAATGTTCGATCGACAAATGGGGAAGAGGTCCCACTCGAAGAGATGGTCTCACTGTTCATGTCGTCTCGGTTGATTTCTTGGGCGCTTGTACCTTTGTTGCATTTCGGGATGATCTGACTCCACCGGGGCTTGTACTCCTGCTGGCTGATATACTGGTTAAACAAACCGTCTAGCGAGGAGAGAAGAGGATGGAACATGGCAAAGATCACATTAATGCAAGCAGAAACCAGGCAGAAACTTTAAAAAGATGAAGGTACCACTGACAATTCTAAATAAAGACTGAAGTCGTCTTTACTCTAGAATCCATCAGGCCGAGCACGATACCTCTCACAGCTTTGTCTATGAGCTCCTCGCAGGCGTCAAAGTCTCCTTGCAGCACCAGCCGGTCGTGCAGGTGAGTGAGCATCCGGTGTTCCAGCGCTATCCGGGTCTTCTTCTGCAGCGACTCAAAGGCCTCTGTGTAGTTATGCTGTCGGAAGTGCTTGAGGCAAAGGCGGATGGCTTCCTGTTCTCTGTACTGCGAGGAAAGAGATGCAGGCAGATTTATAGATCAGTGATAGGCAAGAATCCCTGCACAAGCACACCCACAGCTGTCAACCACAACATGTCTGGAGCAGTTCACTCAAGCATGACAACAACAGTCCTGTTTGAACTTAGGTGACACCTATGAACACCAAATGCTTGGTTCAAAAAGCTCATTTATCTGTTACGACGGCATAGATAAACTACCAGACAAAAGTATGAAAAACAAAAACAAAGGGTGTCTACCTGAGTTGACACCTATATCTTAACATAGATAATATATGATAGTTTAGTGCTCTGAATTTGGAATTCAGCACATTTTAGAAGTTAGGTTTATCTTGCTAAATGAAACAAAACAATCAGTGAAAACTAACATATTTTGGCGATTGATAAAAAAGGTACTGTTCTTGCGTCGGCATTAAAAGAAATAACATCCAGCCCCACTAAAGCCTCTTCCATTAGAGCCATGTGAGTGTGGGCCTACAATTGCATCCCACTCAAAATATTACATTGTATGGGCATAAGAAGATAAGAAGTTTGCATTTATTTTTGCTTGAAGTTACCAATTGCTTGGAAAGGGTTGCCCCACACAACCTGGGATCAAACTGAAATATGTAATGATGCAGTGATTCTGGTCTCAATAAATTACATGAAGAAGTTAACATTTAATTAATCTTGATGGAGCTAAAGTTAAAAAAGGGACTGGGGAACAACAGCGTAATATACTTTATGAATGGCTTTCTTTTACATTCCATGGTTTGGATGTTACTGCTACTGGCCATCTAATTAGGATGCCTCCTGGACGCCTCCCTTTAGAGGTTTTCCAGGCATGTCCAACTGGTAGGAGGCCCCGGGGAAGACCCAGGACACGCTGGAGGGATTATATCTCCCAGCTGGCCTGAACGCCTCGGGATCCCCCAGAATGAGCTGGTAGATGTTGCAGGTGAGAGAGAAGCCTGGGTCAGCCTGCTGGACCTGCTGCCACCAAGACCCAACCCCGGATAAGTGGTGGAAAATGGATGGATGGACGGATGGGTTTGGATGTTGGGACTTACCTTACTGTACCAGTTAAGGCAGGGCTGCACCACATCGGGATCTTCGATACCGTGCAGCTCAATGTACCAGATGCTGAAGTTAAAACTGGGACCCCAAGACATCAGAGGCACTGAGACACAGAGCAAGAGAAGATAGTGTCAAAAGACAGGAATTTTGGCCGTGTATCTTTTCATCCAAGACCAACAGAAACCACCAAAGGCATTATATATGCTGGTAGACAAATTAAATACTTTATTTAGGGAGGTCAGATTTGGATGTTGAGTCCACTTCTTGTTGGAATGTGTTTACAAACATTTTAATGGATATTTGAATCTGTTTTAGATTCTGTGTTAATTTAAAAAATATTTATATATATATATATATATATTATAAATCATTATAATAGATATTTGCACCACCGGCACCATGAACAATATTGGGCCACAATTAATGTATATGTTAACGACAAGACAAACTGACTTTATCATGACGCCCGACCCCCTTATGCTAAAGTGGTGTAGTCTCACCCCACTATTAAACCCAAAATGCAGACTCAATCAGTCCGGGTCTCCAAAACAGTGACGACTGCATGATTAGCACCATGGACAGCACCACACATGCAAAAAGCAGGACTACGACAGCGTGTGTGTGGGGGCAACAACTTCCACAAACGTGATGAGATGAATATGATTGTAGTCTACTTATATTACACCTACAAGGAGAACGCCCCTCTGAAGGTGAGACAACAGCCAGTTTTACCCATTTTTAAAGCGCTTCTTCGCTAGTTTTTAATTGAGGAAACTGATTTTCTCATGTGGCCTGCTTGGCTGCGACTGGATTTATTGCTGACGCATTGCGTTATATTACTGAGTTTCACACTGTTTCCTGATTGAGAGGGCACCACATTCACCATTTGTCGCTGTCCGTTGACAGGGGGGTTCTGAATTCATGTTGCCGTGGCTCATCGTGAAGGCCACCCAAACTCTCCCACAGCGATATCAAGGCTCTTCTGAAAACCACAGACAATTGACAAACCACACCAGCTCTCACCTATTTTGACAAATCTGCAGGGAAACATCTGCTCATTAATCTTGTGCTTTAAGGTGAACGTTTCCTTGTTGTAGTCATTCTTAAGGCCACTGGAAGAGAGAGGGGAAAAAACAAAACAGCAAAGATGACGCAGACGTTTCACAAATGACATTAGTGGTTGAGCTGCCAACTGCCTCCATATGCCGGTACAGTTTGGACAGTTGTCTAATTATGGCTGTTAATTAATTGGTAGTCATAATCCGTCCTCTTCTTCTTTAACAAACAGGCAGTGTGGTAATGAAGGGAAACTGGATTTTGTGAATCACCTATGAAGATAACTTTCCTGTGATTATTGCATCCGTTTCAGTTTCCATGTTCTGAATGGTATTGAGGAAGAATAAACACAGTGTCAGCATCTACAGCAGCATTTGACTTGGTCATCTTAATTCAGATCTGCTAATACAAAAGCAGAAAGAATTGTCTTCTACTTTCCCAGAAAACAGCTTTTCCAGAAATTTCTGATCTTGCCATCACAGGAATTTAATTCAAAGTCAACTAATTCTGCACAAAACATTTCTAGGGACGCACTGACCCAACGTTTTCCTCCAGACTGCGATACCTTGACTTGTGGTATCCCAACGGCGAGTACCGATCACCTGGCATTACGTGATAATCACAGTTGATATTATGGACTAGATATTGCTGTCGCGTAAGACCCACCATGACTGAAGGAATGCAACCGATAGGTAAAACATTGGATATCATAAAGAACTATATTCAGTGAGGAAAGTAGATTCCCTCCCACCACCGGATTTACACATGCCAGAAAACAAACAAACACAAACACACACACACCATCAAACTTCAAACAATCAAAAGATAAGAAAAAAATGCTTCAAATGGAATTGTAATTTGAAACTGTAGCTGCATCAAACTGTAATAATCACTAAGACATGGACTGGCTTTGCATCTCACCTGGACAAAAGCTCTGTCATGTTTTCTTCACTCATCCCACCAAACACTTTAAACTTCTTGAGGTTGCACACGTGAGTCTTCTCATACTTCCCAAAGGTGATGCTCTGAACAATTGCCGGCCTTTCCAATTTCAAGATTAAAAACTGGAGAGAGAAGAAGACAGGAGTCATGAAAAGCCTGATGGCAAAGAGCAGAGTTATGATTTCAGCAATGTGGTGGACTGCTTATCTTATTATAATGACTGCAGCGGGGTCGATCTACTGCGTCGGGCAAGTGGAGTTGCACACATTCTATGAGCCGCATCCACGAGTCACTGGTGCTCTAACAAGTCAGGAAATCTACTGACTAATCACCCAGTGGCCATCAGGCCAGAGCCAGTGGATAGACAACCGGCCGGAACATGGAAGCAGGCGTTTAACAAGCCCCAGGGGCCTCATTAGATACATAGCTATCACATCAGTCCATGTCTTCTTTATCAATATTCATCTGACTGGGATGAAACTTTAATAAACACTGTTGTCACTCATCAGTCCTTCCACATGAACTTCCCCATCAACCTCTATAATCGAGGGAACATAAAAGACTTTGGACTCCCATGTGAGGCATTGATCCGGCTCTTTGGCCCCAGTTTGTCACGAGTCAACATGCTTAAGTACGACCTGATCCTCCCGCCAGGACGCGTGTGTTCAACGCATAATAATTTGGCACACACTTTGGTTTCATTGCATTAGATATATTTTTTTTGTACAGTTAATTAAGAAAACTAAACAAGAAAAAAAGAAAATAGGAAAAATATATACTATGGTATTTTGATTGTGCTGCAGTTGTAAAAAGCGACAAATATTGAAATGTCCACATACATATCAGCATAAATAAATATCTGAATGACTCAAGATTGATAGCTATTCTGTAGCTTCACTCAACTAAGCATTTCATTTCTCAGACCAACATTGCTTTTGAAAACAGATACTGGAAATTACCAACAGACAGGACATGCACAGGAAATAGTTAAATAATCACACTGTAATTAATTGCTGCAAATCTGAATTTAAGTTTTCAGCGAATATGTTGATAAAAAATCAACTAAAACCTCTGCCTATGAAGTCCTCCTGTGTATTTGTTTTTTGCTCATGTCTATTGTTCTCAGTCCTCACTATGCCACCCAGCCACTTTACTAGACGCCTAAATACCGGCAGGATTTGGAGACTGCCGTACTCAACCTGGTGAGTGGTTAACCATTGATGTAAAATGCTTCATTTCCTTTCACCATACAACACAGGCTTTTAGATTCAACCACAAACTCTGCTTGTAGTCAGTCAATGAGTTCAGGAGACACGATGAGAAACAACTTGCCCCCATGTTCCCTCATTACTAGGGCACGCTCTCTTAATCAATTAGTTAACGCAGACAATTTGGTCATAGTCGACTGAGATTTATTTTGTTGATTAGTTGCTTTTTGTGCTTTTATCCTGCTGACTGACTTATTTCAAAGAAACGTATGAGCACATCTCTTGAGTGTTAGTCGATAATCAAGGAAAGTCCTACTGTGCTACCTGATGTTTTTTTTTTTGTCCATCCAAATTAGGCCCTATGCTCCCTCAACCCCTTCCTTGGCCCTCGTTAAAAATCGGTCTCAACCTTTTTGAGACCTTTGCTCGAATGGTTCTTAATGCACACCGACGACTCTGTCCCGCTGTCGGGCAAGTCAAGGGAAGGGGACAGCAGCAGCAGGGCCTACCTGTGGAGGGTAGTTGCTTTCAGAAGACCACCTGGAAGACTGATCATTAGGTTTGTCCACCAAGATATTCCTAAAAAAACACCCACAAAGAAAGGTAGAGTTCATTTATCCCCGTGATACACCACAGCAGACAATGTTCAATGGAAGTTATGACACAATATCACAGTTCACCATGGGGGAAAAATAAGTGTGTGTGTGTGTGTGTGTGTACTAGGTGTAACCGCAAAGGAACCGTATAGCAGTACGACCCCTGCTTCTGCAGGCCGGCCAGATTGGGCTCATTCGAAGGAGTCCACTTTATTAGTACAGTTCAGTTCTTGTAAGCTAGCGGACAGTTGTTGTTAGCTCGCATCAGCCACAGCTAGCCGGTGTATGTACGAGTGCTGAACCAGCAACAGGCGAAGGCTCTGAAACTATGTTAGACTTCGCCTACAAATTGTAACATTTACAGTGTGTTTTGTGTACGCCATCCATAAAACCATTTATTTTTATAACCCAAATAGCAAGTAGCCGGCGGACAAGCTGAGTAGCTGTTGCTGCTAAAGCGGAGCTCTTTGGTTAGATAACAGCAGCTAGTTACTTTAGCGCCGAAGTAAAGGGGACGTTCGTTTTTTACAAAGCAGGGTGCCGGACCCCACACTGCTGTATCTAATTCAGAAAAATGCGGGCGTGTTATAACGGGTTATCAGCCTGGGGCTGGAACGGATTTTTCTGAACTAGTGGCAGGACAAAGTATTGAGGGCTGCTGATCCAAAAACAAGCTATAAGAGAAGGAAATATATAACTGGCGTAAACAAAGTGTGCCTTTAACGGAGGGGCAGTGCACAATAGACTAACTGTTATCTGTGTAATTATCTAAATTGATAACTACACGTTCCAAAGAAATATATTAATGTCATCTCCTCGAACATACGATTCTTCTTAAAAAGGTACCACAAACGATTCCCAGTATCACCATCACCATAGGGCGACGGCGTATCAACACCAAACGCCCCTAACCGCCACTAACAAAGCTAACGCTCGCTGGCTCGGATCGCAGACGGGCTAGGCCAGTCGGGCCGGCTGGGAGAAACATTGGTACATTGAGGCGATAAAAGTCCACTCGTGTCCACAAAACATAGCGCATACGCCGGGCCATCTAACGCGCGCTTTACTCACTCGGGTAAATACGTCGAGGAGTAAGAGCTCCATTTAAAAACGCTGAAAGTGAGGACTCTGCTCTCAGGAACGACAGCCATCTTGTTGCAGAAAATAACAAGCAGCGGGCGGCAAGCAAGGGGCGAGCGGTGACAGCCCTTAAAGAGACAGTACACCCTGTTTGGTTTTGTTCGTACAGGGAAGAATCGAGTATGCAACACGGTTAAGCCAGATTTTCCATATCCATGATAATATAACATCAGATGTTCACCTTATCATATTGATATATTTGATATTATGAACTGTAGTTTAAAAGGAGGTTAGCTCCCACATTATATAACACTAATAATAAAATAAAACCCAGGATACCAGGCTACATCGAAGTATAAGTTTGTGGCGCTTTACAGCTTTGAAAAAAACATTTTAAGGCACATCTGAAAAAACTCAACAGTTATTTCTCTTTCCAGAAACAGTGTTCAGATACATAGGACTATCCTCAGAAATCACTGTCACTCTGAGGACAGATCCACCTGCCTCAAGGCAAGAATGAGCTGCTGGGCCTTTTGTAGGCTAAAAATACTTTGAGAAAGTAAAAGTCTTGGATTCTGATTTTGACACAGGACCACTCTTCAAGACGAGAGACTTAAATTCAAGTGAGAAAGCAGTGCCACTGAAGGGCCCTTCATGTCAGTTGATAGGCCTATTATCTTAAGAGGGGCATTAAATTGCCTCACAGTGAACCTGGAGTTTTTAAGGGCCCTGTAGTACTACTTGCATGCCCTGGTGGTTTGTAAGCCACTTATTTTGTTTATTTATTTATTACTGGAGGGAGAACATTTTGATACCATGTGAAAAAGAGTCAATATATGTTGGGAAGTTCTTGGGTTTTAAAGAACAATACTCGATGAAGTGAGTGTGCTCTGTATCTTTGAACAAACTGGATGTTTATCTGGTGAATGTACATACTTACATTTGTACATTTTCACACAGCCAGAGATATCTTGGTAACTGTACTAAGTGGATGCCAAGCTCTTTTCTTGTAAAAGTTGCACACTGCTACGCTCCAATGACATTTGAATGTCACCTCAGGGATTAATCAAGCGTCCTATCAGGTCCTATCAGGTCCTATCAGGCCCCGTCTTGCCTTGTTTTGTTGTGTGTTGTCCTGTCCTATTGTATCCTTTCAAGCCCGGTCTTGTCTTGTCCTATCTCGCCCTGCTGTGTCCTGTCTTATCATGTCATAAAATGGATTAATATATGTTATGTACGAGCTATTATTGGCCTGCAGATCGGTTTAACATTGCAGTAGTTCTTTTCTGAAACAAAGAAAGCCCATGTGCTGTGGTCCGTGTTTTAAAAGCTCCTCTCTGGGTGATCTCAGGGTTTCACTACATGTCCAGTCACTCATCGCTCACAGTGTGGATGAATCATCTGATGAGTAATGTGAACGCAGCTTCATTCCAGTTAACTGAACCTCTTATTACCGGAACTTGCTCTTCCCCCGTCCTCTGAAGATCAACATTGGCAGTTTTTTTTTTATTTTGATATATGTTACATTAAATTCCCACACATTTAATTTGGTATCAGATGTCTTCAAGTTCAATACAGACTGTACATTTTATCGGTTACTAAGAGCAAAGTATCAAAGGACCAAGCTTTTCGATCAATACTCAGATATTCTTTGTAACCACTCTGCCTCAATATAATCTCCTTTGTTCGCATTTCCTTATTTATTTAAACTTTTAAATGAACTCCTTGTATATAATGATTGTGTGGCAATAGATCTCGTATCAGGCTTGCAGAAAGGCACATTGCCACAACATCACATAAGAACATACGTATCTAGCATAGATACAGTAAATAATAACTCACTTAGCAGACTTTCTTATGTCACGTTACAAGCGCAACAACGTAACCTAACAAGCGTAAAGTCAACTTTTACTTTTGATTTCACACTGGACACAAACAGAGGTTTCCTTGGCTAAAGTCCTGTGTTTGTGTGACCTGTGAATCCTTTTTGGACTATGACTTGTTACGTCCCTTGCTTTGACTGAATGTAAAAACGTCCACATTCAATGTTGCAGAAAAAAACAATGACAACATTTTGTCCTAGCAACTGAGCTGTAAATAAAGTAGAGAAATAAAATTGATTCTCAACCAGCGGCAGATGACAGAATCTCATCAATCGACTGCAGAGGATTGTGTAATTTGATCAGCACAGCTGCTAAATGGACCTTGTGGTAAGATTATCAGGTCAATTGTAGTCTGGTCACCATCCATCACATTCGATATCCTGTAAACAAGATGAATTATTTAAGATAAATTAACTGATAGTGATAATATGTGTTTCAGTTTGATAATCAATAAACGTTCTGTTTTAATATACAAGCTCGCTTTGGATTTCTGTTTTATACCCTCTCAAAGAATCTGCAGCTCCTCAAAAGGAGACCCGTTTAGTTGGCAGTGTCACTTGGTCCATATAGCAGATAGCACAAAAAAAGAAGGCGTGGAAAGTGGAGAGGTGTCTTTTGTTGGCAGAGTTGTAATCCGCTCTAATTCAAACCACAGGGGGTCCGCCAGCCTCCCGGACCTC
Source organism: Cottus gobio (assembly GCA_023566465.1). NCBI lineage: Eukaryota > Metazoa > Chordata > Actinopteri > Perciformes > Cottidae > Cottus > Cottus gobio. The sequence continues at coordinate 2,715,272 of CM042236.1, forward strand.
TGGTATGTTCACACGGTCCTGATTGCCAGCGAGACCCTCTGAGGAGAAAATCAAGTCAAAAAGTGCTCATGACACGACAGTTTATCAATTACATTGTTGTGTTGATATCCTTGTCATGGCTTTGTATTAGGAGTGGGCTGTTCCTTATATGTTTGGTGTATGTGAAGTAATGAAAAATCCACTGTTTATCTAGCTTCAGGCTTTTTCTAGAAATCATTGAAAGAAAATAAGAAGATTATTTGCATTGAAAGCAACAGGATTCAAGAAAAGAAGCAAAACATATGTTTGGGACATAAAAAATACAAAAAATGACTAAAGTTGAGATTATCGGTGAGGACACCCAGAGATGATGCATCCCAGCATGCTTAAGCCTTACTTTAGGTTTCATTGTGACATTGCGGTGAAATTTTCTGATGAATCATCTGCAAGTGGACCTCCTCCAGGCTCGATGCCGTGACTGATGGTGGCGTTTCTATTAAGTGCAGCGTTCAGCGCTTTGCAGACTCTTTCTTCCACTTATTGCAAATTGCAGAGCGCTAGTTCAAGTGTCATTAACGTGAATGCAAAGCCAGACACTGAGAATAAAAGTGAGAATGGTTTTATTATTATTACTCAAATGTAAATATGAACATGGCTTTTATTGGATATTTAAGTGTAGATTTGTTTTTAGTTTCGGTTATGCCATACAGATCTCTATAGAAGCCTAGAGCAGCTCTGTAGTGACGGTTCGGTCGGTCCTGTGTAACAAAATCCTCTTTAAAGTTACCGCCCCAAAGATCTCTGTGTTCTTCTCTTTGGCGACACCTATGGCAACAAGCAGCAATTGTAGCTTGTGTGTTTTTGGATTACCCAAAAATGTCAAGACACAACCTCCAAGTTTGTAATAGTACAAACACGAAGGCTTTCATCGATCACCATTGTGTTGCCTCATTCGGCGATTGCAAGAGACTTTAAATGAAAATCTTCAAAGATTATTACTTCAAAGGTAATGTGTAAATCATTGGAGGGTGCTAGTAGAGTGTGCAGCAGAAGGACCTCCAGTTAGCACTTAGCACTTAGCAGCAGTGCAGATCCAAGCTGATAGTAAAGACCATCTAGAGATAAAATGTTGCTCTATTTTCTTTGGAGCATGTGGCCAGATATTGAAATCTGCAGGTACATTTTTGTCTGGTGTGGTGATGTGGAACAAATGCTCACAGGCTGACGTTTTTTTATTTTGAATATCACTCCTGGCTGTTTTTTCCAAAGTAGTACATTGTTTTTAAATCAATGAGTAATGTTTTAATGAAGCTTGGGGTGTAACATGTCTTTTCGTTCTCATGGACACATCTTATGGAGGAGAAGGTCTACATGAAAACAAAAGGAATCACAAATGAATATTGACCTGTGGTCTGTCTGTCTGTCTGCCTGCCTGTCTGCCTGCCTGTCTGCCTGCCTGCCTGCCTGCCTGCCTGCCTGTCTGCCTGCCTGCCTGCCTGCCTGCCTGCCTGCCTGCCTGCCTGCCTGCCTGCCTGCCTGCCTGCCTGCCTGCCTGCCTGCCTGCCTGCCTGCCTGTCTGTCTGCCTGCCTGCCTGTCTGCCTGTCTGTGACATGAGATCAGCTCTAAGATTTCCCCACTAAGTTAGTCATCATGATGCACATACAGCATGAGCTGGCATCATCAGCCTCTTCTTCATCACTGCCGTCATCATTATCTTCATCATCACATACCCTGATAGTTATCTTCACCATCATCGTCGTCATCATTATCACAAACACTGACAGTTATCTTCATCATATTCATCATGATCACCATTACCATCATTATCACAAACTCTGACAGTTATCTTCATCTTCATGATGATCTTCATCATCATTAACACAAACACAGTTATCTCAATCACCATCATCCCCATCATAATCATCACAGACACTGACATCTTCATCATCATCATGATCACAAACACTGACAGTTATATTCATCATCATCATCATCATCACCACCACATCAAGTGTCTTCATCATTACAGTTATCTTTGCCATCTTCATCACCACTATTGACATCATTATTACTGTCACTAGCAAGAGTTATCTTTATCATCATTCTGGTAAGAAGCCAGTAAAACCAGTCTGAAGGGTCTCGTGTACTTTTATTAGGGGCGCAGCATCTTATTTCCCCGGGACGCGCACTGCCCGTCGTGAGCGCGCACGAAGCGCCATCACGTGGGAGGTCCCTTTAAGTTTCCACTGACAGAGGCCTGAGCGTGTCACATGAACATGATATAATGAAAAGGCAGGAACACAGAGGCGGAGTGCGCTGAGCTCTCGGCTGATGGAGAAGGGGCCCAAATGTGTAAAGCAGTCTGCCGACAGCCAGCAGCCATATGCGGGAGGAGGAACAGCGGGGCCGAGCCGAGCCCTGCCGATCCTGGCCGGCGCAGACCGAGCCGGACTCGCTGCGGCTCATCGGACGGGACCTCACTATTCGCAGTTGCACCTGCCAGCTATGACACGCACTTTAAAAGAGGAGGAAAATGTCGCCTGTCAGTGCGCGTGTTTCGCCCCGGTCCCGGAGCAGGAGAGGAGCGCCTTTTCAGCGTGAGTGAAGTTATAATAGCGCGGGCTGATGTGGGATCGGCTCCGCGTTTCTGCCTGCCGCAGGTACGTTTGCGCGCTTGCGTTGTGCGAACGGTCGGTCTGCTGTGGTCCGGCGTGAGGACCCCGGCATCTCCCGCAGCGGTTTTTTTTTGGGGGGGTGAAGTGTTTTTGTTGGAGAGGAAAGCGCAATATTCCCGCAGGAGAGATTTCTCTCGATCTTGTGCCATGTGCGCTCTCTCGCACCGTGTGCGCGCCAGTGTCCGCATTCCAGGTGGTGTTGCGCACATAGAAATTGAAGTTGAAGTAAACAAGTGTGAATACGGCCTCGCTCTGGAGCTCGAAGAACAAATGTTTTGATGTCCGGCTGGAAACCTCCCGCCTCGGTTAAAAGCACCAACCCTGAAAGTAACGATGACAAGTGAGGTTGTTTATGATTTCGTATGACATTTTTCAGAAAGTTCACAACGAGTTCATCTGAGAGAGTATTTCTAAAACTAGTTTAAATATAAAGTATGCTGTGTCCCTGTATAACTGCATGCGCAGTGATGGCGCAAAGTGGGATTACACGTTTTGTAAATTATGTCTTCGTAAGAGCATCATCCACCTCCTGGCACAGCGTCCCCCTGTTGGCTTCATGAAGCCAGCCTGTTCCTGTTTGGAAACGTGTCCGCGAGGTGACGCCGGCGTTTACGCGTATTTTATCGTTGCCAGTGAGGGAAAAACCAAGAAAAACCACCTGCCTGTTTCTCGGGCTAATTTGTGCCAGCACACATGCTCGCGCGCACGCTTGTTCACGCGCACACCCCGGTCAACATTTTTGCTGATTCATAACTAGGGCGGTCACATCTGTGCGCATGTGGTATGGAGAGTTCAGACAGACTCCACATTTGGCCGCGGTTTTCTTTCTTAAGCAGCGAGAGGGGGAATAATCCGCGGTTGTTAATGCGGATGTCTCTTCCGGAGATGCTTTGCAGCAGCTGCGGGCTGACTCTCCGCCTGGGCCGGCTGAAGGAAGCACCAGTTGATGTAGAAGGCTGGCAGAAAGAAACGTGGAGGAGCAGCAGGCCATGGGTTGGAGAGGAAATGCATTAAAGTCATCTTTAGAAGGGAGTTTCTTGATGGCGACCTTCTTCAGCGTATCTTTGGCAGTACGATACAGCTGCAGTAGTAATATTTTAACCTATCAACCATACAACGTATTTACCATTCCATATAGGGCCAATTAAGCAGGGCCCATATACTTAGGTTTGGCTTCGAACATGCCAGGATTTGTTATGTTCTCAGGTTTACAGCCATGACCTATAATCAAACAGTTTATAAACAAACTAAACAATCTCAGGACCTTCACCCAGTAAACCACTGTTCCTGTCCCGATCGAAACAAAGTCAATATTAATTATTTAAAGTAACGTTCTTACATTTAGCTGACACTTTTATCCAAAGCAAAGATATACAGTAGACCGTAGACACAGCAACGGTGAGCAATGAGGGTTAAGTGTCTTGCTCAAGGACACAACGACATGGGCTGGCTGAGCTGGGGTTTGAGCCACCAACCCTCTGATTGAAAGACAGACCTGCTAACCACTGAGCCACAGTCGCCCCATAATTAACTGATATTAACTGATAAACCCGGTATGCTCGTTACGTATAGCAAACACAATTATGTTTTTGCTATTTTAATCCAACCCACAACCTTTTCTTAAACATAACCAATAACTTTTGTTTTGTCTTAACCTGACCAAGAACACCTAAAGCGTGAGTAAATCTATGTTGGAAGTTTATTTTGAAAAGACATGATGCATGTAACAAGCAGAAACTGTACCTCTACTTTGAACACAGAGGTTTATTTTGAAAATACACTATCCATATAACCGTGCAAACTGAATGAAAACACAGATATTTGGGTTGAAACTCGCATTCAAGCTTAAGAACTCATTCTATATTAAATGATTTCCTGTGGCCAAAAACAGTAGTTCCACAGGTTTGGGCCACCTGTGAGAGGTCAATGGTTCCCCCATTTACTGCTATAATAGGACATTTATGCTGGGACAGACATTATGTAACAGCCAAACAGTGGCCATGTAATGCATTATGGACCATTGACACACTGCTGTCACCACCAGTGTTTCTGGAGATGAAAGGAACAGATGACTTCTTTCATAGAATCACTGCTTCCTGCTTCAGGAGGAACTCGAGGGCTTGCATCGCCTGTGAATTCACATTTCCGCCCCTGCGTCCTTGTGTTTTTATTTTTTCTTCTTTTTTCGTTGTCGAAACCAACCAAATGTATTTTTCTCTGTATTTCATTCCCCGATAAACAAACAACACCCCCCTTCCCCGACAACGACACGCAGTGTAGAACATGAGTTTTGTCGTCCTCCAGCACTTGCCTGATAATGCTATATCGCAATAATCCTGCAGTATTACCTGTTAACAAGCAATAATCCTGCAGTATTACCCGTTAACAAGCAATAATCCTGCAGTATTACACGTTAACAAGCAATAATCCTGCAGTATTACCCGTTAACAAGCAATAATCCTGCAGTATTACCCGTTAACAAGCAATAATCCTGCAGTATTACCCGTTAACAAGCAATAATCCTGCAGTATTACCCGTTAACAAGCAATAATCCTGCAGTATTACCCGTTAACGAGCAATAATCCTGCTGTATTACCCGTTAACGAGCAATAATCCTGCAGTATTACCCGTTAACGAGCAATAATCCCACAGTATTACCCGTTAACAAGCAATAATTCCGCAGTATTACCCGTTAACGAGCAATAATCCTGCAGTATTACCCGTTAACAAGCAATAATCCCACAGTATTACCTGTTAACAAAATATAATCATGCAGTATTACCCGCTAACAAAAATAATCCCGCAGTATTACCCGTTAACGAGCAATAATCTTGCAGTATTACCTGTTAACAAGCAATACTCCTGCAGTATCAACTGTTAACAAGCAATAATCCTGCAGTATTACCCTTTAACAAGCAATAATCCTGCAGTATTACCCTTTAACAAGCAGTAATTCTGCAGTATTGCCCTTTAACAAGCAGTAATCCTGCAGTATTCCCCTTTAACAAGCAGTAATCCTGCAGTATCAACTGTTAACAAGCAGTAATCCTGCAGTATCAACTGTTAATAAGCAGTAATCCTGCAGTATCAACTGTTAACAAGCAGTAATCCTGCAGTATCAACTGTTAACAAGCAGTAATCCTGCAGTATTACCCTTTAACAAGCAATAATCCCGCCGTGTTTAGCCTTATTAGCAAAGTAATAAATCTGGGGGCCTGTTGTCTTTGTTGGGTGCATGCATGTGCTTGTTGGAGACACACTTTCCCCATCTGCGTCACATGCTGTGCGTGACGTCCGTCAGATGTTTGTGCTCGCCCTGTCTCAATTGAATAGATCTGCTGTGTTTTCCTCGTTTCCTTCGGCTGCGTAAATGGCCGATGAAACCAATTTCCCTCCCTGTCTTCTTCTGCTCAATTTATGCAGCTGAGCCGTCCTCCCTCCACACTGTCTCCGTCTCTCTCCTTCCTCGTCACCAGCCAGGAAAAACATCGCCGCTATTTGTAACCCCAGCATCAGAGGCTAATCTGACAAATGAAGCCCATTACCTTTTTCTCTTTTTTCCCCTCTCTGGAGTGCCTTTGCTGAAAAACTGTCTGTGAATTATGCGTTTCAAACAGCAAGCTGTGAAAGTTGTATTTCCGCTGGGTTTATGTGGTCGCAATTAGCAGCTCCCATGTGACTGTGTGTGTGTGTGTGTGTGTGTGTGTGTGTGTGTGTGTGTGTGTGTGTGTGTGTGTGCGCGCGCGCGACTGCATTTGAGCTTGTATGTGAGAGCACGCCTGTGAGCAGGGTGTGCTTGTGTTGACATGACAGCCGATCGGGGAGAGGAAGTGACGCGGGAGGCGAGGAGGAGCGAGAGCTGCAGACATCACACGCCGCTGCAGAGAGGGGGGGACAGAGAGGAGGGGAAGGAAAACCACAGACAGATGAAAAAGAGTGAGACAGGAACAAAGAAACTAATGGGTGATCACTTTCCTCCATCGACTGCAGGATCGTCGCCCTGCCTCCGCCCTGCCGAATCCACCGGAAAAACAAACAAGCATTCAAAATGAGTCAGTGTCAGCGTAGGTTTTGCCAGTGCGCATTTGGTTATGAAACGTGTTTACCCTCCACTCACTATAAAAGTAGTGACACAGGCTTTTGTTTGTCCGGAGCTCTTCCTGTTCCAGCTTTGAGCCAACCTCCCCGGTTGCTACAGTCATCATTTATCTGGCCGGCTGCCCTCTCAGGGCCGGAGCAGACTCGAACTTTCCCGTTAAGAAGTCTTTCGTAACAGCCTGGGTAATGGACACTCCTCAAATATTTCCTCAGCAATCACAGGGCTTCCTAAGGGAATGGGAACAGACATGGGAAGATGGTTCTCAAAGCAGCTCTTGAAAGGCCCAATGAGCCATCTGACAGAATGTATTATTCGGGGGGGAGTGGTGATGGCAGAATCTGACAGAACTCTGTTTACTCAGCGATTAGGTTTAGAGTGTACTCACCTTCGCTGGCTGACTTTAATAATGTTGAAACTGGACTGGGCTGCAAAACCCTTCTTGCTCGTGTTCTAGGAGACGGCAACGTTCATTGCACCCGAAACAAACAGCATAATTACTATTTGGCTGTTCTTAGAGCCCTAACCATGAAGATAACAATGACAACCTTTGGGTGTGGTGTTATGAGAGCAAAGGCTCCCAGATTGTAGAAAAGGTTAATCCTCTGTGGAGCATGAATGTGCTGCATAAATGCCATGTAAATCTGTCCTGTTAGGGTATGATATAAAAGGTTTGCCTTTTGCCCTGATTGCACAACAGAAAAGACAAAAACTTAAGAGTGTGAAATGAAAGATTACTCTCAGTGGCCCTAGACAACCTGATGGGATCATCAAAGTGATAACGAGTCATCCTCTGGGGATTATGAATAATCAAACCAAATAGCCGTCTTAACTGAAAAAACCCATATTTACGTTGCATGAAGTCAGATGAAGTAGTATGAAGAGCAACAAAGTCTGCATAGGATGGATGTTGGGGAGATGGACGGCTCAAACATGACTTTCACTCAGGAGACCGCTGTCGGTGTCCTGTATGGGAAACCAAAAGTCAACACGTTGAGTTATTTTATCAGGTCACGTAAAAATCTTAGTAACTACATCACATACTTCCTTCCGTACATAACGACTTTAACACAGAGCACGAACTATTCCTAAACCTAGCCAAGTAGTTACGTTTCTACTGAGCATGGACCACATCTGGAACGTGCTGGGTTTGGAGATCATGGACTAAACCTGTTTTATTAACTGCTACATTGCTGTATTTTCCCTCCAATGCTATACACACTTCTTGAACTGCAATGGGTGCCTTCTTAGAGGCACTGAGGTGAGCTGCAGATTGCAGATGGCATTGATAAGCAGGATGGAGGGTGAGTTGGCAGGGAGAGTCCGGCCTGGCACTGAGCTGCTTGGCATACGAGCGGCCCGGTGAGGACGTGAAATGAAGCCTCAGCAGGGCACGGTACTGGAGGAGAGAACGGCTTTATTAGAGAGGGGACCAGGGAGGAAAGATGGAGGGTGTCGGTGTGGCACAGCTGCTGTACTGTAGGGACTCCAGGTCTGGCTTTTACAAAGATGCAACATATTCAGCCGCCCATATGCCTGCTGGTCATGGCAATTAAACTACAGGACGGGGCGAGCTATAAACACGGAAATGCAAAGAGGCTGAAAAGAAGAAAAAAGATGGTCAGAGTCGTAGACGTGGCCTAGCCGGAGGAGACCGCATGCACTTGATGTTTGTGTATTTTCACTCTACACACATCGCACACACACACACACACACACTCTCTCTTCTTCTGGAGGGATTTAGCTGCAGAAGAGAGAGTTGAAAAGGATTTAGATTGAGGAGAATGTCATGGGGAAATGTATGAATAAGTTTGAGAGGAGTTAAAGTGTGTATTTAGCGGCTGTTTTACTAAGGCAGCACCCTCATTATGCTGGCAGCTCCCGGACTGATCCCGGAGCTGCCCTCCAGTTGCACTCTGCCAGCAAAGGGCAGCTCATAGGTGTGGATCAGCAATCAGCAGTGGCAAGTATTCACAACGCACTGATTTGAGAATATTACTCAAAATGTTTTAACTCCTAACTACAAGGAACTTTTAACTGGTTATAAAACAGACTCAATTTAATACAGATGCCTCTGTATGACCTACACAGCAGATTGTTTCCCGTTTCCACATCTGCCTAGAACATCTGATTCGTTCTACGTCCGGCAGCATCAGCTCCACCTCTGCCCAGGAGCCGAGCTTCGCCTCTCTGCTCCACAGGTTCCCGCTGATCCAGATGGGATCGTCCTAAGACAAGGAGGCTCTGTCACGTGGTGCCTGCTGCAGCAAAATGAGAGGTTTTCTAAAGGGAGTCTACAGTTCTTTTGGTGTGTTCACGCGTGAGTTTACTCGCTCGAATTTATGTGGTTAATTCCCGTCAACGCAAATTCGCTTTAACGCGTCTGAAAGGGGGCGGGGCTTATCTCCGTGGCTTATCTCCGTAAAAACAGTACCGTTTCCCCCATCCACCATTAAACTAACCACTAGTTCTGCTGTAAACTTCTTGTGGAAGTCCCTCTAATGTCGGACCATCAAACGCCCCCGTGTCCGGGTTCATAATATCATCCGTAGCCGCACAACAGCGTCTGAATGAGGCCGCTGCCAGCGCTACTTCTGGTGGATCAGCAGCTGTTTGATTCAAACCGGCAGGACGGCGGTGATGACGCGCAGAGCTTCTTAACGCTGATTGGCTTTCGCCAAGCGATTTTTCGGTCGAGTTGGCAAATTTCAACTCACGCGAATTTCGCGTCAAACGCGCCGCGCCAAACGCGTCTAACGCGCCGCCCGGCGAAATTTCGCGTCTGTCGCAACCAAACGCGTCTGTGCATTGACTTTACATGTAATCTGGTCGCGTGAAAAATTCGAGTCGCGTTCGGTGTGAACACACCATTTCACCAAACGAAGCGAGGTTGCTAATAAGAACACTACTGCTTTTGTCCACAGGGGCCGCCAAAGTAGGCGTCTTCAGCACAAAATGGCAGAACGTGGATGTCCGTACAGAGCCTTTGCGTACACACACTGATGAAATGAAGACATGCGGACCGTTGTGTTCTCACGGCCCGCAAAGTTTAACTTATCGGCTGTCTGTTATGGTGCCTACTGCTTGTGTTTGCTAATGTTAGCTAACGGTAACAAACTGGAGAGGGTCATTTCTGTGTAACTGCCACTCTGGTGACTTAATGTCTTTTCTCTGCTTGTGCTGCTGCTATACTATCTTTTAGCTCTCACCATCGTCCTCTAAGGGTGGGGTTACTCGTGGTGCCAGATTGGAAATCAACTGTCCGCAAATGTGTGCCTTGACCCTTGGCTGTAAAATGGGGATGAATGGTTTATGAATTCTTAAAAATAAAAGTCCCCAGTTCTTTTTTTGTCGCTTCCTCTTCCTCCCAGCAGACTTGCCAGAGTTGTTGTTTTTCAAGACTAGCTCCTAACAAAGCTCTGCTAATTTGGTTATTTTGAAGCAGCTAAATCAGCAGTAACTTACAGGTCTCAGACAGCTCGTCTCCAGCACCTGGTTTACCTCCTCTCTATGGGTCTGGCCTTGTGTGGCTGAAATGCATCCCTGGTCTCGGTCCTGTTTGACCACTAGTTCGTCAAACCTTTACTGTTTTTCATCACTGAGTCAGAGCTGACTTTATGACTCTATAAGCATGTCACTGATTAACAGTGTTTTTATTACATAAGTACTAGAAGGGCACTTGGAGAGGGCAGATCCCCGCCAAATGATGCCCCCATAAATAACAGGGTGTCCGCCTTTGACTCTGATCTGCTCTGAAAAGTGAGCAGGTTCTTGCTCCACCCTTCCACCGAGTTTCATTAGAACCGAGCCAGCGTTCTTTCTGACATGCAGACAAGCAAACCAACAAACTGAACCAAAAACACAGCTTTCTTGGCGGGGGTCAAAACAGGAAGTAGACTAGTTTCCTGCGTGTCGTTTCATTCCACTCAGTGAGCTCGTCGAATGACGGTGCCTTTGAAGACGCTGTCTTGGGGGAATCTTGGGAAACGAAAGTGAAAAAGCATTTGCTGTTATATCCTATTCCTGACCTTTGAAGAATGCCCGGTCACTAAACATGGACCCAAAGTTGGGTACTCAAGAGGTAAAGAGACATTTGGATGAGGTCTTTGTGGCTCTTAAGAACTAAGAGGAAAGATACCTGGGTTTTTGACAGCTGGCTAAATTGGGAAGGTAGAGGGAGAGGAGCTAGTTGTAGGAGAGGTGCAGACTGCTACAGCGCCGCTAAGTAGGCCAAAGGCACAGCGGAGTGTCACATGAACCAACGCTGCTATGTGAGCCATTCTCCAGTGTCTCGTTCAGCCACAGATGGCAAGAGAGACTCGCAGGGAGTGAGAGAGAGCGCTTGGCGTGCGTCATGTATCTCATGCTGCTCGATGTCAGCGCATGACATCCAAAACCAAACCGCTGAAAAAGGGGAAGTGCTCGTTTCCATCGGACACGGAGATCGTGCTGACCTTATTTTTCACCCGTTTAACACTGTAAGGCAGCAAAAGTCAGCAAAAGTCTGGGGATTCCTTCACGCCTAGGGCTGGCGTCCTGCTCTTATCTGAGGTCACCGGGGCAACAGGAAGTTCATCCTGGTACTCAGAGGACCCATGGCAACAAAAACTTTGACCAGTCTCTTGTTTTGACTGTTTACCGCCTGGCATGCTCTCGCCACCTCCTCCTCCTCTTCCTCCTCCACCTCCTCCACCTCCTCCACCTCAAACACTCTCATACCCATCACCCTGCATGCCCACCATAGATACATCCCCAAGGCAACAGAAGGGATGGCGATTTGCTTGTGGATTTATTCCTGTCTGTGTGTACATCCGTTACTTTGGTCTGTCATCTGTCTCTGTCCAGCACGAGAGGAGGGGCTGGAAGGGGAAAGGCTCTCCACGGCACCAGACCATATTTGGAGTGCCAGAGGAGTAACGTAGAGTAATGTTCAATAAGCTATATTGAAGAAGACTTGACACTAAACTCATGTTTACAATGTTTACTGAGGGAATACATCAAGAGGGAAGTAAAGTAATTTATATAGACTTCTATACAACCAGAGGAGTCGCCCCCTGGTGGCCAGGAGAGAGAATGCAAGTTTTGAGACACTACCGCATTGGCATCACTCGACAGAACCGGAGGTGGCCGCCCATCTGCACCACTTCACTGGGCAGGAGGAGGTGCCAGGCTTACGCAGGGATAACAACACAAGATCTCAGCTTTCCTGCGACTTCTCAAAAACATGGCTCAGATTTCCTAGAAAGCCTGTTGATATCGGCCTAGCGCTGTTGCTGACATTGTGCCGTTCTTGTGTGTGTGTTTGTGTGTGTCCCGTCAAACACATCCACCTCCGCACGTCGATGCAGCGGCTCCCCTCTTCCTCGCTGGGTTCTGCGTCAGAGTGACTGGCCTAGATTGTTGAAAGTGGACCTGGAACACTTGCCGTTTATAGCCTCTCTGCGTGCCTCTCCCTGATGTAACTGCCGAGCACGACTTTCCCAGAATAAAAAAAGTAGTTCCGCTGCCCTTTCCTCGATGCAGAACAATGGAGGGGAGACGGGGGACGGACCAATTCTTTTTTCATCGTGCTGGGTTTTATTACGTTATGTTATGTTGTTTTCACCCCTCGGGTCACTGTGTGTGTGTGTGTGTGTGTGTGTGTGTGTGTGTGTGTGTGTGTGTGTCATCATGATGAAATGTGGTCCGGGAGACATCTATCGTGTACTGCGATATCTCCTTCCTTTGAAGTCCACTGCTTCCTAGTTTCAATAACAATCACTCCCGTCCAGACTTGAGGTGCCACTTTGTGAGCAGAGGTGAGTGAGGACATACATTTACTCCATTCCATGTACTCTTTTGAAGTTAATGTTACTTGGCAGAGAAGTTTTAATTTGTTTCTCATCATAGAACCACGTATCCTCTTACAAGGGTTTGTATATCTAAGTAACTCCTCATTTTTCACGTTTTCCAGTAACTTTCCGTTCGTTATGAGTACTGTCTTTTCAAAATAAACCCACACACACACTCACACACACACATTGCCCCTGGCACAAGATGGTCTTTAGTTATGTTATCTTGCGTCTTGTCGGGATGTAAAATCTAAATTCGGTCATCTGTGGAACAACAAAGCATGAAGCGATGAAAGACTTCCAGTTCAGCGTGACAGGCGGCCTCTGTAACGCACAAGGTCGAGCATCGGCGTCGTGCCAGAGGAGCGGACACTCAGGAACAGAGGCCCACGTTGTTCACGGCAGAACACACGTTCACTAAGTTACACCGCGCACGCCGCGCTTACTAAATGATAAGCTTCTTTCTAAATGAGGCTTGGATAAATGTGTATCGGTGTAAGTAAGAAGAATATGTTTTTGAGACATGCGGTACAACATTGTTATTACACATTGTGTTGTTCAACTGTCCTGCTCAGCACACGTCAGAGTACGAATTTTCCCCAGATGAGTGAATTAATGTTATTATTAATAATAATAACACTGTGGCTTTCATGGGTTCCAATAACCAACACATCACTACTCAACGTACATTTCGTAACTTGATGGCCGAATTGTGTGCAGAACGTGTCTGCGCTCCTCCAAAGATTGTTTGTGAGAGAGGCTTCACTATGCAGCAACACTGGACAACTGGGAGGGGTTTTCATAGTCCCAACAATGTCCCAACAGAGTGATGCGTAGTGGACCGTGGGATGTACATTTCTCATTATCTAGTTCATCTATATCATATCCAGAATTTCTTCTCATCCAATGTGCAGTTCTGTCATTATTTAGCTCAAGTTAAAAGATCAAGAGGTTTCTGTAATAAAGAAATACTGCCTAAATACAAGCTTTTCCTAAACTACTGCTGGTCTGTGGTGTTGGCAATTCCAATCCGATGGCCGCAGTGCACCATGGGAACATCAACCATCAAATGAAGCACGCCGGCCATCGCTCTCAGAGCGTTTGGAGGCCTTGAGAATGAACCCAAACAACCAGCTGATAGAAACTGCAGCGTGGTGCTCATCGTGGGTTTTGTCACGACAAGCGACATTAATTACATTGTCATCGTAAAAATATAGATCAGTGCAGCTTTAAGAAGCAAAATATCACTCTCAGCTCTCGTGTTGGCTTCCATGTGTGACGGAAGTGATCGTCCTCGTCCTCCAGCCGTGACTGAACTTCCTCAACCGAGTCATGACGTGCGCGCCCTTGCCCGTGTGTTTCTAGAAGGCGCTCAATTTGTTACCCAAATCACACAGCGTGTCGTATTATTGATTTAACGCGTCTCCTCTTCACCTTCCTCTCTCTCTCTCTGTCTGGCCTCTGTCTCCACCCCCACCCCAACTCGCTCCTTCTTCCGTTCCCACGGCAACACGTGGCTGTTGGTTACATAACAGCAGTGCTTGCGGCGTGCGTGTGTGTGTGTGTGTCACTGTGACGGCCCCTGGGCTAGGGAAATCAAATGCGGAAAAACAGCTTTGAGGTCTTGCTGGCCTTCCGGCTCACGCCAGTGCATTATTGATAGTGTTAACACTGATTGCACCCGCGGCATTAATACACCCTGCTGTGTGTGCGTGTGTGTGCGTGTGTGTGCCTGTGCTCTCAATTTACCTTGCTGCAGTCTGTTTGATTCTCACTGGGAACAATGTGCACGTGACATGAAACATTTTGTATAAAATAAAAAACGTTTGTGTTCGTTATGGCTCATTACGTCCAATGAGACGTTTAGAGGACTGATGCATGATGGGTAGTGTACTCTTCCCTCTCCTACACGGTGATGCATGCATGTGTTTCATTCAAGTACGCGTCCTTGCTGTCTTCGCAGGTGTGAATGGGGATTAGTGAGTTTAGATTAAATAAGTGAGGTAGATGCGTCAGATGAACCACACAGACACACACATACACGCACACCTCTGAACACACACACACACAGTCATGTCCTCAGATCGCCTCTAATGGCATTAGGCAGGCCCTCGGCAGGGGAGGCCAAGTCGATGTTGATTTCAATTAGAGCCGTGTCAAGAAGCGATCCCAAGCAGCGGGCTCGCCCCGACCCAGCTCATTACTTACTCATGAGGCAGAAAACGCTCACTTAAGAGGGTGAAGATGAGGGATTCCATACTGGATGTTTGCCATGCCGGTGTTTGTGAATGTGCGCTTTGCATGTGCACGCACTGGTGAAGTGTTCAGGCTAGTACTCTATTTGCATAAGTGTGTGTTTGAGTCTGTGTGTGTGTGTGTGTGTGTGTGTTTGAGTGTGCATGCAGCATCTGCAGTAAGCGAGCTCCCTTTTTCCGTGCCCTCAGGAGGAGCCGGCCTGCAGCGCCGGCCTGTGCAGCGCGCGGTAGAAGACGTTATTCCCAGCTGTCACATCTATAACGACCCCGCACCGGTTCCGTTGTACAAACTGCCTCTCATGTCCTCAGCGCTGCTAAACAGTGTAACCTTTGAAAGTAGAGATAACCCATTCTTTCACATACAAATGAAAAGTTAAATTTATAAAAGCAATAAGACAAGCACGCACTGAGAACTTATGCTTTGGAAACAGGTGTGCACTAATGATTTTCTGTTAATAGTCTAAAAGATGAAGACAATATGACATTCAGGACTCTATCCGGCAATGACAGCGTGGCGACTCAGGGTTCAGCTCAGGAGGAACTACAAGTAATGACTTTTGGAGTTTCAGCTAAAAGTCGAACATGCAAAAGTAGTTGATGTGTGAAGGCTGTTCTTTCTGGGGTGACATCTCATGTGTCCAAGGCAATGTGTGACTGAAAGCTATTTATTCATGTTTCACTTCCTCATTGCAGAGAGTTAGAGGTGGCTGTGACCTGTAAACTGGAATAACCTGCTGCCAGGACCATTTGACCTGAGTCATGGTGACACGGAGGCGGGAGGGGAGATGGAAAAACAAAACAAAAAACAGTGACAACAAAATAGAGAAAAGGTAAAATGGGCATACCTAGAAGTTAAGAGTCAAACAGGAAGCACCGGTCTTGATGCGTTAATCTCTGTCTTCCTGATCTCGCCACGCGATTGGCTCTCTGAATCGGCCTTCAGTCTTGGCAGCTTCTGATTGGCTCGGATCCACAGGTTCTCTAGGCGGCTCAGTCCCATCAGTGAGGAAAAACACTGCCTCTTAAGGCGTGTTTCCATAGCAACCACACGGTGTGTGTTGGGGGCGGGGGGGTTAGGCGCCGGTGGAACGCATAAGAGCCGTTTCCTAATAAAGTGGGTTTTATTGTCTCTGTTCGTTTTCTCCTGTGTGAAATGCAAACATGCCTGAAACTCAGAGCGAGAGAGAAAGAAGACAGGAGAGAGGGAGGAGAGGAGGCATGTTTGAAGGGAGGGAGCGTTTATAACCGCTCTCCTGCTTCTTTCTGCACATGTTGCTTTCACTCTCCTCGAGCTTTATGAGGGCTGCTCTGTCCTTGACCCCTCGGTCCACAGACATTGTATGCATGCTAAGTGACAGTAAAATGTACACGCTGCGTACAGCTCTTTATACGGGCTGACTGCGCTGAGTCTGAGAGCAAAGTGGCAATCAAAGCTGGCTTTGATTGCCACTAGGGGGCAGCGGAAACAAGTTGTGAGAACAAGCCTTTATGTTGACATGGAGAACGTGTACCAGCGGTTATGCATTCATAACCTTTTGCATTAATTTGGAGTTGTTTTTCTGTCAACCTCAGGAATGTAAGTCCAATATTCTCTCTCTTTTATTTCTACAAACTCCTGAGGGAAATATCTGTCTCTTTAAGTACTAAATGCTCCACAATGATCAGTAGCTAGTAGCCAGTCAGCCTTTTACACGCGAAACGATGCAAATATGCAACAATTGCAAAAACCTTTTGTAGCATAGGTTCTCTCTACCCGGGGGATTTAGCCGCTCCATGTAGCACTCGGACACGCTGAGTTTCGGGTTAACACGCTTTATTCACCTGCAGACACTCTGCACACACGTTACCCGCACCAACCACCCCGTGCACCCCACTGTGCGGCTCTTTATAGCCGCACCCCTTCCCCGCGCTCATCAGAACCAGCCGCTCCCACTAATGAGAACGGCTGTCTCCAACGAGCGCGCCTCCCTCTCTCTGCCGCAGGTGCGCTAATCGCACCCCTGCCCCCACAAACCCCCATCGCCCGACTTAGGCCGGGGAGCCGCCGGCCTAACCAACTCCCCCCCCCCCCCTTCCAGAGCGGGCGAGGGAATCCCAGCCTTCCGCATCCCCGGCCCATGGACCACCTTTGAAGTTTAAACGGCCCTCCGGCCCGATACCAACGGGTGGCCCGGGCGTTGGCATCTCTTCCCCTGGGGGTCTTGTGGGCGGGGCGCGGTCCGAACGGAGGGCGATCAGGCGCCCGGGAGGTCGCTTCTCCGAGCCCTCCTCTTCCCCCCTCCCGAGCCCAAACGGCCCTCACCCTCCGCCCGACGCAGCATCCTGCAACACCAGAGAGAGAAGTTTAGGGAAACACCAACCTAACCGTGGACCCCCTCCCCGACCACCCTGCCGACCAGTTGAGTCTCAACCCAGGCCCGAGCCTCCCGCTCGGCCCGGAGTCCCCTCCCCAGTCGCCTGATGGTCGCTTGGGCCCTCTGCCGGTCCTCCTCGGCGCGGCGCAGCCGGCTCTTCAGCCACGCCACTTCCTCCTGCAGCTGCCCCCTCGTGCCCCCTTTCCGCCTCCCCTCTCCTGGCTGAGGCTGGGGCATCCGGGCGTCCCCACCGGTCGGCGCCTCCCTGGCCCTCCCGGGCCCCGGTCCGCTGCGCCCGGTCCTCCCGACCCGGATCACGTGGTCCACCTCCATGAGGTCACAGTCTCGTTGGACGTGTCCCCTCTGGCCGCACGTCCAGCAGCTTGGTTCCTCGGCCGGCGCGGCTCGCCAGTAGCCCGGCCAGGTCTCGTCGCGGCGCCTGAGAACCGTCCGTAGTTCCGGCCACTCCCTGGCCTGGTTCCCCGGCGCCCTCCGCCACGGCCCCGGCCGTGCCCTGGGCCGTCGCGCTGCCTCACCGTCGGCCGTCGGCCCCGGCGCCTTTCGTCTTCCCGGGTCCGGTTTCGTCCGGGCCGCCGGCGCCCGCGTCGTCGAAGCCGTCTGCGTCGTAGTGCTCGCGGTCCCCCGCGTCGTCGCCTCCGGGACCGTCTGCGTCGCCGTGGTCTCGGTGCTCCGCGTTGCCGCCTCCGGGACCGTCTGCGTCGCCGTAGTCTCGGTCCTTTGCGTCGTCGCCTCCGGGACCGTCTGCGTCGCCGTGGTCTCGGTGCTCCGCGCCGCCACCTCCGGGACCGTCTGCGTCGCCGTGGTCTCGGTGCTCCGCGTCGTCGCCTCCGGGACCGTCTGCGTCGCCGTGGTCTCGGTGCTCTGCGTCGCCGCCTTCGGGACCGTCTGCGTCCCTGTCGCGATCCTCCGTCTCGCCGCGTCCGTCTGCGTTGAGGCGGTCACCTTTCCCCGCCTCACCCCGTCCCGGGCCGTCTGCGTGAACGCGGCCCTCCGCGCCGCCGGCACTGGCTGCCCCAGGGCCACCATGACCGGCCGGGCCAGGTCCGCTGCCGTGCCGCCCTTCGGCTCCCGGCGCTGATAGTCCTCTGCCCTCGCGACGGCCCCGATCAGTGTCGCCGGCCGCCACTCCCGGACCCAGTCGGCCATCTGGACCGGCAGCCCTCCCAAGAATTGTTCTTTGGCCACCTGGTCCACGACGTCCGCGACGTCTCCCCTTCCTCCCGGCTGCAGCCACTGCTCAGTCTTCCGACGCAGCCGCCGGGCGAAGGCCAGCAGCAGCTCTCCTGGCTCCCGCTGGGCTGCGCGGAGCTGCTGCCGGTGCTGTTCCGGGGTCGGCGGTGGCGGCACGGTCTCCCCCCCAACCTGGGCCGGCGGCGCCAGTTCCGCATACGCCACGGTCCTGGCGCCGAGTCGCCTCTCGACCTCCGTCTCCTCCTCCGGTCCCTCGGGGGGCCCCGCCAGCCTCACGAACAGGTCCCTCAGGGCCTCGTCCTCCGCGTCCTGCTGCTTGGCCCGCCGCCTCCTCCCCTTCGGTAAGCCCCACGTTGGGCGCCACTGTAGCATAGGTTCTCTCTACCCGGGGGATTTAGCCGCTCCATGTAGCACTCGGACACGCTGAGTTTCGGGTTAACACGCTTTATTCACCTGCAGACACTCTGCACACACGTTACCCGCACCAACCACCCCGTGCACCCCACTGTGCGGCTCTTTATAGCCGCACCCCTTCCCCGCGCTCATCAGAACCAGCCGCTCCCACTAATGAGAACGGCTGTCTCCAACGAGCGCGCCTCCCTCTCTCTGCCGCAGGTGCGCTAATCGCACCCCTGCCCCCACACCTTTCAATAAAGGTTTGAAAAGATTTGCTTAGGCAGAGGGCCACCAGGATATAACTGCTGTATAGCCTAAGCTACTGTTAGCTAGATTATTTTAGTGAATTTGATCTGGTAAACGGTTACACATTGTATATGTCTAAGGCTTTTATTGTGAAAGGTAACAACGATAGGAGTGGATCTAGTCTGCTCGGCCTTTGTCAAGGTTTAAAAGGAGTGATACATTTTGCCGTCTTAGTTCTCTGCTTTGTTGAACACTATAGTGTACGTTTTTAAAATGTCCGTTCCACACCACGTGATTGGTTGAAGCCGTTATTCGCTATGCAAAAACTTTAAAGTAAACCTCTTTCCAGAAAAGAATGACGCACTGTCTCGTGCAATATTCACACTCTGTGTCTAAGTACTCATGGCAAAAAGCAACAGTTCAAAACATAACTTGACCCAGCATACCCCTGGTGTTTAAAGGCCTAAAAAAAGTTGTTTCTCTCTCAAATGGAAGCAGAGAGAGTAATCGCTTGTAATTTTGGCAATTTTAGTCATAGATGAAAAGAAAAAGCAATTTAATTTCTGCTGGACTTAAAGTGTACCATGAAGCAATGTTTGTTCTTAGTCCAAATATTATAAATATTTGAAATCATAGACTCCATCCTGGAGAAGACTTTTATTTCTTGCTGTGGGTGTCAGGTGATTGACGGGAAGTAGAGCGTAACGCAATGCAGCACTGATATGAAAACACTCAACCGAGGCACGGTGAGATAATGAGAAAACAGAAAGATGACTGAAAAACCATCTTGCTCTGTTGATTTTCAAGTCTGTTGGAAATTGTTTTTGCCCACACGATCTGCTAAGCCTTTCATTTATGTTATTTTCTCATTTGGGAGAATTTCTGTGAACATGGAGCCTATCTGGATGGGTGAGCCGCTCCAGAGACAGTCCTGGGATCAAGGTGTACAGGTCCAGGGCACTGATGTGCATCCACTACAACGTGATGACAATGTTTGAATCCATTGCAGTATACTTTATGTATATTGCCGCAAAGCAAATTTGACAGCTTCGCTTTACAGTCACTACGTTACTAATCCCCTTGAGGACTTTACAGACCGGGGGGGAGCAGTCTGGTCTGTGTAGGTTGAAAGGCTTGATACATTTTGCCATCTTGGTTCAGAATCAGGCAGCAACCTCTAGTCCTAAAAAGTGAAGCCAATGCAGAAGTGTCTTAAAACTTGCATTCTCGCTACTGTCCACCAGGGGGCGGCGACTCTGGTTGTATAGAAGTCTATATAAAGACTCTACTTCTCTCTTGATGTATTCCCTCAGTAAACATTGTAAACATGAGTTTGTGTCTCAATCTCTAGTTTCAAGTCTTCTTCAATACAGCATGATGTTCATTTAGTAAATTATGCTCATTTAGAGTCAAATAGACCATAAAGCAGGGGATGCTTTAGGGCGGGGCTACAAGGTGATTGACTGGTCGCAACCGTAGCCAGAGGGGTATACTGCATCTCTACATCACTCCTCCGCAGCCCAAAATGGACTATGCAGACTATGTTCGGACTATGGAACCTCCTCGTTGCTCCATAAATATCGGCGCAGCATGATTGGTTCAAGCCTTTATTCGTGGTCAAAAAGCTTGCTGCGTTTCGCTGCGTAATATTCACATTCGGCGCGAACGTCGCAACCAATGAGGGAATGACTAAAAGCTGTGAGCGAATGCATTTTCGCAGGTCATACAAGTCATATTCGTGTCTCAGATATGCGGTGTATAGCTTATATAAGTACATTGCGAGCAGCGAGCCCCCGACTGAGTGAAATATCGAGTGTCAAGGCAACCGTTTCTGTGCATCAGTCCAAGGGGACTTTGTGTGGGAGTTCCTCTGACTGTTTGTCCTCGCCTGCTTGGAGTCTCAGAGATATGTCATGATAACACAAAGTGTGTGTCAAGAGTGATCTTCTTTCTCCTCAAACCTCCAATTTATATATATGCAATTTATTCACTCTTGTGCTGTGGAAGCCTGTCAGAGTAGAACAGGTAACTTTATCTGACTCGCTGTCAACCCAACTGATCCGCTACCAGTGCAATCCTCCGTCGGGCGGGTACGACAGCGGTTTCACACTGTTTCACAGGAGGCGGTTGTGAATAAGGGGCTTATTCATTTGACAGGAACACAAGTAGATTTTCTCTCTCAAACAATGTTCTGCTTATGAGTAATCAGTTTCTAAATAAGCTGTTTGAAGCAGCGGTGACTCATGTGCGGCCGTTCAACAAACAGAACTCTCCTGCAGGTGGTGTGTGTGTTTGTGTAGGGTCGTTCCTCTTTCCCACGTGTTAGGTTTAGTCTTGGCTTTCCTTGACAGCCGACCACGGCCCCGGTACATACCTGCACATCTTGCCAAAAATAAGTAGAAAAAAAGGTGGGGGCATTGATGTGACTAATCTGGGCGAGGCCTGCCATGTGAAGCACTCCAACAAATTTCTCGTGATTTCCCCAAAGGATTGATTAAAGGGAAATGTCTGCGTACATCTGGGAGTCCCATTAACTGTTGGTGGGAGTTCCTCACAGGCCGACAGCGAGCTGGGATTTCTCCCGCAATTAAGTTGGCAGATTTACTGGCAGCCAATACTTAAATGTGACCACGCATGTAACCTTGCTGCAAACGCAAGGACATAATTATATGTGTCCTTGTGCTGTCTAGCTGCTTCATCCACATGGACCCAGTCAGACCAGCATTTATAACAACGAAATACTGGGGGATGCTAATTTCAATGGAACTGCTCACACGGGCCAAAGTCAATTAAATTGGTTTGACTTTGGTGAACTTTGACATGCAAATAACTTGGCTGCTCCACAAAAGCAGTCGCTTTGCAGTCAGCCGTGACAGCAGATGGTCCAAATGTGTCCCTCGAGACTGAGCTGATCACTGTCTCACCTTTTGCCTGGTTAGCAGCCAAGCTAACTAGCTTACCAACCCACAGTTTGCAAGCCAGCTGACTCGGTGGGCTATAGACCTCAGGTGTCACAGTTGGTAACGTAAACGTTCCAAATGCATCCTAGTTTGTTTCCTGATCCAGTGTATGTGAATGAGATCAGCTGACAGGAAGTAAACATGTTTGCTATTAATAGAATTCCATTGAAACTGTCTATCGTAACTGGCTAGTTGTCATGCTGCCAGTTAGATAGCATGCTTCCATTAAACAATCATGAGGGGAGTCAGGACTGTTGTATTTAAAAAATATATATATGAAAAGTAAATTAAGTACAGTTCCTTTTTTTGGTAAATATAGAAATCAACAAATCCCAAACAAATTTTAGGGTTGTATACACACAGACATGACCTATTTCTTATGATTTTATACCACTTCCATTATTCTGGTTAGCTATGTAGCAAGTCATATGCTAGTTCAGTTTAAATACCAGGGGAAACTATTCGATGAGCTCCAGCCACTTCTGAAGCTATTGTCCATGTTTGAATGATTGGCTCTGATGCTGATTCAAGCTGGCAATTTTATTGAGTACATTAATTTTTCTGAAGCAGCATACTTCACTACACATGAAATCACATTAATCAGAGGAGTAAACCCTTTTCTGAAAGCTCTGAATAAGCGTTGGAAAATGTGCGGCCAATTAGCTGAGTTGGTGTTCTGTCTCTGTTTGAGCACTTTCTGTGGAAATTTGTAATGTTTCCAATTGAGTTGATGGAGTTGGAACTCTGTGGCCGTGTCCTGTCTTCAGAACATTTCTCATGGTTTACCAAACTCACGTTCACCTCATCCAGCCGGTAACAACTGGTTAACCATCCTAATGGAGCAGACGTGTGGCTCTGTGCTCGCTGAAACATAAAGTACCTGCCGATAATAAACTGTCATTATCGACTCTGTTTCTTTTATCTCTCTCAATGTGTCATCAGGAGGCCGTCGTCGCGTCTTTTATATGTAAAAGGAACTCCGGTTGTGAATCAGGGGACAGCGTGGTTTCACTCAGCGAGAATTGAGATTGTTTAAATTGGTCACGTCCGTGTATTTAGAATCTGGAAGCAATACATGAGGAGTTTCAGTTTGCGTCAATGATGAAGTGACACACAAACACACACACACACACACACACACACACACACACACACACACACACACACACACACACACACACACACACACTCAACTTAACTTATCATGAATGGCAGACTTAAGGCATTTCTTTACTCTCAAATGGAATAACATGATGTTGTGTTTGACCCATTCTGCAGAATTCTTTACGCAGCTGCTTTCAGTCAAACAGCTCTGATAAACCCACCGTGCGTCTGTGACAGCAGACAGACAGTCAGAGACTGTACTGGTGAACACTGGAGCATTTAGCAGCTAAAGAAACACATATATTTAAATGAGGGAGAGAGGGGGGCAAACACCTGGCGAGCTGATCAGGAGAACGAGTCCAGTCCGAGATGTGCGTCAAGGGCGCAGAACTGTGAAACCACCAGACCATTTCCTGTCAGCTCATCTCTTTTTCAACATCCCACTTCCTGTGCAAGCGATCCGAGGAACCAGACCTGCCGCGAGTCATAAAGGGATCGAGATATGACCCCCGCTCTGACGTGGACTGTTAAGTCGGTTATGATGTGGCTGCTGGCCCGAGGTGTTCAGACACGACGCTCAGCACGCCCTTCAAGGACCGTTGATGCAGCATGCAACGCTTTTCTGCTGCTTCAGGCTGTGCACCGGGAGCTCCCTTTAAAGTGCCTGGCTGGCATGGAAACACCATAGATATAGGGTGAAATGGCAAAAAAAGGAACCCCCACTCATGTCTGTGGTTTTGAACCATTATTTTTATTTAAGTGACATTTTATGAATTTTAAAGGGAGTTCTATCGCCCTTATATGTCCCTGTAGTTGGAAAACCTTCTTCATCTTTATCTGTGTGTGTGTGTGTGAGCATCTGAGTGTATAGCTTCACGACATAGCTTCAGTTCAAGGGCTGCGCTTTAAGTGGTTTTTCATATTTAGTACTAAAACCATAAATTGCTGCTACTTTACTTCACTGTCATCCTTTGTGGTTTCCCTCCTGTCAGGTCGCATTCATTGTTGCATTGCATACTACTGAAAAATTCATTGAGACACTATAGGTATTATCACTTATCACTAAGTGATTGAGGAATGAAATTAATTCTGGATTATGACGTTATTTACTGCTGTTATTTATCATTATTGAACAATTTAAAGGCTCTGAATAAAAATTCGGAGCATATCTATTGCCTCCACAAGGCTCTCAACATGCAGCAGCAGTGCTGACAGAGCTAACCGTGTTAACCTGAGGGAGGAACAGAAGGGGGAGCGGGGCGCTGCGCTTCTGAGACGACGCCGTCGGTCAGGATGGCGCTATTGTCTGTAACTGCCGTTTGCAGCGCGGCAGCCGTGAGCTAGCCAGTGTGGCTTACTGGTCACATGCACTAACATGCATTTAAAGGCACTCGTGGCCTGTCTGCCTATGTAACAAACACACAGAGGGTAGCCGCTATCCATCAGGGATAATCAGTAAGCATTCACACCCATTGACACACCCTCTGATTGAAGGAGGACTCGCTCTAACTCTGAGCCACACTCGCCCCATGTCACATGTAACTAGTGAGAGGAAACAACAATACGTAGGCCCAACGCCAAGGCCCGCTGCAGTTTGATTGGCTGTTTGCCAATTCCTGCTGTCTTCATTTGCTCCTATAGTTGGCAGAGGTTTTCTGTAATGACAGCAGATTGCGCCATCCTCCTGCCGGAACAACAAGTTGGGCAACATAATTGACAGGTCGCCGATGGATACGCCCCGCCTGCCGCCTATTGGTTCTCCTGGGGCCCCCAAAAGCCAGCGTGAACCAGATCAGATCTGCTTGCGTTTTAATTTATTTTTTATTTTTTGCAGCGGTGGTTTTGGAGGCTGCTCTCAGCAGTTGCTCTGAGAAGAAAAAAAAGAACGACAGCGTTTGGGGACTTTTTCCTCCACCTCAAGTTCAGATAGTGTTGATGAGGTTGACTGGTCTTCCTTTTCAATCACAAACCTACTTTTCTCTTTGTGGGGTTCAGAATGACGTCAATCCGGCGGAGCAGCGCATGTAATTGCATTTTACCCGTTCATCTTTATATACGCGTGCGTACAAGCGAGGGTCAGACCCTGACCGCCTGACATCCTCTTCCTCTGTCTCGTTGCCGTAATTCATCCAGTCAACCAGGTGAATGTTGCACTTCTGAGGAACACACACACACACACACACACACACATTCACACACGCAAGCGACGTCGGAACCCTTTGTGCTCGTGGTGTGTGAGTGGGACTGCCATCTGTGAGTCGTGTTCCTCTTTTCATTCATGACCGCACACGGCAGAGAGTGAGATGTCAAAAGCAGCGAGGAGCAGAGATGAAAACACAGAGCAGAGGATCCAGGGGGAAAACACGGATAACATCACAGGATGATTCCCGCTGCACGCTGGGTAAAAAACACAGCCGGCCCGTGAGTACTCGTGAGCTTGTTTTGTCTGCCTGGTGGCTGTTTTTCAGGGCTGTTATTTAGAGATCAAAGTGTCTTGTCAGCTGGTGGAGTGTGTTTTTCCGCCCCTCTCAGGCTGGTGTCAATGGGAGAGATGGGAGCGCGGCCTACGGGGATGCACACGTGTGTTTAGCAAGTGTCCTCATAGCTCAGTTTGCTGAAGCATCAGTTTTCATGCGTGTAGAAATGATCCCAAGACAGACTGGCCCAAGGTGCAGTGTTTTTGCCTTTTAACCCACAGTATTGTGAATCCAAATTATGTCACATTTTCTGAAGAAGGTCCCCAATTTTCCAGTTTAGTAGTAGTAGAAAATGTAATTATTAAGTTATGAGCAACATTGTCCTGCAGACCAGATCACACGCTTCATATTGCTAATGCACTTTTCAAAAAAGCTGCAACATAAAGGATGTTGCCATGTAGGTTTTTTTTCAGTCTGAAAGGGGGTTTTAGGCGCTCTGCATTTCAGCTGTAGAGGTTAAAAGAACCACAAGGAAAGTGTTGCCGGTGCTATAACTGTGTAGCTTTCTAATGCTCTTGTACCTGGTGAGTGCATTCATTCAGTGATGTCTGAGAGTAAAAGAGCGCAGCATTTGCTGATATTTCTAGCTTTGCAGTATTTATTTTTTAACTGGATACAAGGGCCGTTTAGCAGATTTCCCAGGTCCTATGTTCCCAGGTCCTATGTTCCCAGGTTCTATGTTCCCAGGACCCATGTTCCCAGGTCCTATGTTCCCAGGTCCTATGTTCCCAGGTCCTATGTTCCCGGGTCCTATGTTCCCAGGTCCTATGTTCCCAGGTCCTATGTTCCCAGGACCCATGTTCCCAGGTCCTATGTTCCCAGGTCCTATGTTCCCAGGTCCTATGTTCCCAGGTCCTATGTTCCCGGGTCCTATGTTCCCAGGTCCTATGTTCCCAGGTTCTATGTTCCCAGGTACTATGGGTATGAGAGGTGGTTGAGGGAACATATCATGTTCCTAGTATGTGCCACATAAATCCAGAGATCATTGGACCCTGGGAACATAGAATGACTTGTCAGCACCAGCACATAGCGAGCTATTAAGTTGTTGAGTGAATTTTAGTATGGCATACTAACCTTTACCAAGCATATAATGTGTAGCAGATTATAAATCCAATTTATAATATTATTACAAAAAGTATATTTCTGAACAAATGTACCATCTGCAAGTAAAGACCCTGTTTGGAGTCCAGAACCTCAGGGCGGGAAATCGCTGGGACTTAGGGTGAGGGACCACAGGAGCAAGTGAGTCTCTGGTAGTTTAGTGCTGCACAGTGGGAGTTACATTCACGGGCAGCCAGCCGTAAGAGGACTACTCTAATGAGCGTCACGGTTCATCGGTTGTGTTATGACTCAGCTTTCAGCGTGCTGTTAGATCAACCTCCACTGGGGTTTTCACCAGGGTCGTGTAATGTCATACACCCCCATGTATTCATGCAGGCCCTCCTAGCCGCAGAACGCACGTGAAAACACAGGGCTGCGTTCGCCGCATGTCATGAACCTGGCAGCCCTCGTAGAGATGAGACAGAGACGGACTGTTATGACAACCGGGAGGGTTTAGTCCAGAATGATTTTCTTGGAGCAGAGATTATTCACAGCAAAAATGATTGAAGCTGGACTGTAGAAATACATATGGGGATGATGCTAGTGCTGCTAGTCCCTGTCGATGTGTCCCTGGGCTAGACACTTATCACAGATTGCTCCTGTGTGCCAGGGTGTGAATGGGTGTGAGCTGGTGAATGACCTGCTGCGCACTCTGAGAGGTCGGAAGACGAGGAAAACAAGTACAGGTCTATTTTACCAAACGTGAGATCATAAGTTGTATTTCACTTCGTATTGCAGTTATAGATCCACATTATAATTAACAATCAAACCACAACCCTTTCTCCTCCGTTCCCATGCAACTAAACTGCTCGCTCAATTAGAGGGACATTTCTCAAACTGCAAGACAAGAACAAAAAAGCCCTAAAACCACTTTGTTAGGATTTGTTAGGATTGCATAAAACAAACTCGGTTATGTTTAGGAAACAAACAAAAGTACTTCACCTGGGACACGATCGGCAGCTGCCTGGTGAAAGCCCTGTCCGACCACATTCTGACACAATACAATACAAATTAATCATTCTTAATTTACACATTTAATCGAGAAAAGCTCAGTTGAGCAGGACCTTTATTTTTCTGATACAAATATCATATTAATATTAAAACTTTGAATTGAAGAAAACTATACTGTTTCTTGCGTTTTTTCTTTTTGTTATGATAATGATTATTCCTGCAGATAATCATCCAATCATTCAGTTATTTGTATATCTTCAGTTGAGTTAGATAGCAGGAACATGTCATCCGCAGTACGACATAATGTGTGTGTGTGTGTGTGTGTGTGTAAGGCAGTCGGAGGTTCAGGCCGTTGCCAGGAAGCACATTCTTTGGCAGTAGACAAGGCTGCTGTCAGACAGCACTCAGGAACACGATGTACGGCACTCTGGATGCAGCAGAACCAACGCCCTGAGACTAAGCCACACACACACACACACACACACACACACGAGCCACTGAGGTGGTTGGCAGAAAACAAGCTTTGTCATAGCGCTGCGGTTACATCATCAAGGAAACTGTGGTTCCTTATTTGGCGCTGGTGGTGATTGACATCTCCCTCCAGCCAGTGGGATGCTGACTTTGCCCTCATGGCTTCGGCCGCGTTAGCGCTGCAGTTGCTACTCCGCACTAATGCTTAGTCACAGGAGCCAATGAGATCTCTCTCTCTCTCTCTCTCTCTCTCTCCCTCTCTCCCGGGCTGTGGACCTCGTCTGTCAAACCCGGGTGTATTCATGTCTCTCAGTCCAAGGGCAACAGGAGCAACGTGAGCACTGTACCACCCAGTGTTGCTCTCACGTCCAGGGCCCTGTGGGCTCCCTGCTGGCCTGGCCGTCCCTGTCTGTCAATCAAACTCTGCAGGCTCAGCCCCTTCAGTGTGGGAAACCAGCAGCCAGTGATTGGCACAGACATCCAACAAAATCCTGTGTGTCAACACCTTACTGAGTGGGGTGACGGGTTAGATACTGAATTAACCCGGAAATTCAAAATACATGTTTATTTTTATGGATCTAGATTGTTTTGGAGTTGAATGTTGTAGACAATCCACAGACCTCGTTGTGAGCAGTTCCATGTAGAAACTGTTTCATGTCTTTTCTACTGAACTACCCCCCCTAGAATTTCCCCCGGTCTTTTACATTTGGGTCTAAGACGCTCGGGCACAGAACGATGTTGCTTGTGGACACAGTTAGATCTCCATGTGTAGGTTACTGGTCTTGCTGGTGTGTGAGTGTTCCCATTATACTGAAGCACAAGCCGTGGTTTCTGTGATTCCCCTCAGCCCTGCTGCTTAGAATGGCTCTGCTTAGGGGACATGCTTCCAAAACACTCCTTGGGCCTTTGAGGTCTTTCCACGAATGACTCAGCAGATCACCGGTGTGTTGACATTCGGGCATGAAGAAAAGGCGGCGGCCTAGTTTTAGTCGGTTTATTAGTGTGGCGTGATGGTGGGTTTGAGGTGGCGTTGTGAGTAGAAGGTGGTTTCAAATTTGAATCAAATTCAAAGTGCTTGTTGGTGCAGCACTTAAAGCTGCAGCTCGTTAAGAGCCTCTAGTGCCCGTTAAAGAGAACTGCAATTACATATAGCTGACGCTTTTATCCAAAGCCACTTACATGATATACAGTAGACACAGCAACAGTGAGCAATGAGGGTTAAGTGTCTTGTTCAAGGACACAACAACATGGACTAGTGGAGCCGGGAATCGAATCACTGATCCTCTCATTGAAAGACAGACCTGCTAACCACTGAGCCACAGTCGCCCCTGTCGTCCCAATTTGTATCTACTCTTAAAATGGGACATTATTTACAGACAATTCTTTCCTGTAGTGAAGCTTTAACCCTGCAGTTGCCAGAGGTGGCCGACTGTAAGTATACTGGTTTAGTGCTGCTGATAAGGAGGGCCTTAAATAGAAAAGGAAACACAGTATAACCATCCTGCTTCGTCCGCAAGGGGGCGAAAGGGAATTAAATCCATGGGATAGAATTGAATCGTATGTTCGTCGCTGAATGCGACCGGGCGGTGAACATTACATTAGTGGGTGCAGGGCGTTATAAGTACCTGAAGCAGCTGTCGGTGATGAAATGCGTTTGTGTCCATCCTGATGTTGTGCTCTCCCTGTCCTTCTGATGGCCTTTGTGTGTCCGCTGCTTCTCCTCAATCAGACAATTGATCAGTGTCTGCTGGACTGAAGCGCATCTTTTAGTTCATCACTGATCTAAGAGCAGATGTCTGTGACCCAGGAGAGGGACTTTATATGATCAGTGGACATGGTTTGTCCTCAGTCCTGACGTTCAGTGGCCTTTTCATTATGTTGCATTTTGGCAAGTATAGAGAATTATAGCCTTTACAGCTCCAGTGTGTCGGGCAGCTAGTGGTGAAGTTGTATATTGGGACCCTTTCTTTACCACGCACGTAGAAGGAACAAACATTTTGAAAAGGAGTGTTTGGTTTGTCTGTTCTGGGCTACTGTAGAAACATAGCGGTGAAACATGGCTGACTCTATGAAGAGGACCTGATATGTAGATATGAAAGACTCATTCTATGTTCTCTAGATATCTGTGTTATTTATACGTTAGGGATTATAAACCACCAGTGAGCCACAGAGTTCGGCTGGGAGAGGAGACAGGCCGCCATCTTGGCTCGAACTTCACTTCCAGGTTCAAGCGAGCTCTGGCTCTTAATCCACCGCAGACGGAGAGCCTGGTACCGTTCTGTTATCCGGATTCAGATTAATCTAATGAGACCTGTGGGCCTTTGCATCCTCCATTAATCTGCCTGTATAGCATTTAGCTCTTCGGTCATATGAATATTGGTCAATATTAATATATAATAATGTAATTTATTACATTTTGAATGTTTTATTTGGGAAATTTGTGTCTGTAAAACGGCATATATGGAAATGAATAGTGTTTTAAGGTAAAACTCTCAGTCAACATGGATAAAACATGGAGTGCCTGAGTATCTCTATAAATTGTATCATAAATGTTGTATTTTAGTGTATTTAAATCAAATGTAAAGTCCCAGATTAAAGCCTAAAAGAAGAGATTTAGTTGCATCCATAGATCACTATGTGAGGATACATATCTTATTTTCTTTCACTACTTACCCTGGAATGGTTATAGAAATTGGTTTACTTAGAATGGATTCATATTCCTTAGCTTCTCACTTTTCAAAGGAGACCAGCAATATGCATATAAGCCTTATGGTTGAGGAGCTATTTCTGATTAATTTTGGTGAGGGCATTTTAGACGTTTGTCCCCCCTGAGGAACAGGGCTCTTACGTTTTGAAATGATGAAACCCATTCGCAGCAGACGCCACTGGATATACAGTAGATGCTCATCTGCTAGCTGGCTGTGTCCCTCCAGGCTGAAGTTCACCATCAGCAGCGTTTCCCTGCTCTAAATGATTTATCTAATTGCATCTTCAGCGTGCACTTATCCTAAACAAGTACAGCACCAGTTCCTTTGTGGGTGAAACATAAATAGATATCTTATCTACAGATATGAATCTGTTCAACACACAGGTGTGTAATTAATAGCTCTATGTCTTGTCTTTATTTATGCTGAATGGCATTTTATGTAACATCTCTCTCTGTGTCTTTTTCTTTTTTTTCCACTGGGACTGTGAGGCCGGCTTGCTGTTGATCACAGAGAACAGGCAGTAAAGAGATGCTGTCCATCTTATGTAATCATGTGGTCTCTCTCTCTCTCTCCCTCTCTCTCTCTCTGTCACACAGGCTGCACTGGAACTTCATGTGTGCTGCATATGCCTATAGGCTTCAAATTGGCAAGCAGGATTGGTATGAAGCACTTCTGACAAAAAGGTACGGGCCTCTCTCTTTGTGTGTGTCTGTGTGTGTGCGTGTGCGCGCGTGTGTGTGTGCGTCTGTGTGTGTCTGTGTGTGTGCATGTGTGAGGCATGTGTGTGTGGTTAAAACCCTTTTGTGCATCCTGCCTCTGGACCAAACTATTTACCTGGCTTTGGAACAAGAAAGAAGAATGTGAGTGTGGGCGAACAGCGTGATCCTACCTGTTGTGAAAGGCTGTGTGTGTGTGTGTGTGCGTGTGTGTGTGTGTGTATATGTGTGTATATCTGCGGTCCTTGTACACCGCGCCACTCCCTCTTGTCGTGAACTTTGCCTCCAAACCACCACCTTTACATCTTCATCTTTATCTGTGTGTGTACGTGTGTGTGTGTGTGTGTGTGTGTGTGTGCTCGTGTCTGTGTGTTACCCCTGCTGTCACATGCACACGAGCAGGATGGGAGGATGAACAGGTTGAGAGATAAATAGAGGGAGGTGATTGAAAGGAGGAAATTAGGAGAAAGAAGCCTATTGTCTAAAGCGCAAGGAAGTGCTAAGAAAAGGTGTAATATGTAACACATTAAAATGTCTAAAGGCAACTAGACCTACATGATATATTGTGTTGAGTCGTGTACTTATTAATAAAGCAGTATTAATACATAATGTTAGTTCTATCTATTCTATCTATTACTTACATCATCCTTAATGTTTCAAACAACATAGTATTTCAGAATTATACACTCAAATGTTCCAAAGATGCAGGATGGACCCACACGTTGATAATTGGAAATTAACTTCATGTTGTCAGATGAAGCATGAACACCTTTTCCGAGTGGCCGAATCCGAAGCAATTCAAGCGCAGCCTTGCACACTCCATGCATCACTGTCTTCATGCGGATTATCTATATTGTAATTCAACTGTCGGTCCATTCTGTCCACACAGCATCTATTGTCCGTCCCTGAGATACTGCTCAGCTGCTCTCCCTGAGGTTCTTCCATTGTTTTTCCCCTCGGGGAGTATTACCTTGAGGATGGAAGGTTTTTCTGTTTGAATGTGAGCTATTTATAAGAGAGGGTGAAAAACATGGCACAACGCGAAGGAGGAAGAAGCAGAAGGTGAACTATTGTAATCAACAGCTTGGGAATGTGGGTAAAAAAAGCTGAGATCACAAGAGTATCAGGAAACGAGGGGACAGTTCACGATGAGTACAGCACACACACACACACACACAGTATACACACACTAAGGGTTAGTGGTGACGCATGATGATGAATAAGTTGTGTGCTGTGTGTGTGTGTGTGTGTGCTGTCTGTCTGTGTGTGTGCTGTGTGTGTGTGTGTGTGTGTGTGTGTGTGTGGCTGAGCGTACACGCAAGCAAACTGCCCCAGTGGTTTGCCGCCATCGAGACTGAAGGCATCTCTCTGAATTCCTGACCACTAACTCACTTCCTATTGTGAAATAGCACCTGTCAAACACACACACACACACACACACACAAAGCAAGCCGCAATGTGTGAGGGTAAACCACAGGCATGCGTTTAATGTTTTATGTGCGTTTTTCTGTGATTTGAGACACTAAAGTTTGT